>CM042138.1:70309344-70316844 GCA_023376005.1 Doryteuthis pealeii | reverse complement strand
TATTAATAATGTAAAACAATTCTATTAATAATTGAGGTTTAAATAAAAATGAAATCATGGAGAATGGGAGGTAAACAACTAAGGGAATTGTGGCTGGAGTATTGATATAGTTTTGGTTACAGACAGACAGACACACAATCTCCATTATAATAAGAGATGTAAAATGAATGTAATTCTGTGACCTCTAGGCATAAGATAACCCTAGACGGGTTGGCACATTGTTAAATTCAATCAATCAATCACTGGTTTACTAACCTTTAATCATTTTTAACGAGTGATTCTTTGCAAGAAAGCCTTGGAATATTCAGTTCAAATATGGAATTAGACATTTTGGTGCATATCGCATAAATGCATCCTAGCCTCCTGCCCTAAAAAACGCTAAGCGGTGCCTGTTGAAAATCCAACCCGTGCTACTCCTAGCTGTTTGAAGGCGTTTTTCCCGAAAAGTTACTGCGATATGAAAGAGATATTTTAACCCCCCAACAAGTCTTTTCTCGACAAAAAATGTAAATATTTTACCCCCCCCCCCAATCTTTAGAATATTTTTTAGCGGTTTGATGGCGTTTTATCGACAAATACCTTTTTTTAGTGGTTTGAAGGCGGTAAAAGGTTTTTTTTTATCCCTTTAAAATATCTTTTTTTTTTGTATTTTAATTTTATTTTAATTCAAACAACTGTCACGAATCTTTAAATAAATACGACCGAGTTTCGAAAATAAAAACAAATATAAATAAAAAAATATAAATATTTAGATATTCTTTTTTATCTTAATTCAAAACAAATGTGACAAAAACAATCAAGACATTAAAAAAACACAAATAAAGAGGGGCCCGGATTTTCAGCAGGGACCGTTTAGCGTTTTTTAGGGCAGGAGGCCAGGACGTAGTTATGCAATATGCACCGACATCTTTATCTGATTTTTGACTAAACTGCTTAAGGCTGCAATTTCATGGTTAAGAAAGTTGTATGCGTCCTTCGGGTTGTTGGTTCCCCGACTTATGTATTAGACAGTTCTATTTCGTCACTTGTAATCTTGACATAAGGGTATTATCTTTCAGAGATTAGAGAAAAGGTGTAATAGGAAAGTAAGTCTTAATTAGCGGTATGTCTGGTATATCTTTCCTAACTGTTAATCATATCTATAAAATGCGCCACAGTTGAACCAGTGCGACGCCTCTATAATTATACGTTGCAGTTATGTACATAGGACTATAATTAGAACGATAAGTAAGTGTATGGTGTGACTATCTTAGTGCCTGCATCTTTAGATGACAAATAATGAAATCTAGTTTATGTATTGCTGTTCACCTTTCAGACCTCTGATTACTGTATCTCAGTTGAAAAAAAAGAAAATAGAAACATGTAGTTATAATTGGAGCAATTAGTAAGATTATTGGAAATTTATTCTAAGCTCTAAAGCTCGAAAACAAATGTCTGGGGGCTCTAAAGCTGAGAATAAGTTCCCAATAATCCTAACTTTTGCTATGATTATTACCCTATGTTTTTTAATACATTTTCATTATAGTTCATAAAAAAGTATTATATATACTAGTAAATATATGCACCCTCCGGGTGCAAGTATTTAAGTTTTAATATAATAAAATATGTTAAATAAGAAAGGCTAACGAAACTGAATAAGAATTCAGATAAAAATATTTGGAACAGAGGGGGTATGATTGAAAAATAGAACAACTTTGAAACTAACTCTTCCATCATTTTCCCTTAATCCCGTCTTTCATTGGTAAATTTTCCTAATTTAACTATCTAGTTAAAATAGGAAGTAAAGAATAATATTACAGTTATTTCTTCTTGTTAATGGACTTTTTAAAAGATTTATCCCCGAGATTTTTGCTCATAGTCATTAATATAAAACCAAACAATTAGAAATCAATAATACTAAGCATATATTTATTAAAATCAAAATTTTAAGATCAATATGCAAATTAGCCTTCCCATTCACACTGTAAATCACTATTTTGTTGTATATATAAATACGATTGCATGTTATTAGTATGTATATATGGTCAACAGTCTTAATGATGTAAAACAATTTTATTAATAATTGAGGTTTAAATGAAAATAAAATCATGGAGAATGTGATGTAAATAACAAAGGGAATTGTGACTTGAATAGTAATATAGTTTCGGTTACAGACATACAAACCCACAATCTCCATTATAATAATAATATAATATATATATATATATATTTATATAGTTAAAAATTAATGGTAAATAGAATGAATGGATGAAATAAAAATGAATGAAATGAGGGGGATAAATGAAAGTATTGAATCACGTTTTGAGAGTGGGGTACCTGTTAGAAAGTTTTTCTGAACTATTATTAGACTCCTTCGAAGCATCAAGTTAATATAGTTATTAGAGAAGATAAAATCCGTCTCTTGCCTTTGTAATATCTATTGAGAATGGGTTTGAATTTATATATAGATATATCTCTAATCTTGTATGGTTGACTTCCGGTGAATATTGCTACATTGTAACTATCTTGAATTCAAAATAAAAACGGTCAAATAGAAGAATTTATTTACTTAACTTTTTTTTCGTTGTAAAATAAAATAAAATATATTAAATTAATTAGATAGATCAGTAAATAAAAAAAAGATTATATATATATATATATATATATATATATATATATATATATATATATATATATATATAACAAAGATTTTGAAGGCAATTTACAATGCAATATGTATTGAATTTATTTAACTTTTGTTTTTTTTTCAAAACTAAATATTTTCGGAAATAAAATTCCATCTTCAGAGTTATTGAAAGTACTAGGTGATTTTTTATAGTACTTATCCCACGGCGATATTGTAATCATCTGTTGTTTAAGAAGTTGATGAACGCCGTATATTTGAAAATTTTTTCCGTGATGTTAAATCGGCTAATTCCGTGATATTAACTCGGCTCGGCTGCTTTATATATATATGCATTTAAATCTTTGGCAACTTTAAACCACTCAGGGAGGCTCTCCCACTATTGCGATCCCACAGTAAGCCTCTGGCTGCGGCTCATGCAGGTTGCACTTGTTTACACAAAAAATCACGAATATATATTAAAAAATTATACACATTTTCACACACATAGCTCAGTCGTTAGAGCATCAGCCAAGGAACAATAAGGTTCCAGGTTAGATACCGGCCCCCGCCAACTCTGCGTATGAGTAGCACAGAGGTGTGTGCTATAAAGTAAGAAGCTGATCGTAGCTGTGGCGCTTTACCTCAGACTCAAAAAATCTCCTTGGTCTAGCACTAATGAAAAGGGGATAGACTCACTCGCTGTTTGGCTGATACCGACTTTAGACCACCCCGACGAGGACTTTTTTTATTGCTACGAGGCTGAGTGAAAAAGTAATGCCATTTTGTTTAGCACAGGTATAATTACCAACACAGGAACATGCATCATATCTATCAAAATGAAGCTAGGCCTCTGTGGATTACATCTCCACTTCTCCACATAGTCACCGTTTCTCTTAATAGCAATGTTCAACCTTCGAATGAGAGTATGTATCCCTGCCCCGAAAAATTCTGTTGACTGTTTTTTGTGCTACTAATTCTCAACAAATTTCACTTCCTGATAATCTCTCAAACCCTCTTTCATGGGGCCGAAGAGATGATAGTCTGAAGGCGCTAAATCTCGTGATTATAGAGAATGCGGTAAAGTTTTCCACCCGAATGTCCTGATGCTTGTGTGTGGTCGAGCATTGTCATGCAGAAGGAGGACATTAACGATTAGCAAGTTGAGTCTTACTCGTCGGATTCTTGCTCTGAGCCTCGTTAGGGTCTCAATAAAAGCCTTAGTTATATAGATATATGCATTTAAATCCGAAAGAACCACTTATGTCTTTGCTTACTACTTTAAACAACTCACGGCGGCTCTTCCAGCACTGCAATTCTACATAAAGCCGCTGGCAGGGTCTCTCGAAAATGTTACATGTTTACACTGATAAATCACAAATATATTAAATCACACACACACACACACACACACACACACACACACACACACACACACACACACATATATATATATATATATATATATATATAGCATTACCTCTTCCAGCTGGGAAAATTTGGCTCAGGACCGCTCTCGGAGGCGGCGGACTATTCATGTATAAAGTCACCTTGGCGCAACACCATGAAACCAAGAGGTCCAGTAGAAAGCGGACGGCAACAAAGCACCGGCACATCAACATCTGCAGGGACAGCCTTCACATGCGACATCTCTGGTCGAGGCAGTTTTTCGAACATTGGAGTTCACAGTCACAGGAGGCGCTGTAACTTCAGGGGCACAAGAATTATATAGTCTTCCGAGTATGTAATGCTGATACAATATATATATATATATATATATATATATATATATATATATATATATATAATAACTACGGTTAAACCAGACATGGAAACACACACACTCACACACAGACACATACACAAACACACACACACACACACACACACACACACACACACACACACACACACACACACACACACACACACATATATATATATATATATGTGTGTGTGTGTGTTACTAAAATTATAGGCTATGCCTATTTCTTATGTAACATTATTTAAATATGCATTTGATTATGAAGTTCGTTTATAAATTTCTGCATCAAAAATTAATTGCTGATGCTTTGCTGAGCTAGTAACAGCTTCCAGTATTTCCTAATAGAGATATTGATGGTGTGATTTCTTCAAGTCGATCTCAGTAAATTGAAAAAAAAAAACTTTTACTTTTAAGAGTGAAAATTCAAATATGGTTTCTTAGAAAATTAAATGTGTTTGTATTAGCGAAAGTTTCATTAGTAAAATCATCAACATCTAATCTTTAAGAAATGAACCCCCTAAAGAATAAACAAAAAAACAAAAACAAAAAAAAACAAACTCTGAATAGGATGCAATTTAAAAAATCCTCATAACCTAGACTCCAATCTCATACTACTAATTCTTATCAACATAGAAACTTAAGGAAATAGAAACGAACTGATTTGTAGGTTCAAAACTAAAAAATCAAATGTTTTTTTTTATTAGTAAAGTTTTAATTAGAAAAATCAACATCTAATCTTTAAAATGTGAACCCCCCCCATAAAATACCCAAAACCAAACAATGTGAATAAGATGTAATTTAAAAAGTTCATAACATGGACTCCAATTTCGTACAACTGATTCCTAATCGACATTGTAACTTGCAAGAAAATAGAAACAAACTGTCTTGTGAGTTCAAAACTGAACATGGAATTTTGATAATTTGCACAAATCAGCACAACATGATGATCATCATCATCATGCTGATGCTGCTGATGCTGCTGATGGTGATGATGATGATGATATGCAACTGTGTTGATATCTTATATAAAAAATGTCGATTATAATCAATACTTTGTCTATAATTGCTTTCATCTTAATCTTTGATGTTGGTTTTGTTTCCGTAGTCTAATCGGTAAGACAACTGTCACGGAACGGTAGCCTTTCAGAAATCAAAGACATAAACTCGAGTCCCGTTTAAGATTGGTTATTTTTTCCCTATTTGATGTGTACACCAAAGATTACTGAAATAAATCTCATTATAATGGAGATTACATGTATATCTGTCTGTAACCGAAACTATGTAACCACCAACGTCACAATCCCCTTAGTTATGTACATTATATTCTCAAGTTTCATTTTATCTAATGCTGTTGAGTATTCAATTTTTTAAAGCTCATTCTTTATTGAACATTTTAAAAACTCATTTTTTGATCTATTTAACCCATATGTGTGACCTTAACAGCTTCTGACATTCCGGGTCAGAGTGGACCTGAGAATAATAACGATGAAGGAGTACGCCACACTCCCTAGAGCTCCAGAATTGGAAACTCACCACTAGGTTTAGTTTAGTGTCATGCCCAACCACCGCCTTTGAGCAAATATTATAAACGGGTTCGCCCCCCACCCACATCTCCGAAGTCAAGATTAGATGCCGTTTAACATCATACCCAGGGCACTCTGACATCGCTTTCTAGTATATATTGTTGAGTAACTGGCCGCCATCCTTGGCCAGTTGTAAAGGAACTTAAAGTAAATAAGTAAGTAAGTTAATAAGTATCCGGTGGTATAGTAACCTTTGGTAAGTAAGTAAGTCAATAAGTATCCGGTGGTATAGTAACCTTTGGTAAGTCAATAAGTCCTGTGGCAAAGTACTACGTTCCGTCGTCCAAGATGGTCCATGTAATAATGATCTAAGGTTAAGAATCAGGCTAGTATAAATACAACAACAGCAGCAGCACTGCCAGTGATTGGACAATAGGTTGCCTTCCCTGGTCACGTGGTAGTCAACGGGTCTATAAGTAGAAGTGACTACTTGCCTCATGCCTTATATATAACAAAAATTCCAAAAATTTTTTTAAATGGTTGGGGTTTTGCCATAATGCGAATAGGGTCGGGACAATCATATAGCTGCTAGAGCTTGATGTGAACAGCTGATTCATCAAAGGGGCACTCTTTAACCGACCCTCTAGCCCAATGTGGTGTTTTGCATGTGATATACTGCTCAGCCACCAGGATTCCGTTCATAAGCAACACGGGACGCCACCCACAGTCAACAGCCAATACCTACCCCCATTGGTGGTCAGTCGGCGTATTCTACAGCGCCAGTCATGTCGGCTGGCGTATATTGACATTGCATTCCGTAAATGAGATATTACTTCCAAGGTATGGGAACTGGTCTACTCGTTGTATATAAGGGATGGAAATCTTTATAAACGTTAGAACAAAACTAGTCAGAAAATTGGCATAGAGCCGAGTATGGCAGACATTCTTTAATCTTACATTGAAAAAGTCATTTCTGTGCCAAGATTAAGAAATTTAGCCTATTCATTTTCATTGTACACTGATAAGACAAAACATCACGACCAGTGATATGTAGCAAAAATAACAGCTACTGTTTCTTAGTAACTAAACATTTTTGTAATAACTGAACACACACACACATATATATATATGTATATATATATGGAGGCGCGTGGGCTAGTGGTTAAAGTCGTGGAAAATGGACTCGTCAATTCAAGTTCAATTCCTAGACGAAGCTGTTGGCATTTCACATAGCGCTAATACCCCTGGGAAAGGTATGAATCCATATATTCTCCCTCCAGCTATGGGTTAAATAGTAGGGCAGACTAGGCCTTCAGCCTTGGGTAGGTAACCAGTCTGGGAGAGGGATGACTCTGAATTCAAAATTCCTGAGGTCGGTCGTTGATTGGGTTTGTGGCATACCTTGATGCACCAATTCTTTCTTATCGACTGTGCCAAAAAGTGTGGATGATCCAACACAAGCCTTCACCACTATAAACAAATCCTTGTGTGGGTGTTCATTGTGTGACTGAACCCTCATGCGTCGAAAATCGACGAGAGAGTCCATAATAATATAAGTGTATTTTGGCAGCATTTTTTCTTTCAAGCATGTTTCGTTAAACTGTACTGAC
>CM042138.1:70296844-70306844 GCA_023376005.1 Doryteuthis pealeii | reverse complement strand
GCCCCTGCCAACTCAGCGTATGAGTATCAGAGGGATATGTGCGGTAAATTCAGGAGTTGATGGTATGTGTGGCTCTCTACCTGAGACTCCAAAACAATCTTCTTGGTTTAGAGCTAGTGAAAAGGGGATAGACACACTCGCTGTCTGGCTGATACCGACTTTAGGCCACCCCGACGACTTTATTGGTGGGTTGAATTCAGATTTTTCCCTCTCGTGGACTAGTTATCGGGCCAAGATCAAAGAGTCCAGTCTTCTCAAATATTCACCTAGAGTTAGGGTGGGGAGGGATTCATGAACATTAGCGCCAATTGAAATACCAACTGCTTCGTCTAGCATGTTTCAAACAGGAGCATCCTCGAGAGAACTGAACTCCATGGAATACACTGCGTACTTGTCCAGCGTAACCTGATATGGACTGGTCACTTAAACAGTCTTTGGGATGACAGACTTCCAAAGCAGATTCTGTATTCTCAACTGAGAGATGGGTCACGTGGAATTTGTAGACCAAAACTCTACAAGGACAACATCAAGAGAAACCTGGAGGACTTGAATATCCACATAGGCAGCTGGCAAGATTCAACCAGAGATCGAATCAAATGGAGAAAACAGATTCGCATGGTATCATCTTCGGAAACGATGGGCAGCACATAATAATAATAATAATAATAATAATAATAGCTGTGGAATATGAGAGTGAAAGTGATACGAATTGTAGTTGGTGCACTTGGAACGGTCCCAATAAACTTGGGAAAAAGACTGGAGGATCTGGGAATCAGAGGAAGAATTGAGACTATCCAGACTACTGCATTGCTGCAATCGGCTAGAATACTCAGAAGAGTCCCGGAGACCCGAGGAGATTTGTTGTCACTCAGACTCCAGTGAAATACCATCAGCTAATGCTGATATGAACAACTCAAAATAATAATAATAATAATAATAATAATAATAATAATGATAATAATAATATACTCTGTGAATGTAGCAAATTAGCACAACGAGAATATAAAACTAGACACGACTGGGTTGGGAAGGTGATTCACTGGGAGTTATGCAAAAAATTAAGTTTTAACCATACAACAAAATGATATATGCATAAACCAGAATATGTTCTTGAGAACGAAACGCATAAAATTCTCTGGGACTTTGAAATAAAAACGGATCACCTTATTCCAACAAGAAGACCAGATCTAGTGTTGATAGACAAAAAAGAAAGAACTTGTCAACTGGTGGATTTTGCAGTGCCAGCAGATCACAGGGTGAAGCTAAAGGAAAATGAAAAAATGGACAAATATCTGGATCTTGTCAGAGAACTGAAAAAGTTATGGAACATGAAAGTGAAAGTGATACCAATTGTAGTTGGTGCACTTGGAACAGTCCCAAAAGGATTAGAAAAGGGTTTGGAAAGTTTGAAAATCAGAGGAAGGATTGAAACCATTCAGAACACTGCACTGCTGCAATCTGCCAGAATACTCAGAAGAGTCCAGGAGACCTGAGGAGACTTGCTGTCACTCAGACTCCAGTGAAATACCATCAGCTAATGCTGATGTGAAAACTCAAAAGGAGCAAATAATAAAATGCAAACTGTCTCGTCTATGATTTGAAATCGGGTCAGCCATTCTATTCCCTACGAACGATAACCAGTACGCTAAGCTCACCTGATGTGTTCAATGGAGCAGATATGAATCGAAAAGAATTGTTATGGCGAGAAGACGAGATCAGATAATATCTGAAATGGTACAAATTGTGGGTACTGACGTTCACTTTGGTTGATTAAATATTGGCAATGATTCGTGGAGGGGAAATTGAACCAATCATCGAACAGGCATGAACAGCCAAAACCTATAAAAGTGACGAGTCAATGAAAGCTTTCTTATCAAGTAAGAGCCAACACAAAAAGTAAAGCAGATAGCTTTAATGAACATCAAGGAAACAAGGTATCACCACATTGCGTATGGGTCAAGTTTATGTGTATACGAAGGTGGAGGCGCGTGATGTTATGGTTAAAGACATAGGAAATGGAAAGGAAACAAGGAATCACCACAAACAATATATCATTAGGTGTATCATTAGGTGAATTATTAGGTAATAAACCTAAAACGCTTATTACCGAAATCTTTGGTTGCTACCTTTCTCATGTTGAAACAAAGAAGGAATGCCATTGATGCGGTCAGCACAATCAAAGCAAAACGTGATATATTCCCTAATGATGGTTTTCTTAAATATACTTCTTATTTCTTATGTATACTCAATCGGGAAACCTTATGGAAAGCCCCAACCCCTTTTTATCATATGAGTGCTAGAAGGCGGTGACTGAGGGTCTTACATGTCCTGGGAATGACGTTAAACTCTATCTGATGGTGAGGTTCCCGTTTTGGAGGATTCGGGAATGTGGAGCAACCCTTCATCACCATTGTTCCCTGGTCCACCATGACCCGGAGTGGTAGTACCTGTTAGGGTCCCATCTATGGGTTAAATAGAAAAACATGAGTTGATAAACAAAATTGTATTATGCATTTAAGAATGAATTTATTTCACAATTTTGTCGGCATTAAATAACCCACCAAGGTTGATATGCCGTAAAACAAAACAAACCAAACCAACCAATCAATCGGGAAATTCATGAATACAGTGGCTAAGGAAGAATTTACTAAAACAAGCTTAATTAATGCACTCCATATTTGGGATGTCCAATATCCTCATCATACAAGTGTTTTATAGAAGGGGGAAGTGAGTGGGTGGGTAAGCTTTGTGGTGGGGGAAAGATTTGATTGGTTATAGGGGAATCTTTGGGGAGGATGAGAAGTAAATCAGATGGGAAGACAGTTGGAGGAGATAGGTAGAAAAATGAATAGTGAGAGATACCTGATAGGGGAGCACTATTCATTTATCTACCTACCTCCCCAACTCTCTTCCCATCTGATTTCCTTCTCACCCTCCCCAAAGATTCCCCTATAACCAATCAAATATTTCTCTCAACGCAAAACTTACCCACTTCCTCCTTCTATAAAACACTTGTATGATCCTGGTAATCCAATAAATGCTGAGGAAGCCGAGTTCAAACTCCAGCGAAATATACTACACATTTTTGTTTGAGTTTTATTTCTTTCCTTCTTCCTGTTTCTACCCCCCCCCCACACACACATATATATATATATATATATATATATATATATATATTTATAGATATTTGTGCTAGTGTATGAGTGGCTGCATGTATATATTGTACCATTGTATGTGTGTATGTTTATACGCATGTAAATGCATGCGTATGTACATACATATATATATTTATTTACTAACCCCTCCGCACCTAGCCAATGTTAAAGAGCTAAGTCTGCCCTACTATTTACCCATAGTTGGAGAGAGAGTAGTTGGGTGCATACCTTTACCAAGGCTATTAGCGCTATGTTAAATGCAAACAGCCTCGTCCAGTATTTGAACTGGGTCTATGAGTCGATTTCCTACGACTCTAACCATTACACCACGTGCCTAAACATATATATATACGTGTGTGTGTGTGTGTGTGTGTGTGTGTGTATGTGTGTGCGCGCATTTTCGCGTGTCTGTGCATGTGAATGTATATTTATTTACTAAGCTTAGCTTAGGTGTGTTATAAGGCCAGAAGTACGGGTCACCCAGTGAGAGTCGAACTTACTAACAATGGTCTGCGAATCTTGCTTAGTAACCATTGCACCATGTGAGCTGCATGTGTAAGTGTGAATGTATGTGTGTGTTGTGTGTGTGTGTGTGTATTTACACGCGTGTTTTCCATTATACTTGTATCTGCAAGAGCTCGTTTGTGTAAAATATAGACGTAAACACCTGCTTTTCCAATTCCCATGTAGAACTGAAAATAAATATTCAAAATTTTGTAAAATGTAAAAATGTAAACAAAACAATATAACAAATAATTTAATAAATGAGCAATGTTAAAAAAAAAACTTAGCATTTGGAAAAAAGACAGGTACAACTAAATTTTCGCTAACAAATGTTGCTGGGCATCAAGGGAACTGATTTTTTATATGTCTCACCAAGTATTGTTGAAGTTTTCAAAAAGAAAACTTTATTTTCTTTTGCATTTCATAACATACAGTAAAAAGTTTGCATCTAAAACTTCACAAATTCTGTTCCACCAAGCTAAAATAGGACTACTGAGAGAAAGTCAGTCTATTCAAATTCTAACACTTTGCCTACCAAATTTACCTCGCGGCTGTACAAAATTTTCTTGGTACTTTTTTTTACATATATATATATATTATATATATATATATATATATATATATATACGAAAACCCTCCGCACGAGCAGGATGCGAGTCATGTTTAACAGGTTTGAATTCAGAATTTCCCTCCTATACCCAGGCGAAGCAGTGTGGCGGATTCTAGTGCAAAATAAAGGACCTTCAGACCAATGATCGCATAGGTGAGAAACTGTCAGTAACTAGGTGTTGACTCCATGTTCAAGCTATCTTAACTTTAATATATATATATATATATATTATATATATATATATATATATATAATGTGTTTATATAGGTATTTGTGCAGGTATATGAGTTGCATGTATATATTGCACCATTATATGTGTGATTCCCGTCTACAATAAAATATCATCATCATCATCATCATCATCGTCAAAAAATTGTGCCGACATCGCTAATCCCCATGACTCTTCCTCGCCATTCATCCCTATTAGCCATCGTTCCTGGAATGTCCTCTGTACATCATCCTGTATCCACGCAGAGCTGATCGATGTAGGGTTTTGCTAGCCGACCATCACTTTGGTGTGTCCATGTGCAGGTTCCTAATGGAGAATGTCACTTATGAGCTCGTCCTTGCTTCTCTTGCAGCATCCAGTATGTTTTGTTCGTCTAATCCAGATCGTTCTGTGTGATAGGAGGCAAGTGTCCATACAACTGCTCTTTTGTGAGGTGTTGCTTCCAGGATTTAAAGACAACAGACAGCATTCTCGTACACTTACCATCTAACTTTTTCTCGAATTGTTTCGTATTATACAAAAATAAACGCACAAATTACTAAGCCTTACCACTTTTTTATTTTACTTTTTTTTTTACTCCTGTATTCATATGAGAATAGATTCTGTGTGTGTTTTTATATCATTGATCTATCCCTTTGATTGGTTGAATAACCTTTATAGAATATCCGTAACGAGAGTGGGCATTACAAACTACGTCTGGGGAACACTGGCGATTATATTTTTTCTGTCCTGCATCATGTACAGAAGTGGTTCCCAAACGTTTTTAGGCTAGCGCCCCCTTAGCTTCCCAGTAAATTCCTAGCGCTCCCTCATACATATTGAGGTCAGTAAGTCTACTGTTGGTTTGAACAACAGCAGCTAACTAAGTACCACTTAAGCAGTGTCCAAGACAGTTGGTACATATAGAAATCAAGAATGACCCATTAATGAATTTGGGTGATTTGGGTCATTCCATTCCTTGAGCTCTGATTGGCTGCTTGACTGCTTGATTTGAATGACATTGTGGAGTATTATATATATCCTATCATTCTGAAGTAGACTTTGTGACATTCGGGTTTGTATTTCAGTTACAACCGTTTGTTGCCTTGTCTTCTCAGTTCGACGAAATTTTCTGAATTGTTGGGGGGTCATTTCAATGTGGAGTTGTGGCGGGGGGCTTGGCTGACGGTGCCTTAGTATAGGTCGTCTGGGTAGAGGTCTCCTTAGCTTGTTTAAGGATAGAAATGGCTTCTCCCATTGCTGTGATCCCCAACTCTTTTAGCATGGCCCGATCCATCATTTGGAGGTTTTCTTTGGTCAGCTTTTCACTTGCAAACGTTGCAGCATAGCTTTTGGCTGAGTCAGCAGAGATACCAGCTTTGATGAAGTAGCGTTCCCAATCTTCAATACACACATGCGAACTCACACTATTTTTGGTATGCTTTAAATTAAAAAAAAGACCCAAAACCAAGCAAAGTGTTAACTGGTGCGCACTGTACGTATTGTGTACAGGCGTCAAGCAAAGTTCAGACTTTTGATCTGATTTCAGAATACGTAACAACATTATGCATTCGTTTATAATTCTTATATCAGTTTTATTCTGTATAAACAGCATACGTGTTCCTTTACCTTAGTATTTATGACATATATTAAGCCATTTAGATTTTGTAAAAAATAAGTTATTTATTAACAAAAAACCCCCTCCCCTTTTACCCTCACCCCAACCACACTTTTTTGTCTCATCATCCCCCTAGATATTTTCATCACCCCCTTTGGGGACCACTGAAGTGTAGTGTTTGTTCATAAGCTTTCTGCTGTTACTAATTGGAATTGAAGGAACATGAATATTAATATAAAGATTCTCAATATATGGACAGAACTTTGGAAAGACAGAAATTGAAGCTGCAAGCCACACTGGAATTTCGGATACTTTCCTTCACTTAGAAAAAAAAAACGACAATATCGTAATGTGTATATTTAACAATCACTCAGTATGAGTTGGAAGTGACACAAGGTCAATTTCTTAAGTGGAATTTGACAGGTTTGAATCCAGCGTTTCCTTTCTCCTAGAAAGATTGTCTAACCAAAGTTAAAGAACCTTGTCTATTCAAATAAAGTTATATAATTATTGTAATCGGAGTCCTTCTGCTTAATTATAATGAACTAAATGAAAAGAAGCCCACACATAAAAAGTTTGGGACAATCTTCTAACGGGTTACAGACCCTCAGTAAACACCATTTCTTTCTCGAATTCTCGAACGTGCTAGTTCAAATCCTTGGATAAACAAACAATATACACTATTTTCTCCGTCGTCAACACTGTTACTCCCTCCACAGCCTGGTTTGTTCTGCCTCAGTGTGAACAACTGCTTGCTTTTATTACAGTTCGCGTAGCCGTTATGTAAATTACACCTCTTGCCGTTCGAGTCTTTCATGAACGGCACAGGCGATTATTTGCCACTTACGTCGGGTGTATCGGCTATTCCCATTACATTAACCATCAGTTTTTGTACTTTGCTTTACGGGAGGATCACAGTGGTGGGAGATCCTCAATGAGCGGTTTAAATAAGTCAAAGAATTAAATCATGAATCAGGCATCGGACATTCTATTCAAATAGATTTTTCGGTATAACAGTGTAACGTTGGTGCAAAGTTATTAGATACTTAGAATACACAAAACTCAGACAAGGGTTAACAGACAAGACATTTAATATATATACAGCACATGGATAACAGTAGATACAAGGTACATGGTAAACAGAGTTACATATATAAAGATAAAGACACATTCATGAATGGTACAATATAACATATAAAAGTACAGACATAAGACTATAGATAGTCCATGCTGTAAAGAACTTACAGTAATGTAAGGGGGCGGAGCCCCAACGAGAGGGATTAGATAAAATCTATCCCATGTGGCTCGTAGTTATTGAAACAGGAAAAGAGGCCGAAAGGGTTTGAACCCGGCGCTTAAATACTCTAGCACCCTAGCGGGCACCAGCAAACTAAAAGGGTCAGACAACTCCACCAGGCAAATACAAACTAACGCTACAAATATTGAATAAGTTTGCGGAGAAATTGTTGGTTTTTGAACGAAGAAATAATGTACTATCTTACGTAGATTTGCAACTTGTCCCGTTGGAATATTTTGCCTGAGAACCAGAGAGATTCTGGTTGGAGCTTTAGGACCTGTTAGTTAGGACCAAATTTGGCCAGACGTTTTGAAGGTAAGGATCCAGATTAAATCCCGGACCCGGACACATCTTAGAAGAAAACTCAGACGTAGGGTGCAGTGAAAAACACCAAAAGAGTTTTAAAGGCAGAGAAAGAAAAGATTGAATAATTTCTCGTTACACAGACGAACACATCCCTTTGGATAAAGAGGATTTCTGATAGTTAAGAAATTCAACAGTTTCACGCTATAACACTTCGAAGTAGACTATTACTAAGTACACCGGGATTACGGGCTTTTGAAATCATTTCTTCAGCGTAATCAGATTCACGCGAATGTTTCCAGAAAGTTTGTCATCGTCCGCCTGAAGTCTTTAACATACAAGTTTCCACTATTCTGTCTTTTTTTCTATGGTGTGGGTCCTCAGGCGACGGAATATTTGTTGACAGAAAGACGTTGCTCGGAAATCTTAATTAACATCTGAAATCTGGTAGGGGGTGTGTGACAGTCATTCATTCAATGAATGGGATGACATAGACGTTTCGTACATACATATTTGCCCAAGAAGAAAACTGTTAATACAAGACTGGAAAGGATCTCGAAAAAGTAATCACAATGGTATATATATATATATATATATATATATATATATATATATATATATATGTGTGTGTGTGTGTGTGTGTGTGTATGCATATATATGTATGTATATTTATAAATATACATATATACACATATATGTATGTATATATATATATATATGCATAGATATGTATGTATATGTATATGTATGTGTGTATGCATATATATGTATGTACATACATATATATGTATGTATATATATACATATGTACATATATACGTATGTATATATATATGCATTTATATATATATGTATATATATAGATAGATAGATAAATAGAGTGAGAGAGAAGAGAAGAGAGAGAGAGAGAGAGAGAGAGAGAGAGAGAGAGAGAGAGAGAGTGAGAGAGAGAGAGAGAGAAGGGAGCAAGAAATAATTTGGCATTTAATGACAACGAAAAGGGAAGTATAGCTATCTCAGATATAATCACCAATCGGCAAAAAGATAGAAAAGAAAAGAACAAAAAAGCTTTTATTCAACATGAAAACACGATATTCGGTAGGACAACGTTTCTCACTGGGGGTTCTTCTTTTTCATTTAACTTAGCCGAAGGGTAATCGGAAATTTAAAAAAAATCAATTATCTATTGTATAAAGGTGTTTTTTGTTGCGTACAACGTTTTCCTTTTTATTTCACACACACACACACACACACACACACACACACACACACACACATATATATATATATATATATGTTGGTAGGTGGGTAGGTAGGTAGATAGGTATGAAGGGAAATACTACTGGGAAGTAAATAAAGATAAAGAAACAAGAGTCACAACTAAGCTGGAATGAAACTTTTGGTGTACTTTTTGAGATGCAGTAAAGAAAGTATATATATATACAACGATATAGATAAATAGATAGATATTCATCAACAGACACCGTGTTTCGACGTATCACGTCTCTTCTGTGTGTCTAGACATTAACAGCCTACCTCCAGCCGTGATTGAATCCCAATTGATTTAACATTAGTCAGCTTTTTAAACTACTCGGTTATCTGAGAACAAGGATTTAAACTGATAAATACATACAGATGAAAAGACCGTCCGAGAGTGCTTCACGTATCACATCTCTTCTGTGTGTCAAGACATTAGCAGACTACCTCCAACTGGGATGGAATCCTAATCAATTTATCATCAGTCAGGTTTCTCGACCATCCGCACCTACATACTGGGACGAGGATTTAAACTGATAAATACATACATATGAATATATGTAAAGGTCGTCAGAGAGTTATCCATCAGTTTTATAGGAGATCGTTACCTTTAAGTTTAATCGGCAGTGGTCAGCGAAAATCCCCGCCAAAATGCTAAACCCACCAGGAGTAGGGAGCATATATAATCATCCACAGACATCGTGTTTCGACGTATAACGTCTCTTCAATACATATTTTGTGATCAGGATCATTCTATGCGGGGTTCAATTGTTATAATACAGGTCATTCGTAGCGAGAGCTTGATGTGTCGTGTTCCAGGCGTATGAATATACAGAGCAATATTACTGAATAAATGAAGGCGAACATTTTTAATTTGCTTCATGTATTAATTCATTTATTTAATTCATTTCAATTTCATGTCACAGCATCGTCATACAAAAAAGCAAAAACACGGCTGTTACTGTTTTATTCCAGAAATGTATGATGATAACCTGCATGTGGCTGTGAGGTTCTAATTCTGAAGCTCTGGAGGGTACAACTTCATTGC
>CM042138.1:70284344-70289344 GCA_023376005.1 Doryteuthis pealeii | reverse complement strand
AGAAGAAAGAAAAAGAAAGAAAGAATGAATGAAAGCAAAGGAAATAAATGGAAGATGTATAGAAAGAAAGAAGAAATAAAGAATAAGAAGAAAAATAGATGGAATACCTCACGAGCAAGAAAGAAAGAAAAAAAGAAAAGAAAAGAAAGAATGAATGAAAGCAAAGAAATAAATGGAAGATGTATAGAAAGAAAGAAGAAAAAATAAATAAGAATGAAAATAGATGGAAGAAAGAAAGAAAGAAAGAAAGAAAGAAAGAAAGAAATGAATGAAAAGCAAAGGAAATAAATGGAAGATGTATAGAAGAAAGAACGAAAGAAAAGAAAGAAAAGAAGAAAGAAAGAATGAAAGACTGAATGAAAGCAAAGGAAATAATGGAAGATGTATAAAGAAGAAAGAAAGAAAGAAATAGAAAGAAAGAAAAGAATGAAAGACTGAATGAAGCAAAAGGAAATAAATGGAAGATGTATAGAAAGAAAGAAAGAAAAAAGAAAAGAAAGAAAGAAAATGAAAGACTGAATGAAAGCAAAGGAAATAAATGGAAAGATGTATAGAAAGAAAGAAAGAAAGAAAGAAAAGAAAGAAAGAAAATGAAAGACTGAATGAAAGCAAAGGAAATAAATGGAAGATGTATATGAAAGAAAGAAAGAAAGAGAAAAGAAAGAAAGAAAATGAAAGACTGAAATGAAAGCAAAAGAAATAAATGGAATGTATAGAAAGAAAGAAAGAAAGAAAAGAAAAGAAAATAGAAATACTTACAGCAAAGAAAGAAAGAAAGAAAGAAAAGAAAGAAAGAAAGAATGAATGAAAGCAAAAGAAATAAATGGAAAAATGTATTAGAAAGAAAGAAAGAAAGAAAGAAAAGAAAATAATGGTATACTTACAGCAAGAATGAAAGAAAGAAAGACAGAAAGAAGAAAGAAAGAAAGAATGAAAGCAAAGGAAATAAATGGAAGATGTATAGAAAGAAAGAAAGAAAGAAAGAAAGAAAGAAAGAAAGGAAAGGAAATAAAAGAAAAGAAAAAAAAGAAAGAAAAGAAAGAAAGGTCCATACAAATTTATTATTTTGAATGACGTAATGTCAATATGCCAACGGTTATTCTATAAGCTCATCATTTGATCCTGCCAGAACTTTTTCTCATCTAAGAAAAACCAAAGTATGTTCGGTTTGAGGGGATCCTGGAGTTTGTTCAAATGATTTGCAGCGCGATCTTTTCTCTTGTTCTTCATCTCCTGTGATAAAAATTCGCCTTTTATGAGAAATAACCAAAGTATTCAGACAAGAGTTGCCATACCAGTAACTGATACACTCCAATGTCCCTGGCCATGGACCTGATTTACTTACTGGGATCAATCATGTCCTGGATTTCAGAAACGAATTTCCTAGTTCATTTGTCTTCAGAATGATCAGAGTGAGGCTTCCAAATTGCCGTACCTTCGTAATCACCATTGGACTTATCTAAATCTGTATTAATCCTGTGCATTGTCCTCAAATTGACACAAAAAAAAACACTGTGACATCTTCGTAATGGAGCTTCAGACGTAAAAGCCGAAGAGAACAACGTGCAACTTTCTAGAAGAATGAATTGCGTCATGGTGCCGCTTTTCTCACAGACGAGTGCTCAACTGGATCTAGTTTACGACACAAGAGATAAAACCTGAAACATAATAAGCGTATGTGCGAAAGTGATTCGAATGGACGACAATTTACCCATTGCACTATAGATAGATAGATAGATAGATATTATTATTATTGAGAAATAAACATATCATTCTAAAAAACATATCTTTATAAACCAAATAATTTTTGCTCACTAGAGAAAGATAAAACCTGAAAAAAATAATGTTCCACTCACCTCCTTATGTAGGAGTTATAATAATGTTACTGACATGGGTTAGTGACATTTATTTTAGGTTATATATATATATATATACATATATATATACTAACGCTGAGATTTTCACCTTTTAAAGTCTAAAGGCTTTTTTCCTGGTTGGTTTAATGACACGAAATTTATACTAATGTATTTCTTAATTTTAGGATTACTAAACGTTTGAAAAAATTCCATTTTAATAGGTTCTAATTAGTCGTAATTTGTAATTAAGTCAAAAACTCACCCATCCCTGTCTTTATATTCTGCATAACTCTCTTTTCCACTCTATATATGAGTGAAGGGGAGATGGGATAGTGATTAACAGAGACACATTTAACAACTCACCAGCACGTAATAATATTCCAATGTCCATTTCAATTTAAAATAAGTCAAACTAGATATACCCAATTAGTTGAAAAATCCGTGTTTTTTTCATACAATTCTGACCCCCAAGTTTGAAATTTTTTTACCAAAGATCAGGGAATTATCCGATTTTAATGCGATTTTCAGTGTTGATTTAGCAATGAATGAATTTTATAATGCATTAGTTATTTTATTTCAAACCTTTCTGATTTTTTTCAGGTCACTTAACTTTGACCCCCTGTTTTTAGGGTGCAAAATATCGGTGTGGTATAGATGTGATTGATACTATTTTCTGCATAAATAAAAAGACTAAAGACAGAAGGTGTGAATATAAGAAAAAAGTTTTTTTTAAAGAATCTGCTCGGGTAGTAAATAAGTACCGAAAATCGAAAAAAAAAATGAAAACAAAAACTAAAAAATAATTTTTGGAGTATCATTTGAATTATTCAAACTATTGTCCTCATTAGTATTATCTGCGTTATTCGGACTATTTTCCTCATCTTCATAATATATTTTATATGATAATATCTTCAATAATATATGCCTCAAAGAAGAAATGCTGCCTAAATATACATACATTTTTGGGAGAATATGTGCTTAATCGAAGTCGTACCTAATTTTGAAAGTTAATCAATTTATAATTAATTAGGCGGGCATACCTATTTAAATGTAAGGCTAAACAAATCGAGAAAAAATAATCTCTGTATGTACATTTCGGCCAATTAGGCCTCATCAGCAGAGCTATAGATAGGAAGACCGGCTTGTGTGTGATTCGAACCCCGACTGTCAAGCTGACAGGCGAGGACCGTAACCCCTACACCAACCGGATTTTTCGTTTTGTTTAGAAGTAGGTTTCTATTCCTCTTATAGTGACTTCTTCTACACGACGGTATGAGAAGTAAATACACAAGCGATGTGTTTATGATATGGCTTATATATATATATATATATATATATATATATATGTTTTTTCCACCCCAATGAAAAAATATGAATGCAACTTAACGTATTGTTTTGCTGATTATGAAGACGGATGATTTTTAAAATCCCATGAAATTTTTTACAGGTTTTAGACAGAGGAAATTCTATTAATTAAGATCTACATCTGTTAGAAGGGCGTACTTTTGCCTTTTATCTCTATTTAAGATGTATTCTTTTTAACGGGATTTATTTTGTGGCTGGTTCTGAAAGCTATCACAATTACAAGTGTAAAGAAAAATGACGCTGTCTGTTTACCTTTGGTTTATATTTAATATTTCGAGGTAAAGATCTCTCCGTCAGAAGATTTCTGAATATTAAGAGCTGTTAGGTTGTAGCTAGGTTCAGTCTATTCCGGAGTATGACTGTCTTCTTTGAAATTCTCTGCGTCTGTGTATGTGTAAGTCTGAGTGTGTGTTTATGAGTGTCTGTCCAACAATGTCTTAGTACCATTCCAGGTTTTGACTGCCCTTTTTTTAACTATTAGGTAGGCGTTAGTAATTTGTTTGTTTATTTGTGTGTGTGTGTGTGTGCGCGCGCGCGCGCATGTGTCTTCTCCAGACGCAGGTGTTTTTTAATACCATCAGCTGTTAGATATATTTCCTTGTAATAATTAAGAAATTCATAGAAATCTTTTGGAGGTAAGTGTACGTTCTGTTCATAAATCTTAGCCATAACAACGTACTGATATTCTTAATGCTCTAGAATTTCCACACAGGAATCACAACAAGTAGGCATTGTGTTAGTTACTTAAATTTTTCAATAACCGTAATCTAAAAGGAAACATTTTCAGCTGTCTCAGCAGAATTTCGTGAAGAATCTATAAGTCCTGACTTGTCCAACATATGGATTTCATGTTGGGTGTGCAGTTAACCAACTTCAGCACGATCCAATTATTTATTCAAAAACTGGTTAACTTCCAAAAGCTTTTATATTAAATTTTGTATTTTTCAAATTTATTCTAAATATCCAGTTTTAAAATTAGGTTATTTAGCCTCCCATATATCTATCTATCTATCTCTCTTCTCTCTCTCTCTCTCTCTCTCTCTCTCTCTATATATATATATATATATATATATATATATATATATATATATATATATTTATATATATATATATATATTAACAAGTTGAGAAACACACCAAAATGTACCCTGCAATCTGTACGTTAATCAACGCTTTGTTTAATACTAGGATCTTCGACATGTGTAGATTTGGGGGATTTTAAGGGAGCAATAATTTATTCAGTTGATTGGTTGGTTAGATGTCTTGGCCTGAAAATACTTGGGTTTCATGCTTAAAACATTTTGTTCGATTAATTCTTATTGGGCATTCAATTTTTTAAACTCATTTTTAAACACATTTGTTAAAAACTCATTTATGATCTATTTAACCCATAGATGGAGCCCTAAGATATACTACCACTCTGTGCCAGAGTGGACCTGGAAGAAATGGCGATGAAGGGGTACTCCACACTCCCGAGAGCTCCAGAATTGGAATTTCACAACTGGATTCAGTTTAACGTTATATTCCGGATACTAAGAACCTTAACCAGCGACTTCTAGCACATGTATCATTAAAAGGGTTAGGGTTTGCCATAAGAACAATAGGGTCGGGACAGTATTGGGGTTAATTTTACTCATCTGTTGAGTTACGGTCGGTGTATTCTACAGCCCTAGCTGACAGGGCGGTAATTCTATTTAGAGAAAACCATTAAGCATTAGATAAGATTTCAATTGGAACAAGCTTTGCTCGTTACAGTAACTTCATGTAACGAGACTGAAA
>CM042138.1:70274344-70281844 GCA_023376005.1 Doryteuthis pealeii | reverse complement strand
TAGTTGTCTAGGTTTTTTTAAATGCCTATAAAACCTTTCTCATCAATTCTCCTCCTTCCAGCCTCCACATTAATATAATTTAAAAAAAATGGAACACATCACCCCTGATGATTGCACTTTGAAGTGCCGAAAGTACTCGGTACTTGAACTTTGGTGGACTTATCCACGAATTCCAACCAAATATTAAAAAGTTGGCCAGAAAACCCGAAAAGATCAAAAATAATATTGTTAAACAGGAGATGTGTCTTTTGTTTAATTCTACATGTATAAATGAAAGAATGCTGCCCAAATACACACACACACACACACACATATATATATATATATGAGCTTAATTCAAGTCTTGCCTAATTTGAAAATTAATTAGTTGATAATTAATGAATTAGGCGAATGTATCTGTTCAAGTGTAAGGCGTAAACAAATCGAGAAAAAGTCAATCTCTGTATGTACATTTCGGCCTATTATGCCTCATCATCAGAGTTATAGACAGGGAGAAGCTTTGTGTGTGATTCGAGCCCTAATTGCCAGGCTGACAGGCGGGGATTCTAACCATTACACTCGCTGGTTTTTCCCAGATTTCTCGTTTTTTTTAAAACTGATATATCCTACATCTTTTGGAGACTTACTGCACGATAGTATGAGAGTACACAAACAGTTTGTTTGATGTTTGTATGACTTCAATTAAGCACATATTCCCCAAGAAATTGTCGGCTATCGCCATATCGAACAAACTGTTTGCGTACTCATATATATATATATATATATATATATATATATATATTATTCATAAATTTTTGCTACCATTTTTTTATTGTAGTAGCATTAGTAGTTAATCCGAATATTTTCTAAAATATAGAGGATTTATAGTTTTAGAAAAAAGGTTTTTCTCTCTACGACGGTTTCGGTGTTCAAGTTACATCTACTTCAGGAGAAATAAAAAAATTATAAGTACCTATATTTTATATACACTTGTTTAGAATCATTTTTATTTCTCTTTATGTCTTTTAATTAATATCAACTTAATTTTTTAAATCTAAACTGTTTCCCTTTGAAATTATGGATTAGTTTTCCATACACTTATACGGCAAAAGTAATTTGTATTTCTATCTGTCTGTATCTATTTTCAACTCCCATTACTTTTTTCCTTTATTCATTTTGTTTATATTTTATTTGTGTATACTACTGGGCTTAAAGTCTAGTGGTAAATCTATTTAGTTGAGGTTGTAGTATTTTTCTTATAATAATTAATATATATCTTACATTATATCTATATTAATCTTATATATATATATATATATATATATATATATATATATATATATATATATATATATATATATATGTATATATATATATATAGGGTGTTCGGAAGAAATTTGACAGTTTCATAAGGAAAAAGAAAAAGTGCTTGGTAACTACAAAATTTAATGGATTGTAGAGAAATTTAACAGGCACGGAAATTACACTACTGCCAACAGGTTTCCCGCAAAATAACCGCCATTATTGTCGATCACAGTTTCAATCCTGTTCTGGAACCTGGAGCAAACTGATGCTACAGTTTTCCTAGAGAGGGTCTCAAAAATTATCTTGATTCTGTCGATTAACTGAGCGTTTGTAGTACTGTCACGGCAATTGGTGTCTTTCTCAACAGCGCCCCATACATAATAATCTATGGGGTTAAGATCTGGGGAGTTCGGAGGCCAAATATTGGGACTGGGGTAGTCGTAAAAATTCGCCGACAACATTTTTGACTTTTCCTAGGGTGTGGCAGAGGGCCGAATCCTTCTACCATACATATAGCCTACCATTGGCTACCCTTGTTATCCAGGGCTTGACTGTAGTGTTTATCAATTCCACATAAGCATCTGAATTCAACCTGATACCCTCTCTGAAAAAATGCAGAGGTATCACATCACTCTCAGAAGACACAGATCCGAAAACCATCACAGTTTGGAGAAATTTAATCTGCATGACACGAGGAGTGTTCTTTCAACTATGTGCAAGCCATCTGTTATTCTGCGTGTTATGCTTTTGATCTTGGCAAAAGTCTTTCTCATCGGAAAAGAAGCAGATTGTTTGTGGTTTAGTAGGATGTTTCAACTTTGCTCAGAAGTTTCTTCGCCTTTCACGATTTTCACTGGCTTTTCTGGGAGCAGTTGAACTCTGCGACACTTGTATGAGTGCAAGGTTCATGAAATATTCAATTCACGTGACAAAGCCCGAATTCCAATGCCAAGGTCCTTCAACACTTTTTTCTTCAGATTTTTGAGGAATTTTGCTGTACGAACGCAATCAGATCGTCTGTTATGTTGCTTTCTTCTAGCTACAGCCTTGTAGTCTCCATTGCAATTCTCCAGTTAATGCCTGATTGTTTTTACAGTGTTTATAGAGCATTGGGTAGCAATCATAGTTTCTTTATTTTGATGGCCGGCGCAGATCCTCATGATACAAGTTATTCTCTTCCATGATTCAGGTGGGTTCCAGTCATCCATTCTATCTGACATAACGTATATGAATAAAGAAGGGTCCAAGCTTTTAAATGATGCATAGTGTACGTCAACACCTTCAACCTACGGAGAAAAATAACCAAATATAAGTATGTCAAATTTATCCCAAACACCCTGCATATTTACTTAGACATGTTAATTGCAACGTCTTGTCAGACGTATGCCACCCCTACATTCATTGTCCGTTCGTGAGCTCGTTGATGAATTTTCAGCCCTGCCAGCGACTTTTCTATCTTAGAACAAAATTTGCGCTCATGACAAGCGGTGTTGACTGAGACGGCAGGCACGGTATACGCAGCACTGTGAACTCTCATTTGACGCCTGAGTCCACCAGCTGTTTGGCACATATGCCTATATATATATATATATATATATATATATATATATATATATATATATATATATATATATATTATATATATTTATATTTTGCTTGAAGGCAATTACAATGCGTATACCGTATAAAATTCGATAATTATAGAAAATAATCATGACAAGCAAACTAGGCAAACAATTTGCGATGCGTAGAACATCGTACAGCCTGTTTAGATCTATACTAACGATTTCCCTCCGATAGAAATCGAAACCGGGAGCCCAGCAGGCAGAGTCAGAGACTTCACCGCTCGGCTACCGATACGCACCACACAATCAATGCAAAATTAACCTGTCAATGATAATGATACACCTCTACCATATGAGGTACGCGGACGTTGAGTGGATAACAACAAACCAGGCCTATGCCCCGGCGAAGGAAATAAGATTTTTGATGTTTGTTTTTAGAAGCATTGTTGAATAAAGTATATATTATTACTTGAAGGCAATTACAATGCGTATATCGTATAAAATTCGATGATTATAAAAAAATAACCATGACAAGCGAACTCGGCAAACTATGCCGGAGATGTTTTTGTTTTATTCTTTCTTATTGGGCATTCATTTTTTCTAAGACTCATTTTTGATCTATTTAACACATAGATGGGACCATAACAGGTACTACAACTCCGGGTCAGAGTGGACCTGGAAGTAATAGCGATGAAGGGTGAAGGGGTACTCCACTTACCATTAGATGCAGTTTCGCGTCATATCCAGGACATTAAGATCCACCGTCACAGCCTTCTCGCACACATATGATAAAAAGTGTTTGTGGTTTGCTACGAGGGCTACAGCTTAACATGACCAGCCGATTAATCGTATGAGGCTTCTCCGCCTGCTTGTCTAGCCCAAGTAATGGAGTATTGCATGTCTTAGATTGCTCAATCACCAGGATTCTGTCCTTAATCATCACGGGTCGTCACTCACAGCCAACAGGTGGCCCCCTTAGTGAAGGATTTACCCTTCTGCAGAGGTGCAGTCGGTGTAATCTACAGCCGCAGCCGACAGGGCGGTAAACAAGTGTTGGACACGAATTCACCGAATTAAAATCTGTGAATCTTAGAATAATTAAAACAATATAATAAATCATCAAAGATTAGAAAAAATCTATAAAGCTCTTTGTTAAGAGGGAGCCTTGAATAATTGCAAAATAAGAAGAGGATTTTTATTCCTAGGGTGGTTAGTTTGTCATAGAGTGGTTTGTTTTGCATGTTGGTAGGTAGGGTTAACTGTCTGAGGGGGGATTCTATGACAAACTAACGACCCTAGGAATAAAAATCATACACACTACTTCCCAAACAATCAAAGACCTCACCAAATCCTCCACACGCACAAATATACTTAACACCACTGACACTCCCAAAGCCGGCATCTACACCATACCATGCAACGATTGCAACAAACGTTACATCGGAGAAACTCAACGCAGCCCCACCAAACGCATTTATGAGCATAAGAGATCGATAAGAACAAATGACAACCTAAACACCCTATTCACCCACACGGCTGACTACAACCACACATTTAACTTTAACAAGGCTTCTCTTATCAAACTAATACACAGAAAGAGACTACGACGCCTATGCGAATCTGCGATCATAGACTACACTGAGACTATAAACCTAAGACCCGGATTTTTCAACCTAGACTTATGTATCGCAAAAAGCATAACACATGAACACAAAATCAAAATCAAATTTGAAGATGGATCTTCTCCCCTTACCCACGCAACCCCATTGCCTTTATCCCCCTCTTTCACCCCTCTATATTCGCATGTTTTTTTTATATCTATATGTACTTTCATACGTTGGTCTGTATTGTATACTCACGTTTATTTATGTGTATGTATATGCGTTTATGTATATGTATGTTTACGTATATGTATATTTGCGTTATATTTCCACGTATGAGGTTACATGTGTATGTGTATTTATCTGTATATGTACGCATATACGTATATATTCATGTTTTTATATCTATGTATAGTGCATGTGTATGTATTTATGTGTGTATATGTGTATATCCACATATATGCTTTGCTGTATACGTATGTATCTGTGTCGTTATGTTTATATAGCTGCTTGTGTATATGTATGTACGTATGTGTGTCTGTATGTCTGTTTATATATTATATATACTTTTATATCCATCCACTTATATATATATATATTGTCAGGAAGCCAGCTAGTGCAGTGCTTAGAATGTCCGTAGGTAGGGTTCGAATCACGCACAAGCACTGCCCTGTCTATAGCTCTGCTGATGAGGCCTAATGGGCTGACATGTACATACAGAGATTGACTTTTTCTCGATTTGTTTACGCTTTACATTTAAACCGATATGCACGCCTAATTCATTTAGTTATAATTAATTAATTAACAAAATAAGGTATGACTTTAATTAAGCACATATTCTCCCACAAATTGTCGGCCTTCGCCATTTTCAAACACACTGTTTGACTACTTCATATATATATATATATATATATATATATATATATATATATGTATATATATATAATTGATGAACTCTTATATATGGCTAGGTATCTTTGTTACATCTACCTCATCTTTTTAACGTCCGTCAATCTCTACGTTGATGAAAAGATTCAGCAAGCTCGGAACTTTGTCATGGTGAACCGGCGAATTGTAACCGATTGTTACATAATCTATGCGGTGGCATAAGATTATTGTCAATCCCCTGTACTTCTGAGGGGATGACCCTTTTCATACTTATGTAAGGTAGTATAGAGATATGGTGGCGATCAGTGCAGTTAATGGCCCTGAAAGTGAGTGACGGCGTTTGACCTCACTCTCACCTTGCCTTCCGGGGATAAATCGTGGGAACTGGAAGGCATAGAAGAAACCTGTTCCAGTTTAAGAATAGTAAGGAGCTTTATTTAGTTTGGCAGTAGACGTCAGACAGAGCAGTCGGCCATGATGCTCTGTCTAAACTGTAACTCTGCATACGCGCACTATTGTTATGTCTGGGTTTGGGGATTTACGATTAAAGTAACATTAAAGAAAATCGAAGTCTTGTGTTTACTAAAAAGACTACTAATGACACAGGGCTCTGATAAGGAGAAATCCCTAACAGAAGCTAGACCCGAAGTCCCCAAGAAAGTCCAGACTTAGAAGAGGACGCTAGACCGGACCAAGCCAAGATGTTTAGAGATAGAACCAAAGCCGGCCAGAAGAATAGATGTCCAAGATATAGAAGCAAGTAAAAAGTAAAGAAGTAATGAAGGGTATACAACACGATGAGGCAGCTTGTTCCCTGCATTTTACTGATGGTTTTGCCTATCGAATCATCCACGATCAGCTAGGCTTTCATAAAACAATAGTGTGGATAATTATTTACTCTCCATCGTACATACACACAATTACAAGCAAAAGAGAAATACCAAAAGTTTGCTGTCAAACTACCGCAAAGAGATGAAAAAATACTATAAGTCTTAAAAAGTTGAATATATTACTTTCTAATCTAAACCCTACAATGCCCTCTTTTAATCTTTTGCAAAAGAATAAACAGGATTGTCTTCGCGATAACACTAGCAGAAATGGTGTGATAAAATAATCAGAAATCGACGAATAAACTCCGGAGTTAAACAAAAAAGCTATCAAATATTAAAACAAAGTAGTTCCTTGTTTCGTTATAAGAAACTGATTAATAAAGAAATGCTCTTCCCCTTATCTATAGATAACATTGCTTTGAATATATATATATATATATATATATATAAAGTCAACGCTGCTTGGTTGGTAACAGCCAGTTTGCCTTGGTAATTCTCAATCGAGTAATATTATATATATATATATATATATATATATATATAGATAGATAGATATATTTATATATATATATATATATATATATATATATATAGAGAGAGAGAGAGAGAGAGAATAAGATAGGGTGATATATATATAATATGCATATATATATATATATATATATATATATATATATATATATATACAAGGTGTGTCAAAAGAGTATAGACAATTTTGTATTTTTGAACACCTTATATTCTGCAATAATAACGTTACATTCATTCTTCATTTCTTTCTTGGTAAATAGAGTTTTAAACTTGGTCCTTTTTTGACACAACTTGTATTTTGAAAAAATTAATGAATGGAACTTTTTTTTTCATAATACAAGGTGTGTCAAAAGTAAAAAAATTTCGATACTTTTTGTATATATATATATATATATATATAAAAGAGAGAGAGAGAGAGAGAGAGAGAGGAGAGAGAGAGAGAGAGAGAGAGAGAGAAGAGTCCAATTTCACATATATATTCCGTTTGCTTGTCCGTGTTTTGTACTTTTTGGGTAATTTTTCGTAAAAGTTTTTTTCCTTAATTTGACATAAAATTCAGTTATTTTTTTTCTGTGTTGTTCATTCCGATTCTTTGCCCTGGAAACTTGGAGGAGTAAACGATATGAGACACTTCATACTGAGAAGATTCTACAGGAAATTATGCATGATTCAGATTTCGAATTGAGTGAAATTAGCGTCTACACATTTTGATGTCGATCACAAGGTCTCAAATAAACACGATACACATCACACACGCTAATTATAGAGAAAATGTCAGGAATGAAAAAAAAAAAAAAAAAAAAA
>CM042138.1:70264344-70271844 GCA_023376005.1 Doryteuthis pealeii | reverse complement strand
AATGTGCTGTAAGAGATAGGTCAGTTTTTAACTTAATTGCAAATTATGACTAATTAGTACCAATTAAAATGGATTTGTTCCAAACATAACTCAATCCTAAACCTAAGGAATATTTGTAGCCTTAAGATATTTCCAAGCCGGATTTCAATATTAAATGGCATTTAAGTTACCATTGGAAGACCTGACTTTAAGATTCAAGCTTGGCAAAATAAGAAAAAACGTCACATTTCAATTAAGGAATGTTTTAACATTTTTAATTTCATGTTTATTAATTTTTGTTCAATTTATTAATCCTTTTCTTTTCGTTAACTGTTTATTTTATTTCATTTTAATGAACCCACGAGGTAATAGACTTTCTTCCTCTCCCCCTCTATTGACTTCTCCCTAACAAGCACCAGATAAATACAGAGGCTTGTAGCCTTAAGATATTTCCCAGCCGGATTTCAATATTAAATGGCATGTGGACTTATACTAAGTTGTCACTTAGAGAATTCAACAACGCTGGTATAACCAGACGTGTACATGAATGAGCGTGTTTCACGTATACATGTGCATATGTGTGCATAAACACAGCGAACATTAAAAACCCTCTTAACGCCTCTAGTGGACTTACCCATACCTCCGCCCAAAAATCTGACCTGAAGGTACTGTTGCTTATCTGATACACAAATACAAATATACCTTATCCCTAATCTCATTTCTTTTCTCAGGAACATCAATAGCAGTAAGATTGTGATACCTACAACTCGCATGGATCACCAAATGGGTTAAAAGGAGCTCTTTAGCCTTGGTCGACAACCCGTCAAAGTCAAGGAAAAGTCCGACACAAAACTTCTGCTATCTTTCAACGAAATGCTAGGGGAGTAACCCCGAAAACAAATCAGGAGTCGGAGCCCCAAAAGTGGTGTGCTGCTGAAATCCAGTGCTACCCATCAACTCCTGCGACACTACCGTTGCAAAACCTTACCTTTCCTTTGGATCACAGCGACAGTGTGGACAGGGGGGATTTGCTGCATGGGCAACAGCTTATCCTCCATACGAACCCACCTAGGCTATGCAATACAAAGAAAAAAATTGCTCCATCGTCTCTCGTAGACGAAAGGCTGCCAACCAAACTAAATAGGAAAAAGCCTTTAGGAGACAAACATTGATTCGCTCGGTTTTAGTGTGATAATAATAATAATAATAATAATATATACATATATCATATTATGATAAATCAATAAATATATATTAGTTTTGGTAAATATTTAATTGTATGGAAACTTTTCTGATCCCATGAACACTCTCTTAGTATTAGTGTATATATTGGCTTACTACTGTCTTATCAAGTTAAATAGTGATAACCATACACCGTGGTAATATATATATATATATATATATATATATATATATATATATATATATATATAATGTTGTCAGTGGGTTCACGTATGCTACTTTTATGTACGTGATGGATGTTGGGAAACTTTTTGGGTTGTATTGGAATCATGGAAAACTATAAGATGGAATAATAACCAATGTTTAAACTGGTGAATATCGTTTTTATTCTTATATATTAATCCTAATACTTCAGGTAGACGTCCACCTTTTGTCAAAGGGTTTTGTATATCTCTAAAAAATGGAATCAATATTAAAAGCGGTTTAGTGTTATAACTAGTGCATATATATGAGGAGGGTGCTTACCCATTTGCAGGTTGTACGTTCTGCGGTTTAAACCCTGCTGATAGGATGATCGTCAACTTTGATCGTTATGTTACATAATTCATAAGCAGCTTATGATTTATGTACGTACCTGTAGTAAGATATTTTGAATAAGATTCGTTCGATTTAAAATCGGTGGGGAAATTTCCATAGCTCTTGGGATTATGATTGGCATGCTGATGGCCCCAACTTCACATTTCCGAAAAGAGCGCGATTAGACGCGTGAGAATTAGTTTTCAGATGGACCAGAGATTTTAGAGCGAGTGGACTCGAAGTCACTCGCTCTGAGGGTTGTTTCTCTCCCGCGGCAGAAAAAGATGGGCTGGGTTGTTGAAATTGAACTTTAGAAAAAACAAAAAACAAAAAAAAAAAACAACGTCTTGTTTGTTAAGTTAATCAAACAAGAAGATAGGACAGCCCGGAAAAGAAGAAGAATCAATACCCAGCAGAAAGCCCACTGGATCAGCCCGAGAATTAAGACTGAAGAACATGGTGGCCGGCCAAGTTAAAAGCAATAGAACAGAGTTAGCAAAAGCACTCGTCTTATCCCATATCTACTCTATCACTGTATATCTCTCTCCCGATTATAAAAGTCGTCGGTCGACCTAAAGTCGGTATCAGCCAATCAGTGAGGAAGTCTATACTCTTTTCACTACCGCTAGACCAACGATATTATTTAAGCGTCTTAGGTGGAGCGTCACACATACCATCAGCTCCTTACTTTACCCCACAGATCCTTGTGCTACTCATAAGCTGAGGTGACGAGGGCCGGTATCGAACTAGGAACCTTGTGGTTTTTAGCTGAACGCTCTACCAACTGAGCTAACCTGGCCAGATTATATACACACGAGTAACGGGGTATATAACAGTTACATTCCAAGAAAAAAGACTCTTCCTCTACCTAAATAAGAATGGTGTCCTGGGGAGATAAACTTCTGTGTTTGATTATTTGAAGTTTTCTTTAAATTTCATAACAAATTTAATTTTAATGACGCTTTAATTTTTTCCTTAAGGATAAAGCCTAAACCTTCGTATAAAAATGTTCTATGAATTTCTTAGTTATAACAATGGAATGAATCACGTTAAAAGAAGTACATCTTCCAGCGAGAAAAAACGACAAAAATGCGCCATTACAATTTCGTAATCATAACCATCAAATAAATTACGTTAATAAAAGCACATCTTTAAGAGAGAAAACACGGCAAAAATGCGCCATTTTGACATATACAGATTTTAATTTATAAATTTCTCCCATTTTAAAGACTGTAAAACAAATAATTTTTTACCGTGAGTATTTTAAAAAATCCTTCCTCTTTATAATACCGCAAAATTTATATTTTCATTGATATTTTCTGATTAAAAAAAGACATTAATTCATTGGGGTTAAAAAACACGATAAATTTTGGCCGTACCTAATATGAAGAGTGTCGTCTATCCCAAAGTAGTGATTTGTAATGTTAGCACTTAATTCTGACCGCCCTGTCGTCTGGGGCGTTAGAATGCACCGACTGCACCTCTGCAGAGGGGTAAGACTCCCCCAATGGGCCCCATCTGGCCGTGGGTGGCGACCCGTGATGCTTAAGGATAGAGCCCAGGGGGATGAGCAGTTCATGACATGCAATACTCCACTTTGGCCCTATCTTGGGCCGGACGGGCGGTCGGAGAGACCCCCTCCGATCAATCGGCTGGTCACGTCAAGCCCTAGCACATATATGATTTTCCCAACCCTATTGCCCTTATAGCAAGCCCCAACCCCTTTTTATCATATGGGTGCTAGAAGGCGATGGCTGCGGGTCTACATGTCCTGGGAATGACGTTAAACTCTATCTGATGGTGAGGTTCCAGTTTTGGAGGTTTGGGGAATGTGGAGCACCCCTTCATCACCATTGCTCCCTGGTCCACTCTGACCCGGAGTGATAGTACTTGTTAGGGTCCCATCTATGGGTTAAATAGAAAAAATTATTTATAAAAAATTGTATTATCCATTAAGAATTGATTTATTTCAAAACTTTATCGGCATTAAATGACTCACTGAGGTTGATATGCCGTAAAACAAACAAAAACCAAAAAAAAAAAATTCTGATAGATATTTTTGTCAGATGGAAGCAAGACATCAGTCTTAGTTGAAAAAGCTAAATTCACATACCATTCAGAATATGTGTTTAGTATTGTACCCATGCTCCCCTTGGTGCTGTCTTACACCGGCAGGGGATACAGTCAACGTATTCTAAGCCGACAGAGCATTGCTTTCATAATGTAATAAAGAATTTAAACAACACTGACACTTCTATGATTTCCCTCTCATTTTGAAAAAGATAGCGTTGCGTATTTCTGCGTCAATCCAATAATTTATCCTTTCATTGAATCTAACGTAAACCGGAAGATGTTATACACTTTTTATTTTCAGATTTTTTTCTTCTTTTAAAACAAACCTACATTTTCTTCCTCCATCAAACAAGTTCGTTTTATCACAAATAAATAAATTCTTCCGTTTTTCTGTTTTCTTGTTTTTTTTTTTACCTCCTCAATCAACATACTTCCGTACATCCGTATTCATTTGGACGCATGCAATCTTTAAACTGAACACACTATGGTTTCTTTTTAAAAAAATCCAATATTCTTGTTTTCCAAATTCACAAATCTCTGCTAATTAATCTCAGTTCCGCTTAGATCCAACCACATACAAAAAAAAAAAAAAAAAAAAAAAAAGAAAAGAAAAGAAAAGAAAAGAAATGTAACTAAGTCTATTATTTAGTAAAAAAAAAAAATGAAAGAAAAAAACAAAACAAAATAAACATTACCAGAATTAAGTATCGTAAAGTAAAACTTCTGTCGTAAAAGTTCGTCAGAAGTATACATTATATCATTACAAAAAAGAAAACAAGAGGCTGATATTTTTAAGGTATCTCATTACACAAATAAAAAGATTGTAAACAAGATAGTAAAAGCAAACAAATACTTGTGTTCCTCACTGTACGTGACTATTGTGTCTGGTAAAGATCAGTGTAATAAGTCATTGACAGTTACCTCCCATACTCTATGAATTACCTCTTCTTTGGAGAATTCTCTAGGGAACACTAGACTATATAAACTATTAGTAAGTGTACCAATTATTCTAAGTAGAATAAAGCTTTCTAATTTAGTTCTAAGTCTATTGGTGTTATCATTTAGTATTATCTGCGTTATTCGGACTATTGTTCCCATCTTCATTGTTATCTGTACAACGTTTCGGCCGATGTGCCCTCCGGTCTTCTTCAGGTATTTCTTGTCGGACTCGGGAACCTTCACGGACTCGGGAACCTTCTTGTTGTAATCGGGAGCCATCACGGAACTTTGAACCTAACCCTTTATTCAATCCACGGGGCTATCCTGTTCTCATTCCGCTAACCATAGCTGGGGTAGAGGCGTTAAGCTGTGTTAATTATTATTCTATGTTATTGCTGCCCTTGGCCAGGATTGAACCCGCAGTCCAGAGATAACTGTCACTTAAAACTGTCTTAACCTAACACACTAGGCCATGTGTCCAATTGGACAATCCAGTGTGAATTTTGGGAACTTATAAACCTAATGTCTTGTTTTGGCTAGCATATCTACCTATTCACTTATATATGATTTTTTCCCTTTTTTGACTCATATTGGGTGTTTCTTTTTTTTCTTTTTTAATCTAATCTAATCTAGCCTTTTAATTATGGGTTCCCATATTGTGTTCATTTCTATGTTTGGTCTACTTAAGAGACCACTACAGCCTTTCATATGAGCTGATTCTTTGAGGCGTCTTCTCTTCCAATGTTCTTCCCTATCTATTATCCTAACTTCATCCTATAAGGGCAGATGGTATCTCTTTTCATTCTATATATGGTCAGCCATACCCGACTTTTCTTTTTCTCCTCGAACCACTGCTTTACGTGGCTCTTCTAGTCTTACTTTCCGTGGACGGTATGTTTCACCTTTGTATACTTTACGATTACGACAAGAAGGTTCCCGATTACAACAAGAGGGTTCTCGAGTTCGAAAAGAAGGTTCCCGAGTCCGACAAGAAATACCCGAAGAAGGCCGGAGGGCACATCGAAACGTTGTACAGATAACTATGAAGATGAGGACACTAGTCCGAAAAACGCAGATAATACTATTCATCAAGCCTCATCTCAAACATTCAGAGAAATAGTGTTATCTTTTGTCATTGCACTCAGCTTATCATCAATCAGCACATCGCAACGTTGGTATTTACCTAACCCATTTACCACGGGTAGAATGTAACACAAGATTGCAAGTATGGACAACCAGCTTCGATCGAACTGGCTTTTCAGTAGTAATAAAATCTGTAAGACCAGCCTGCTAACCATTACACCACAACGGGATGCCTTCAGTATATTGCAACGTAGGTATTTATCTAACCCCTTCACCACCGTTAGGATGTAACACAAGGTCGCATGTATGGGCATCCAGCGAGGATCTAAGTAGTTTTTAAATAGAAATAGAATCTGCTAAATCAGCTTGCTATCCATAACACCCCTATGGGACGCCCTAATGTATTTACCTAACCTGTTTGACACGGGTAGGATACCCAGCGAGGATCGAACTCACTTTTCAGTAGCCATGATTCTGCGAGACTAGCGTGCTAACCATTACACCACGATAGTATATCTTCAGTCCAAGGTAGAATATATGATAAAAAAGGGTTGGGAGTTTGCCATAAGAGCAATACGGAGAGGAAGTGCAAGCATTTCATGTGACCAACCGATTGATTGGGGTCTCTCCAACTGTTGTATACCCTTTCTTACTTCTTATCTCTGGTCGTCTTTTCTTCTGGCCGGCTTTGGTTCTATCTTCTAACATCTTGGTCTGGTCTCTTCTAAGATCTGGACTTTCTTGGGGTCTTCGGGTCGGGTTTCTGTTGGGGATTTCTCCTTATCAGAAGCCCTGTGTCATTGTTAGTTTTTAGGTAATAAACACAAGACTTCGATTTACATTGATGTTACTTTATTTGTAAATCCCCAAACCAGACATCTGCACACATCCTACGAGCTCGGCTCCTACTTGCTAACTGAGACTTACTTACTATCCTTAAACCGGAAGACAGGGTCTTCTATGCCTTCCGGTTCTCACGATTTATCCCCGGAAGGCAAGGTAAGAGTGAGGTCAAGCGCCGTCACTCATCCTTCAAGGCCGTGGGCTGTAGCTTATAACGGCCATTTTGATTTCTACACTATTGCCATAAATATTAGGTATATAATAATTATGTAACACAACTGTTCGTCTAGCTCAAGTAAGAGCCAAAGAAGAGTGTTGCGTGTTATGGACTGATCAGTCACCAGGATTCCGTCCTTAAGCATTAGGGGTTGCCACCCACAGTCCAATCATGGCACCATTGAAGGAGTCTTATCCTTCTGCAAAGGTGCAGTCAGCCCCAGCCGACAGGGTGACATAGTATTTGGATTTCTGCGGCAATGTATTTTTAGAAACTTAAATATCTTATAGAGTCTATTGTTAATAACATTCTATCTTACAAAAAAATGTTATTAATTAAAATAAGGTTACATGTGTTATTATTTTTGTTTTTAATGGAAATTTAAAAATAAAAGATTTCTTTTCAACTTTTTTTCGGGGAATTTCGACATTTAAGTAAAACAGATAATTAGAAAAAAGCTATGAAACATTTAAAAAGTTCATTTTATTTTTCGACTGAATCTTTGTTTTATTCGTTAGAAAGACAGGAGAACATTTTGATGAAGAAAAATTCGAGCTCTTCGTCCAGAGGGAAACCAAGACTGCTTCCGTGCCCCTGAAAATTCCAAC
>CM042138.1:70234344-70256844 GCA_023376005.1 Doryteuthis pealeii | reverse complement strand
AATCAAGGTTAAAGAGCCCAGTCTGTCCTACTATTTACCCATAGCTGGAGGGAGAGTATAATTCATACCTTTCCAAATGGTATTAGCGCTAAGTGAAATGCAATTACCACGTCCAGGGTTTGAACTCGGGGCGACGAATCCATTTCCTATGACTTTAACCATTACACCACGCGCTTCCTACTGTATATATTTCTCTGTATATATGTCCTCTTTCATAAAGGCACACTCCCTACTTGCAGTATCTCCTCTGTATATACACTTTCTAAAAATTGAAAAACACAAGTTCATAAACGAGTAATGTTTATTTCACCTACGCTGCAGTGTTTCGATCTGTTTCAATAGATTTTCATCAGGGCTTTCGTTAGTTTGAGGGAAAAAAAGTATCACAGAAAATAAGAAATCTTCGAGACCCTTTTGTTTTGTGGTCGTTCGGTCTATTTAGAATTGTTGATGAAAACGCGATCGCTCTTGGATTTTTAAAATGTATACAGCACTTTTTCCCTCCCGATTTTCGAGTACGTATATACAATTTCTCTCAATGGAAGCTTGTGGTGTAATGGTTAAAGTCATGGGAAATGGACTCGTCGCCACGAGTTCAAATCCTGGACGCGGTAACTGCATTTTAACTTAGCGCTAATACCCTTGGGAAAGGTATGAATCCTACTCTCCTCCAGCTATGGGTAAATAGTAGGGCAGACCGGGCTCTTAACCTTGGTTAGGCAATCGGTCTAGGAGAAGGAAACTCTGAATTCAAAACCTGTTGAACTCCGCTTAAGAAATTGACCTTGTGTCACATCCTGCTCGTGCGGAGGGGTTGTTAAATATTTATATACAATTTCTCTTATGCGCATATCTTTAGGAACACTGTGTACCTATCTTGTATAAACACAAATAGGAACCTTCGTCCCCGCATCCTTGTCCTCTTTCACAAGCGCACAATAACTCATTAAAGGATCTCCTTTGTATACACACGCTTTTTTCTACGTACATACACTTTTCGGTAATCCTTAACTTGTTCCTCGTAAATTCCTACCATAAAATAAATTGAACCCTCATTTTATGTCCGTGTTTTTGCAATAAATGTTTTATTTTTCTTTATTTTACAATATTAAATATATTTTCTTTCTTTATATATAGAATATACACATTGAAGTGAATATTAAATATTCACTTCAATGTGTATATTCTAGAAGTTTAAAATAACGGGTGCAAAAAAATAAAACATTTATTACAAAAACACGGACATAAAATGAGGGCTCAATTTATTTTATAGTAGGAATTTACGAGGAACAAGTTAAGGATTACCGACTTTTCTTGTGTTCATATTTTTAGGAACACTGTCTGCACGTATTTTACAAACAAAAACTGGGATCTTTTCGCCCGTATACATCTCCTCTGTCACAAACACTAACTCATTATAAGTTTCTCCTTTATATATACACCGCCCTGTCGGCTGGGGCGTTAGAATGCACCGACTGCACCTCTGTAGAGGGGTAAGACTCCCCCAATGGGGCCTCCTGTTGGCCGTGGGTGGCGACCCGTGATGCTTAATGACAGAGCCCAGGTGGATGAGCAGTTCATGACATGCAATACTCCACTTTGGCCCTATCTTGGGCTAGACGGGCGGTCGGAGAGGCCCCCTCCGATCAATCGGCTGGTCACGTCAAGCTCTAGCACCTATATGATTGTCCCAACCCTATTACCCTTATGGCAAGCCCCACCCCTTTTTATCATATGGATGCTAGAAGGCGGTGGCTGCGGGTCTACATGTCCTGGGAATGACGTTAAACTCTATCTGATGGTGAGATTCCAGTTTTGGAGGTTTGGGGAATGTGGAGCACCCCTTCATCTCCATTGCTCCCTGGTCCACTCTGACCCGGACGGGTAGTACATGTTAGGGTCCCATCTATAAGTTAAATAGAAAAATGTATTTATAAAAAAATTGTACTATCCATTAAGAATTGATTTATTTCAAAACTTTATCGGCATTAAATGACCCACTGAGGTTGATATGCCGTAAAACAAAACAAAACAAACCAAAACTTTCTATATACACACACTTTCTAGTACTTATATATAATTTTTCTTATGCGCATATCTTTAAGATCACTGTGTATCTATCTTGTACAAACACAAACAGGAACCTACGTACCCGCATTCATGTCCTCTTTCACAAACGCACAATAACTCATTAAAGGATCTCCTTTGTATACACACACTTTATACTACGTACATACACTTTTCTTGTGTTCATATTTTTTAAAACACTGTCTACACGTATTTTACAAACAAAAACTGGGATCTTTTCGCCCGTATACATCTCATCTATCACAAACACACACACTAACTCATTATAGTTCCACCTTTCTATATACACACTCTTTACGTAGTACGTATATAAAGTTTTTATCATGTTCACATCTTGTGCAATTATGTCTGCCTGTCTTGCACAAACACAAACAGGAACCCTTTTCCCCGTGTAAGTATCCGTCTGACATGCGTAGAAATTGCACACCATGCACATACACATGCTCATGCGCAATGCTACATCTATGATGACGTAAAACAAACAGATTTGTAAAAGAAAAAAAAAACTGGAAAGAAAAAACAAAATTTCCAGTGTTCCATCTCAAAATAAAAAAAACAGCAATCCCTAACCGGATTTCTTATTAAATCTTTTTTTCTTCTTCGAAAAATTGGATAATGACTCGAAGGATGATAAATTTTTCGTTGATGTTTCCTTCCTTCAAAGTTTTTCCTATATGGTTTCCCTTTTTTAAATTCTTTAATTCCGTCTTTTTTTTTCATTCTTGATTTTGTGATGCATTCAAAGGTGTTATATTGTCATTTTTTCTTTTTTCTGCTATTCTGCTTTGATACCATTTCTTGTTTTTTGTAGCATCTTCTTCTTCTTCTTCTTCTTCTTCTTCTTCTTCTTCTTATTATTATTATTATTATTATTATTATTATTATTATTATTATTATTTGATTCTTTACTTTTTTTTCTTTCTTTCATCCTTTTCCAATTTTGCTTTTAACTCTTCTTCTTCTTCTTCTTCTTCTCTTCTTCTTCTTCTTCTTCTTCTTCTTCTTATTATTATTATTATTATTATTATTATTATTATTATTATTATTATTATTATATTATCATTATTATTATTATTATTACTATTTGATTCTTTCTTTTTTTTCTTATTTCCAATTTTGCTTTTAACTCTTCTTCTTCTTCTTCTTCTTCTTCTTCTTCTTCTTCTTCTTCTTCTTCTTCTTCTTCTTATTATTATTATTATTATTATTATTATTATTATTATTATTTGATTCTTTACTTTTTTTTTATTTCCAATTTTGCTTTTAACTCTTCTTCTTCTTCTCCTCTCTCCTTCTTCTTCTTCTTCTTCTTCTTCTTCTTCTTCTTATTATTATTATTATTATTATTATATTATTATTATTATTATTATTATTATTATTATTATTATTATTATTATTATTATTACTTTTTGATTCTTTACTTTTTTTCTTTTTCCTTTTAATTTCTTTCTTCTTCTTCTTCTTCTTCTTTCTTCTTCTTATTATTATTATTATTATTTATTATTATTATTATTATTATTATTATTATTATTATTCTTTTACTTTTTTTCTTATTTCCAATTTTGCTTTTAACTCTTCTTCTTCTCTCTTCTTCTTCTTCTTCTTCTTCTTCTTCTTCTTCTTTTATTATTATTATTATTATTATTATTATTATTATTATTATTATTTGATTCTTTTCTTTTTTTCTTTCTTTCATTATTTTTCCGATTGTGCTTTGAACTCTTCTTCTTCTTCTTCTTCTTCTTCTTCTTCTTCTTCTTCTTCTTCTTCTTCTTCTTATTATTATTATTATTATTATTATTATTATTTTATTAACGTCTGTTTCCTCCCTCTTTCCTTCATTTCTTCTTCGCATTAGAGGAATTTCATTTTATATTTCTTCTAATACCCAACCTCTTCAACTTCTTAAAGAATTAGTCGTAGAGAAGGAATTATTTGTGGTAGTATTTAATGTTAATCTACAACTACTATATCTACACTACCACAACTAATAATATTTGGTGTTAATCAGCTGTTTGTCGACTGAATTTTTAATCTTTTTCAGAGACCGGCGCCCACGTCTGTCTCCATCACGAACACCGCTGTTTCGTATTTTTCACGCGTGACATCAAATTGCCCTCTGGACCTGAGCGGTTTGACGCAGATGTTTTTTGTTACTGTTATTTTTTTTTTTCTGCTGCAGGAAAGCCATCGAAATGTTTCCCCCTTTTTCACTTGCAACAACAGATTGAAGTATAATTAGCAAGGTTTACTATTTGTTAATATTTCTGTTGTTATTATTAATGTAAATAGAGTCACACGTACTGGAGTACGAGCTCTTTTTAGTCTGCTCAAACTTTGATCTGATTTGATTTTACCCACATCTACTCCTTGTAATAAAAGGTGAAATCAAGCTTTATTTAATACTAGCAGAGTTACGCAGCGTTGCCTGGGATTTAAAATGTAAAAGTAAATCTCTCATCTACATTTATACTAACTATAATTGGCTACCCGGCGTAGAGGGTTATAATAAAAAGTTAATCTCGCCGTTCCATTGATTGTTTTGGTCTTACATAATTTATTTATGTTTTAATCACGAACACAACCAATGACTTCCTCTTTTCTTACTATTCAAATCCTAATTTTAAATATCTTACCAGATAGAGATAAAATCTTCACTATTTTTGCACAAAATAGCAAGCTCTGGTGATAGTGAATCTGTATATATATTTACATTGTCGTTGATTGTTTTATTTTCGATGTTTCCTCCTGACATACATACATACACACAACTGCCCTTTATATATGTATAGATAGATAAAAGTAAGTAAAAGTAAAGTCATTAGGGTGGTCTAAACTCGGTATCAGCCAGACAGCGAAGAAGTCCATCCCCTTTTCACTAGCGCTAGACCAAAGAGATTGTTTTTAGTGTCTGAGGCTTAGCACCACACCTACCATCAGAGACTCACTTTACCACACAGATCCCTATGCTACTCATACGCTGAATTGGCGTGCACCGGTATCGAACAGGAACTTATATATCGATTAATAATTATTTTATATAGTTGTTTTATTATTTTTATTATTATTATTTATATATTCTTGTTTTAATTTGTTTATTTTTTTGTTCTTTGTTTTTTTTCATTTATTTGTCTTTTTTTAAAATGTTTTATCTTTGATTATCTTGTTTTATTTTAACTCAGATTTTAAATAATTTTAATATATCCTTGATTTATACCCTTATTATATTCTTTATTTAGGTTTTCTTATGGAAAATAAACGGGTAAAAAGTTTTTACTCCTTCACCTTCCACAGACAAAAAAAAGTATGTGGATTTTATTGAACTTTGGTGTTTGCTGGTCTCCACCAATTTTTCTTTATAAAAGGACGTGCTTTCGATTGTTGCACAAACAAACATACAGACAGACAGGCATAGGGAATCTTTTTTTATATATGAGGGAGAGCCAAAAAGTATTGCCATTTTCTTTATTTCATGTGAAGTTTTTTTTAATAAAACTAACTTCCAATAAAGTAAAAGCAGATGCTCTGATCAGAGAAGACAGGCGCATAACTTTTATCAGAAATTTGGGTTATCTACCCCTATTAGTTCATGAGTAACAGACGCCAGGGGCCAGAGCCCTAAAAATCTTCAGAACAGATCTGGCAGGCACAGAGAACAGAGCTAGCTGGTACAGAAATCGGACCATTTTTAGTAGCGGCCGAATTGAGGTTAGCTTCATCTTTAGTCTATGGCACCCACAGGGATAAGACCAGACACCAGAACAGATTTCAACAGGCAGAGTCAACAAGCAGCGCCCTTAAAGAACAACCACAGAACATTGCTGAAACACTTCAACACGAGCTAAGTTTCCTTGTTCTTATACATACATATCTCCGCCGAGCGAACGTCTCTGGCAACCTTACGAACTCTCACATACACTTTACACACTTTTCCCTGAAACACATTTTGTACACTTAACTCAACCTCTTATATTTGCACCCAATAGATTATTAACCCAATTATATACGATATAATTGCCTTGTCTCATTTCCTTTGCGACAGTAACTATTACTATTTCACCCCAGTATTTCTGTTACTCTTGATGAGTTGGCAGAAAATCTTAAAGTGAGTCATGGAAATGCTTATAACATTGTCGAATCACTTGGCTTTTCAAAAGTTTATGCCCATTTGATAGATAGAGCTGACTACTAAATGCAACTACTGACAGGGTAAATGTCTATAATCCCTTCGGCCGCATGAAAGAAAATTTGAGGGGCAAACATCATTCCAGTGACGAGGAAGTAAAATCTGTACCGAAGAAGTGGCTCAAAGAACACCAACAGAATTTTACGGGCATGGATCCATGCTCTCATTCGAATGTTGAACATTTCTATTGAGAGAAACGGTGACTGTGGAGACGTAGGGATGTGATCCACAGAGAATCAGCTTCATTTTGATGTATGATACATGTTCCTGTTGGTAATTATACCTGTCCTAAACAAAATGGCATTACTTTTTGACACACTCATATATAAAGTTTATATTTTTATTTAGCAATTCTTGTGGAAAATGATACGTAAACATTTTTTTTTACCTCTCTCGGAAAAATGAGTGTGAATCTTATTGCATTTTGTTCTTTGCTGGTCTCCACCAATTTTCCTTTATAAAAAGGACATGCGTTCGATCATTGTACAAACAAACAAACATACATACAGACATATAGACAGACATACATAACATTTCTTCTATATGGATAGATGAGCTAACCGTAGTCCGGTTTAGTATTTGTAAGCGCGTGGTGAATTGAACAGTCGTAGAAAATAAACACGAAGAGACGAGTTTAAATCCTGGACACTGCTGTTAGCATTTTACAAAGCACTAATACTCTTGGGAAATGTACGAATCCAACTATTCTCCTTATAGCTATGGGTAAAAAGTAGGACAGACTGGGCTCTTTAACCTTGGTATGGCAACCCGTCTGGGAGAAGGAAAACTAAAGGGTTTCTCTTCTCTTTAGTCAAAACTACTTCGAGAGTTACTCCTATAATAGGGTTTCTCTATTGATATAATATTTAATTGTATTAAAAAAGAAATACTTATACCCGGACAGCGTATACTTCTGCTAGTATAAATAGATTAGTGTGTCATTTCCATTTGGAAGGATTTAATTTCACAACAAAAATCCACCAACCGTAATTAATTAACTGTTAACAAAGAATGATCGTTTCTTCAAAGGAATTTAGTGCTGTTGGCTTAATCTGATATGCTCCATAGACTACATGTCTACTACATGCGTCACTTGTGCAGTATATTAAATGTCAGGTTGTGGCGACATGTTTCAAACAGGACCATCCTGAAAAGAACTGGACTCCCTGGCATGCACGAAATACTGGTCCAACTCAACCTGAGATGGGCTGGCCACTTAAACAGACTTGGGGATGATAGACTACCAAAACAGATTATGTATTCTCAACTGAGAGAGTGATCACAGAATCGGAAGACCAAAGCTCAGGTACAAATACAACATCAAGAGAAACCTGAAGGACTTGAACATCCCTATAGGTAGTTGGCAAGACGCAGCCAGAGACCGATTAAATTGGAGGAAAATGATTCGCGTGGTGTCATCATCGGATACGATGGACTGCAATTAGTATGCAGAAGTCACATTGTTTACATTACGTATCTTTTAAGTGCTCATCCTTCGAATTTGTGTACCAGCTCATTGATAAAATGTCTACCCTCTCCCCACTTTTTTTTACTAAGCTTTGCTTACCCTGTTACTTTAATACTTTAATACTTTAATACATCGGTTACAGGTGTGCTCAGGGTACCTGCTATTCCTAAAATTATTCACCCATGGAGGCGCGTGGTGTAATGGGTATAGGAAATGGATTCATCGACGTGAATTCAAATCCTGGGCGAGGCTGTTTGCATTTCACATAGTACTAATATGCTTGGGAAAGTTATGCATCTAATTATTCTCTCTCCAGCTATGGGTAAATAGTAGGACAGTCTGCGCTCTTTAACCTAGGCTAGATATCCTGTCTAGGAGAAGGAAAACTCAGATTTCAAACCTGTTAAATTCCGCTTAAGAAATTGTCCTTGTGTCAAATCCTGCTCGTGTGGAGACGTTGGGTATATATATATATATATATATATATATATATATATATATATATATATATAATCACCCATGTAAGCACTGAGCAGAATCGTCGTAGTTAAATTTGGTGATTTACCGGGAACTGTAGGTATTTATGTAAGCCATTTGCTACGGTTAGGACGTGACATAAGGTCGCATGAATGCAGTATCCAGCGAGGATCGAACTCACGATTTATTAAGTAGTAATGGATCGGCAAATCTAGCATGCTAACCATTAGACTACGATGGGAGGCCCAAGGGAACTGGTATTGTAAGCGTGACCTGACCGTATGTTGGACACGCACAGCATCTTGCGGCCCTTATGATGAATTATTAATGAATTGTGTCATCTCATAAGCGCTTAAGTTATGTGTCATTACGCCAGAAATGCCTGTCCGAGAAAATCAAACGCTACACCAAATGTTCAATATCATTTAAATTCTATGTAATTATAGTTATCTACTTAGCTTGACACAAGGCCATGAGTATTGAGCTCTTTTGAGAATCACTCCCCAAGAATAATTGATTTTTTCTCTGAATTTTTTAGATGAGGCTTGAATTTTGATTATTTTGATTATTCGGGTTATTGTCCTCATCTTTATTGTTATTTGCACAAAGTTTCGGCGGATGTGCCATCGTGTCTTCTTCAGGTATTAGTTGTGTGCTCTCCGGCTTTCTTCAAGTTCCCAAGTTCGAGGAGGGGGTTCCCGAATTCTAGAAAGTTCCCGATTCCGACAAGAAATACCTGAACTAAGCCGGTGGGCACATCGGCCAAATTGTGCAAAGATGAAGACAATAATCCAAATAAAACAAAAAAACTGACTTTTTCCTAAAAATTAAATATATGAAGATAAATATAAAAATATTAGATGAAGATTATTATGTTAAATCATAAAAAAAAATTAAAAATCATTAAAATCATTAAATTAAAAATCATTAATGAATCATTAATTCAATGTCAATTAAATGATAATGTCAATTAAATGATAATTCTTAATTAAATTAAAAAAACATTAATTAATATTAATCATTAAATAAAAAAATTAAAATCATTAAGAAAATTATACTTATAAAGACTAGTACAGAATAAAAAACACCCTCCGGGCGATGTAAAAATAGATTTTTGAAACATATTGCCTGAGGGTGGGAGTAAAAACTTCAATGTCAGCGAGTTTGTACCCTAAGTAAGTAAAATCATCAAATTCATTAAAGGATTAAAATATAAGACAATTTGAAATGTAAACTTTAAATATGTATTAAAATAAAACAAACTATACATAGATATATAATATCAGTTATGTATTTATTAAAACTTGTTTTAAAAAACAATGAGGACTGTCTAATGTTGCATGTTCAAATGTTGAGTGTATTTATGGCGATTTTGAGTAATGTGACGTGAGCAGTGACGTAATTTTTGTTACAGACAAAAACCGGAAGCGAATCTCCATCTAGATTATTAGATAAAAATATATAAAGATAAAGGTGAAGACAATAATCCCAAATAATCCAAATAATCCAAATAACACAAAAAAACTGACTTGTTTCCAAAAAATTACACCACATTGAGAGGCCCCGATATAACACAAAGAAACACCTTAAGGCTCGCAGGCTTCTTTATATTGATTCTATCTCGAGAAGAATAAGAATGTCCTCATCTCTTTGATACTGGTGATTGATCACAGCAATTCTTTTTGTGGAAGATGACACTCGTAACGCATTTGTTAAAAAGAGAACTATACCTTACTTGCGAAAAAGCAAATTAAATGTTTTTATATATGCCAGATACTCTATCTATCTATATGTCTATCAAGATAGATAGATAGATAGATAGATAGATAGACAGAGACAGAGACAGATAAAAGACAGAGAGTGTGGTTTTCTAGGATGAATTGTTGGTTGGCTATATCGCCTATATCCGGATATAGAGTACTAATTAGAACTGAGCCTATTCTAGTAGTGACCACCACAAGTGGAGTTTAACAGTTTTGAATTCAGAGTATGTCTTCTCCTAGACGGGTTGTCTAACCAAGGTTAAATAGTCCAGTCTGCCCTACTATTTACCCATAGCTGGACGAAGAGTAGTTGGATTTATACCTTTTCCAAGGATATTAGCGCTATGTGAACTGTAGCTTCGTCCAAGATATAGGCGTTGAGTTTATACAAGTTCTAAGTGACAGTTATATCTAGGCTGCTGGTTTAATCCTGATCAAGGGCGACAGTAAGATCGGATAATTAATATAGCTTAACACTTGTATCCAGTCATTGTTAACGCAATGGGAACAGTCTACCCTTGTGGATTGAATAAAGGGTTCGGTTCGAAGTTCAGTGAAGGCTCCTGATTACGACAAAAGGGTTCCAGAGTTCTAGAGGTTTGTAAGTTTGAGGTGGGGGTTCCTGCGTTCGAGAACGTTTCTGAGTCCGACATGAAATACCTGAAGATGGCCGAAACGTTGTGAAGATAACAATAAAGATGAGGACAATAGTACGAATAATCCAAATAATATATTTTATTCAATCTTGTTGGGTATTCAATTTTTTTAAATTTAATTTTTTGATCACATGTATGTATCCATCTAACTCATAGATAGTACCCTAACAGGCACTATCACATCGCGCCAGAGTGGACCTGGGAATAATAGTGATAAAGGGGTAGTCTATACTTCCAAGAGCTTCAGAATTGCAACCTCACCATTAGATTCAGTTTAACGTCATAATCCAGGACACTAAGTCACTTAGCTATTTCCTTTCTAGCACATAAGGGCAATAAGGTCGAGACAATCATATAGGTACTATGGCGTGACGTGACAAGCCGATTAATCGGTAAGGGTCAAAGTGGTGTGTTGCATGCCATTGATTGCTCAGCCACAAGGGTCTCATACTTAAGCATCACTGCAAAAATGTGGCATCATCGGGGGGATATTACCCTTCTGCAGAAGTGCTTGGTGTAATGGTTAGGGTCGTAGGAAATGGACTCGTCGACCCAAGTTCAAATCCTGGACGAAGCTACAGTTCACATAGCTTGGAAAAGGAATGAATCCAACTACTCTTCATCCAGCTATGGGTAAATAGTAGAGCAGACTGGGCTCTTTAACCTTGGTTAGGCAACCTTTCTAGGAGAAGAAAAATCTGAATTCCAACCTGTTAATTAATTACTAATTCTATTCTACAGCCTCAGCCGATAGTTATTTGTTGGGTTATTTCATGCCGAAGACGTTTTGTTTTATTCATTCTTGATGGGTATTCACATTTTTCAAACCCATTTTTCCATAACCCATAGATGGGACGCAAATAGGTTTGTTGGATTTTAAGTATTGTCAACTCTTGGATTATTTTATGCTGAAGATAATATTATTTTGTTGATTATTTTTAGGCAATCAGTTTTTTTAGCTTATTTAAAAAATCCTTTTCAATCCGTTTAACCCATAGATGGGACCCTATTAAGTACTACTATACCAGATGAGTGTACCTTTGGAGTAAGGGCTATTGTTGCATAGCGCTCGACTCGGGCCACAAAATCGTACATGTTATATACTGTTGCTGGGTCGTATGTGTTAGTAATGGAGTATAAAGATTCACACGTAGACATATGTAGCAGAAGATTGACTTTTTATTTAATTCCCTCGTGGTGCGTGTGAGTGGACGAGCGTTGACAATGGGAACTACTACTGCTGGGATGCATAGCGTTGGGGAAGCTGGTGACGTCTCACCGCCCTTAGCCGTGGCGGTTCGTGACCGGTGCGTGATCGCGTCGGTCCGCCGTCTCTCTCCTCTGTCCAACTGCTACTGCTGACCCCTTAAGTAAAGGCAACCCGCCCACACATCCTTTTGTTCCTTTGACCGGAAGTTCTTTCTTCCCCTTCCAGTCTCTTTGTTCAAATTCCCGTTTGTACAGAGGAAGTCTTTTGTTACCCTTCCTTTTGTTACCCCAGACTTTCTGTCTAAGCTATTTATTATTTTCTTTTGTTCAATTTCTTCTTTGTCCAGGTTTCGAATTTCCCGCACAAAATAAATGCGACGATCCTAAAACATAACACTATGAAGGTGTACTGCACATTTTCCAGAGCTTCTGAATTAGAACCTCACCACTAGATGCAGTTTAGCATCATACCCAGAACACTCAAAGCCCTCTCGGCTGAAGACTTAAAATACACTGTCTAGACCTCTGCAGAGGGGTAAAATCCCCCAGTGGGTCTGCCTCTTGGCCGTAGGTGGTGACCCGACAGAATCCTGGTGACTGAGCAGTCCATTACATGCAATACTGTACTTAGCCCGTACTTGGCTAGACGGGTGGTCGGAGAGGCCCTCTCCGATCAATCGATTTAAAGAAAACATTCCTGTTCATTCTTTATACAAAGAATCCCTTTAATAAATATGTTCTCTAATCAAAGCGATACGTACCGAATTCTTTTATTAAATTTCGATAATTAGTTAAATTTCTGTAGATTTTGAAAAACTTCGGTTGAATCACGTGATCAAATTCTATTTCGATTGATTTTCATAGTTTGATTATTTAACAACTGGAAATAAATTCAAGCCTACATTTCTCTATTTCTCTATTTGAGAAAACTATTTATGTGAGAATATTATCTAATTCTTTTTCTAATAAAATAAATTTCATATGAAATTGAATCAACTTTTATATGTAATTTAAATGTCTTTTTGGAAACTATTGTCAATTGTCTCTCTCTCTCTCTCTTGCTCTCTTTCTCTCTCTCCACACACACACACACACTCACACACACACACACACACACACACACACACACACACATATATATATATATATATATATATATATATATATATGATTCTGAAAAAAGAAATTAACACACATTGTCTACTTCCGCCCAGATCCTTAAACATAATTGAAGCACACTTTGCGAATTGTTAACCAATTTTCGGAAATTAAATTCTAAAATTGATCATTTCCTTAAAATATAATATACCAGCTAAATTCGAATTATATATTGCCACAATACAAAGCCCTGAGATTATCATTGAAATAGTCTGAGATTGGGAAGAAAGTCTTAGTCGCCATTTGTGCGCCTCTTTGTGAGTGTATATATATATATATATATATATATATATATATATATATATATATATATATATAATTGATTTATGTTTAATGATCAATTATAAATTCAATTAGGGTAATAATTTCCTTAATTTTCGATTAGGTAATCCCAACGAGCAGGAAAGTTATACAAGCTTCGGGTATTAAGTGAATATTCTTTGGGTTTCTAATCAAAAATATCTCAGCCTTCTTTTAAACATCTTCATAATTGGTGTACAGTTATACGCCCGGGAATGCATCAAAGATCTGGAATGATTAAAAACCGAGGACAATTGAATGGATGAAGTAAAATGATGTGCTACGTTTAATCTTGCATTATCAAAAATATAGATATTTCAACAAAGACTAGTGGCCTGCTCCCATCACCGACTGCACCTCTGCAGATGGGATAAAATCAACCAATGGGCCCATCTGTTGTCCGTGGGTGGTGACCCGTGATGCTTAAGGATGGGAACCCGGTGGCCCCGATCAATCGGCTTGTAGCGTTAGTTTGTATTCGCCTGGTGGAGTTGTCTGCCCCTTTTAGTTTGATGATGCCCGCTAGGGCACCAGAGTATTTAAGCGCCGGTTTCAAACACTTTCGCTCTCTTTTCCTGTCTTCAGCAGCTACGAGCCACATGGGGTAGATTTTATCTAAACACCCTCGTTGGGGCTCCGCCCCCTTACATTACTGTAAGTCCTCACAGCATGGACTATCCCTAGTCTCATGTCTGTACTCATATATGTATATCTGTATCATTCATGAATGTGTCTTATCTTTATTTGTGTACCCCTTTTTATGTGTACTCTTTACTATGAACGTTGTACCAACTGTTATCCATGTGCTGTATATAATAAATGTTTGTCTATTAACCTTCGTCGGAGTTATTTGTATCCAAAGTATGTATAACTTTGCACCCATCCTTATAGGCTGGTCACGTCAAGCGGTAGCACCTATATGATTGTCCCAACCCTATTGCCCTTATAGCAAGCCCCAACCCTTTTTAGCATATATATTTACCAACCCCTCCGCACGAGCAGGATGCGACACAATGTCAATTTCTTAACCGGAGTTCAGCAGGTTTGAATTCAGAGTTTTCCTTCTCCTAGACCGGTTGCCTAACCAAGGTTAAAGAGCCCAGTCTGCCCTACTATTTACCCATAGCTGGAGGGAGAGTAGGATTCATACCTTTCCCAAGGGTATTAGCGCTAAGTGAAATGCAGTTACCACGTCCAGGATTTGAACTCGTGGCGACGAGTCCATTTCCCATGACTTTATCCATTACACCACGCCCTAGCACCTATATGATTGTCCCAACCCTATTGCCCTTATAGCAAGCCCCAACCCTTTTTAGCATATGGTTGCTAAATGGCGGTCGTTGAGGGTATTCATGTCCTGGGCATGACGTTAAAATCTATCTGAAGATGAGGTTCCAGTTCTGGAGGTCTGGGGAATGTGGGGCCCCCCTTCATCACCATTGCTCCCTGGTACACTCTGACCAGGAGTGGTAGTACCTGTTAGGGTCGCGTCTATGGGTTAAGTATAAAATTTGTTTACGAAAAAAATGAGTTTAAATGATTTTCTACCAAACTATTGCTAAGAAACTTTCAAAACTTTGCCGGCATTAAATGACCCACCGAGGTTGATATGCCATAAAATAAGACGAACTCACAAGGAAACCAAAGGAAAACAGCAATTGCTTGCAATCCTTTATTTACACTGTAAATCCAGGGGGAATTTGTAAAATCAACGATGTCTGTTGATATACGCAGCCATAGACCATAATTAGATATTTTTTTTTTTAGCTGACGTCAACAGCCACCGTATGGTTGCCTTTAAGACATTCCTAAAATTCGTTTAAAAGTTTCACAAAAATGATTGTAGGTTCTTAAAGAGAGAAATCTATATTTCCTACTGAGAATAAAATTCCAATGATTACTCTATTAGCAAAAAAAGCTTCAATTTCCTGACTCTTTACCTACCAAATTTCCCCCAGGGCTGTTGCAAATTTTATTCGAGTTATTTACCTGTATAATGCGATATTTCAAAGTTGACTATATATTCACCTCAAAACTCATTCTATTCAAATAAAGACCTATTATTATTGTAATCTGAGTCCTTCTGCTCAATTATGATGAACTATCCATAAGTTTTTGTACTTTGCTTTACGATAGGATCTCAGTGGTGGGAGATCCGCTGTGAGCGACTTAAAGTAGGCAAGCCTTAATAGTCTTAACTTTTGGAATCTGCCGTGACAGTAAATTTCCAGTTCGAGGAGAAATATTCAAAAAATGTAATAAGGAATTCCGTTAATTATTTTGAGAGTTTTACTTAGATTACCTCTCAGTTTTCTTTCTAGTATAGTAAGTAACTAAGTAAAGTAAGTGGAGTAGTCTATTGTCAGTATCAGCAGCCGGAAAGCGAGGGAGTCTATCTACTTTTCACTAGCGACAGATCAGGGATATTGTTTGGGGTCTGATGTACTCCCCCTACCATCAGCCCCCTCCCACTTTACCGCACAGATGGAAACTTTGCTACTCATACGCTGAGTTGGCGAGGCCCAGTATCGAACTCGGAAACTTTTGGTAACTTGGCAGATAGTCTATCCACTAAGTTAAAACCGAGTTAATCCTAATTCCTTTAATCTCACCCTGCGACTAGAATCTGTTGCACTTTTTATTAGTTTTGTTACTCTTCTTTGTATGCCTTCCAATCTAAATAAGTAAGTAAAGTCGTCGGGGCGGCCTAATGTCGGTATCATCCAATCACCGAGGGAGTCTATCCCCTTTTCACTAGCGCTAGACCAACGAGATTGTTTTTGCATCTGAGGTGGAGCGCCACACCTACCATCAGCTCCTTACTTTACCGCACAGATCACGGTGCTACTCATACGCTGAGTTGGCGAGGGCCGGTATCGAACTAGGAACCTTGTGATTTCTAGCCAACCGCTCTACTGACTGAGCTAAACCGGCCCTTATTATACTCCAATTTCCATGTCTAGACACAGTACAGTATTCGATATGAGATCTCATTATGGTTTTCTATATTTTAACACAACATTTGCCACCATTGAAATGATATTTCTAACCAATCATTCCATTTGGCTTTTGGATGAGGAGGAGACAGAAGGAAACGAACAAGAAGAAGAAGAAGAAGAAGAAGAAGAAGAACAACAACAAAACAACAACAAGGTATGGAAGTGGAGGAGTAGAACGAAAAGAAGTTGAGAGGTAAGGTGAAACGACGGAAATTGAAGTTCAGACCAATAGAAGAAAGGAGGTAGAACAAGAAGAAGTAAAATGAAGAGAAGATGTTATTAGTAAAAGGGGGAAAACTGAATTGAGAAGAAGGTGAAATATAGAAAAGCCAAAGAAAAATGACGAAAAGGAGGAGGGGTGGAAAAGTTGAAACAGTACAAAAGAAATAAATAAAGGAAAACCAGAATAAGAATGTAGGTCATGTATAGATGGAAATCAAAGAAGAAGAAGAAGAAGAAGAAGAAGAAGAAGAAGAAGGGAGGAAGATAGAGGAGTAGCAAAGTAGAAGAATGAAAAGAAGAAGAAAACGAAGAACAACATAGGTCGTGGATAAATAAAATCGATGTCGAATAATAATAATAATAATAATAATAATAATAATAATAATAATATAGGTCGTGGATAAGTTCGAAGAAAAAAAAGAAGGGGCGTAGGATGAAAAGGTTAATAATAATAATAATAATAATAATAATAATAATAATAATAATAATATTAATGAAAAATGGACAAATACCTGGACCTTGCCAGAGAACTGAAAAAGTTATGGAATATGAAAGTCAAAGTGATACCAATTGTAGTTGGTGCACTTGGAACGGTCCCAAAGGGATTGGAAAAGGGACTGGAAAATCTGGACATCAGAGTAAAGATTGAGAGTATCCAGAATACTGCACTGCTGCAATCTGCCAGAATACCCAGAAGAGTCCTGGAGACATGAAGAGACTTGCTGTCACCCAGACTCCAGTGAAAGACCATCAGCTAATGCTGATGTGAAAACGCAAAAGGAGTGAATAATAATAATAATAATAATAATAATAATAATAATAATAATAATAAAGAAGGCCAGGCCTAGTGTTGATAAACAAAAAAGAAAGAACTTGTCAACTGGTGGATTTTGCAGTGCCAGCAGATCACAGGGTGAAGTTAAAGGAAAATGAAAAAATAGACAAATATCTGGACCTTGCCAGAGAACTGACAAAGTTATGGAATATGAAAGTGAAAGTGATACCAATTGTAGTTGGTGCACTTGGAACAGTCCAAAAAGGATTAGAAAAGGGCTTGGAAAGTTTGGATATCAGAGGAAGGATTGAAACCATTCAGAACACTGCACTGCTGCAATCTGCCAGAATACTCAGAAGAGTCCTGGAGACCTGAGGAGACTTGCTGTCACTCAGACTCCAGTGAAAGACCATCAGCTAATGCTGATGTGAAAACGCAAAAGGAGTGAATAATAATAATAATAATAATAATAATAATAATAATAATAATAATAATAATAATAATAATAAATATAGGTCGTAGATAAATAACTTCAAAGAAGAAAACGAAGAAGGTGAAGAATGAGAAGAAGAAGGATAATGAAAAGTAGAAGAAGAAGAAGAAGAAGAATAGCTTCAAACTGGTTTAAAAAAAACACATTAATAAGATGAGATAAAAGGTGAAACAGTTAGATAAGAGAAGAAGACATATAATGAAAAGAAGAAAAAAATGAAAGTTCTAGGAAGTCGTGTCAAGATCATACGCTAAGAACAAAGAAGCAAAAAAAAGGTGTAATAATCCAACAAAACCAGTGTCGTCAATTAATAACCGTAAAATATAAAATATTATTACAACAGCGAATTGACAAAGACGAGCTTTTCCATCAGTTTGAATAGCTAATGGCTTGGCTGTTATCAGATTACAAAGAACGAAGCTTTTGTAAATCTAATGACGTGTTTAGATTCTGCCGTGCACTGGGAGGCGAGCCATCATAACACTGAAGCGCTCGGTCGCTTTTGTTAAGGACTATTTAGAAAATATCTGAGCATTCTTTAAAAAGAACTGGCAGATAGATTTTTATCCTCTGCGTTTATGGTTTTTCCTTCTGTGTGTCTGTGTACTTCTTTATTGTCTAAGTACCACATGGAGAGCAAAGGACTATAATAGTTCTACCATAGACGTTTCTTTCACTTACTGACTTGTTCGCTCACTCGCAAAATCACTGGCTCGCCTACTCAATCTTTCACGCTCATCTTAACTCACTCACCCACTGTAACTCACTCACTCACTGTACCTGTTTTTTTTTAAATTTAAAAAAATGTTTTCTGTAAGAAAAGAAGTCAAAAGCTGAGAAGGGCATCTCATAATGGCTGCGGTTATCTATATATAAAGGACAGTTGGTGTGTATGTGTGTCTGGATGAAGCTACGAAAATAAAACAATTACCGACAAAGTGTACTCATTAAATATCACCAGTTTTTGCGTTTTGGGAAAAAAATTATTATTATTTGATTTATTTAATGATTTATTATTATTATTATTATTATTATTATTATTATTATTATTATTATTATTATTATTTATGATGATTTTTTTTATTCATATTAAAGATATTTAAAAATTGAAATATACATAAGATAGCATTGAAATTCTACCTAGAAATGTCCAGCATTTGTAAATCTCAAAAGTAAATAAATCAATACACCAAGGTTTCCCCACTTCTACCCAGGCAATGCTGGATAGCTGCTTCTAGTACATATATAAAGAGCGATTAGTGTGTATGTATACATGTATGCCCAGATGAAACAATGAAGATGAAACAATTAATGAGAAAGTAAATATATAAATGTATATATATATTTACCAACCGCTCCGCACGAGCAGGATATGACAAAAGGTCAATTTCTCAAGCGGAGTTTAACAGGTTTGAATTCAGAGTTTTCCTTCTCCTAGACTGGTTACCTAGCCAGGGTTAAAGAGCCCAGTCTGCCCTGCTATTTACCCATAGCTGGAGGGAGAATTGGATTCATACCTTTCCCAAGGGTATTAGCGCTATGTGAAATATCAACAGCTTCGTCCAGGAATTGAACTCGGGTCGACAAGCCCATTTCCTATGAATTTAACCATTATACCACGCGCCTCCATCTATATAAATGTATATATACATTAGATATCACCGGTTCTTGCTTTTTTGAGCAAAAAATTATGAAGATTTGATTTATATTCGAAGATATTTAAAAATCAAAATTTACAGAGGAATAGCATTAGAATTCTACTTAAAATATCCAGCAGTTGTAAATCTCAAAAGTAAACAAATCCATATACCAGAGTTTACCCTTTCTATCCAGGCAATCATCAAGAGGACACTCTATTTTCTTTTACAATTGTATGTATATATATATATTCAGCCTTGGGTAGGTAACCAGTCTAGGAGAGGGATAACTCTAAATTCAATATATATATATATATATATATATATATATATATATATATATATATATACACCGAGCCTTCCGCACGAGCAGGAAGTGACACATGGTCAGTTTCTTAAGCGGAGTTTAACAGATTTGAATTCAGAGCTTTTCTTTTCCTAGACAGGTTGCCTAAACCAGGTTAAAAAGCCGAGTCTGCCCAACTATTTATCCATAGCTGTAGTTGGATTTCAAATTTCCCCACGAGTATTAGCTCTATATGAAATAGAAACAGCCTTATCTCGGATTTGAACTCTTACAAATGTAACCATTACATCATACGCCTCCATATATATATATATATATATATATATATATTATATATATATATGTGTGTGTGTATGTGTGTGTGTATGCGTATGTGTGTGTGTGTGTATACGTGTGTGTGTGTGCGCGCACGCGTGTTTGTGTGTATCTGTGGGAGGGTGCCATGCCTGAATAGTCACCAGTTTTAGTTTTTAATTTCACGCATTTTTGTTTCAGGTTTAGTCTACTCTGCAGTAAACAATAATTACTCTGTGAGAAAAGCTTCACCATGACGCAATACATTCCTACATGAATTTGGAGAGGGGATGTTGCACTGTTTAGAATTCACACTGGAAGCTCTAATATGAAGATTTCAGAGTGTTTTGGCGTCGATCTGAGGAGAGTGCTGAGCATTCGAAAGAGTTTGAAGAGTCTAATGGTAGTTAAGATGGTACGGTAGCTTAGAAGCCTCTCTCTAATCAGTATGATAAGAATTAGTTGCTAAGATCTAGGTCATGATTGTCAATAATCCCAGTAAGTCAATCAACCCCATCGTCAGGAATATTTCTAAGTTTCTTATCAGGCACTAGTGCATAAAGCCATTCGGTATTTCTCATGAAAGACGAGAAAGGGCCAATTTCCATAGCAGACAAGAAGGACTCGAAGAAAGACCGCGCCCCAAATCTATTGAAAAAAATCAAGCATACCCTCTAACCTAACATATTCTGGTTTTACTAAAATTACTCTGAAGATGGCGAAATCTTTATCATCTGTGGGGCTCGCTTGAGTAAGAAATAAGCAAAACTCTTTGCAACAAACAAAAAGGAACTGAAGGCAAGGTTTGGTTTCTTTGTCTAACGACATGTACAAGAATAGTGATCGTGCCATTTAACTAATATCTGGAAGGATACATTTCCCAAGGTTATTAGTCCGAAGGCGAACGTAATGGTACAATAGGAGTTCGAATTCGCTTACTAGAATACTGTAGTCTAGTAAGTTACTCACTACGCCCCAGAGACTCAACACCGAGAGCAAGAATAACATCAACGTTTACTAATCTAAACAAGGAGACCGTCGGAAAGTCTTGCATAATTTTTATGCAGTCGTCTAGAGAGTGTGATTGAAGCCAATGGCGATTTATTTAAATATATTGAATCTTTAGTATTCAAAAATTTTTTCGTGTAACTTTGGCAATTATATCTAATAGAGTAAGTTGTCCATGTTATTCTAATTTTTTAGAAAAAAATCTATTGAATAATAGAATTGAATCAATAAGCAATTGTAGGCATAGAGTATCAGGTCACTAAACTACAAATAGCATTACACTATTAAATTTTAATCAGATACACCTGATATCTTTTGGAATAGTTAATAATTCTAAATAGGAGAGATACAGAGATAGAACCATGAAACACTATGAATTAGTAATATTAGATTCCTAAAATATGTTTAGAATAATACTCTTAAATCTTAACTCTATAAACTAGCTATGACTATTATGAAAATTATACTCTTGAATTTTGAACTGTTTACATTAGCTATAATTATTATGAAAACTAACTTTAAAAAAATACAGAGATGACAAATATGAAATAAATGAATAGAATAAACCAATCGCATCAATAAAAATGATGAAAGAAAATATAGCATTCAACCGTCACTATCGGAAAATAATTTTATTCCAGTTCAATTGAGTAATAACTTCAACTTAGTCAAATGTTAGGTAGGGTGCTGAAGAAATCGTATAAATCGAAACCATGGTAGACTCATAACAATTAGGTGTTCATTCTATAATTACCATAGCTGCAACAAAGCACCGGCACATCAATATCTTCAGGGGTCGATAATGTTTTTCGAACATTGGACTTTACAGTCACAGGAGGCGCTGCAACTTCAGGGGCACAAAAACTATATTATAGTCTTCCGAGACTGAAATAGCAATGAAGATATTTAGTATATATGGAGTACTCTTGGATAAATTACTAATGCCACTGAAACGTAAATTTTGAAGCGGCAATCAGACACTATCTTCTAAGGAATGGAGCACTTTGTGACGGCCTTTACACGCAAAGCGATGTGTGTATTAAAACAGTTAAAATCCCCTTCCCATTCTGTAAGTGAAGACAGCCTAATGGTTACGGTGCCGGACTGGCAATTCCGGCTGTAGGTAGCTTACAAAATGTCTAAGCACCCTTAGTTGGTTTCCAGACTCCAAACATCCTGGAATTGTCAGGCAACTGAGCATCGGCCCAGCAACCGGATTCAAGCCTCTCCACGTTGAACAGAAAATGGGATAAGTATACAATTATTAATTTTACCAACAACACATCATCGTTCCATTCTGAAATGAGAGCTTAACGTAACAAAAACGCAATATTTAGCCAAGAAATTGGTTAGAAGATTTAGCAATTGCAATATGTAAAATAGAAAATGTTGTCATTTTAAATGAAACGAATTGAATATTATACCTACAATTCAAATTAAAAATATTCACCCATCACCAC
>CM042138.1:70221844-70229344 GCA_023376005.1 Doryteuthis pealeii | reverse complement strand
ACTTAAGACCAAGCAAGGATTCTGCCTAACACTAAGGAACACAAGGATTCTACCTAACATTAAGGAACACCGAGGAACAACCAAGGAATCTGCCTAACCACTAAGGAACACAAGGGATCTCCACTATAAAATGCTCACACCTGCAGCCCAAAAATGGCAACAAAAATCGTAACAGGGGCAATAGTTGGATTCATACCTTTTTCAATGGTATTAACCCTGCGTCTCACCGAGTCCCTTTGCTACAACGATAACCATTACACCACGTTGTCGATTATGGTGTTTTAGTATGCAAGGTAGAGTATAATTCGTCTTTCAGTTTCAGGTAATTTAGGATTATCGTAAAGATAATTGAATTGAATCGGTGACAAATCGAGAGACTGGAGAGAGGAGAAAAATATCCAGGGTGATCCATTGATTCCCCAAAATATAACGAGTTGATGTTTGGGCCTCTTCTGGTTTGGTTTGGTAGATTATACGACATGTCAACCCTTGTTGGGTTATTTTATGCCGAAGACGTTTTGTTCTATTCATGCTTAATGGGTATTCAAAATTTTCTTTTTTAACACATTTTTTGAAACTCATATTTTTCTTTTTAACCCACAGATTGGACCCTAACAGGTACTACCATTCGAGTCAGGATGGACCTGTGTATAATAGCAATGAAAGGATACCCCACACTCCCCAGAGATCCAGAATTGAAACTTCACCATTAGATGCAGTTGAGTGTCATACCCAGGACACTAAGACACTCAGCCACCGACATTTGGCACATATATGTTAAAAAGTGTTGGGGCTTGCCATAAGGGCAATTGAGTAGGAAAATCATAGAGGTCGTGGTGCTTGGCGTGATCAACAGTTCGATCGTAGGGGCCCCTCCACCCCTCCCCTCTAGCCTAAGTAATAGTCAAAGTGGAGGGTTGCATGTCATGAACTGTCTAGACACTAGGGTTCCATCCGTAAACATCACGGTTGCCACCCACGACTAACAGGTGGCTCCATTGGGGTGGATTTTACCACTCTCCAGTGGCGTAATCGGTGTATTCTTCTGACTAAGCCAACAGGGTGGGATCCCTCTCTGTATACAAATGCTAAAATGAGATGCGTTAATAGCAACAGGCAGAATGGCAAGACAGAGGTGAAGAACTCGTCAGAGTAGGCAGTCGTGTCAAGTTATTGCCAAAGGCTGAATCGGGCGTTATGAAAGCCTGTATATATATATATATTATATATATATATATATATATATATATATATATATATATACATATATATATATATATTATATATGTGTGTGTGTGTGTGTGTGTGTGTGTAAAATATAAATTTGAAGGCAATTTACAATGCAATGTAATAGGTGTTAAATGATGTTTATTTACCTACATATTTTCGAGAAAATCTCATCATCAGAGGCAGAAGCATCCGTGTTTTTTTAAGCACCGAGCCGGCGTAATCTTTTGTTGTTATTAAGTTGGAGGAACGCCAGATATTTGAAATGTTCGGGATTTTCCGTGATTGCATGTCGTTCTGTTGTATATGCGCTCCTGCTGATTATTCGGTTATTAAGGTGTGTCAAAAATATCGAGGTTTTTTGCACTTTTTTTTACAAATGTTGTAATCTGAAAAATTAAAGGTCCATTCATTGTTCATTTCTACCTTGGTAATTACTGTTTCAAATTCGGCACTTTTATAACTCATCTTGTATTCTGAAAAAATTAACGTTTCATTCATTGTTTATTTCTATCTTGGTAAATACAGCTTCAATCTCGGTAGTTGTATGAGACACCTTATATATATATATATATATATTGGTTAGGAGGTTGATTTAGAAGGCCATCACAATGCAGTTTGGAATAAATAAAAAATAATAATACGGTAACAATGGTGGTGTGTGTTGACCTGTATTTTTTTTATTTCTTGAATTTTCGAGGTAATACCTCTTTATCAAAAGAATTGAACTGAAGCAGTACAGCTATGGCATTTCTTCCTAAATGAATTTTTTTTTTTTTTTTTTTTGATTTAATTCATTTAGGAAGAAATGCCATAGCTGTACTGCTTCAGTTCAATTCTTTTGATAAAGAGGTATTACCTCGAAAATTCAAGAAATAATAAAAAAAATACAGGTCAACACACACCACCATTGTTACCGTATTATTATTTTTATTTATTCCAAACTGCATTGTGATGGCCTTCTAAATCAACCTCCTAACCAATACATACACAATGCTTCAAGCAAATTATGAAACTCTCATATATATATATATATATATATATATATATATGGTGTGTCATAAAACTAGTTTGAAGCTGTATTTACCAAGGTAGAAATGAACAATGAATGGACCTTTAACAGATTTAACGTCATAACATTATATCACGTGAACACGATCCACGTCACATAAACGTTAAACAAGTCACAGTTAAAAAAAAACAATTTTTAGCATTATATCATACATACATATATATATATATATATATATATATATATATATATATACAGCCAGACAAACAGACAGATAGACAGAGAGAAGGCCAGACAGGCACACACACACACACACACACAGACACACACACACACACACACACACACACACACATATATATATATATATATATATATATATATATATTGTTTTAACGTGTTTGTTTGAATACCATGGAATATTTCTTCTTAATGATTTTAATTGCTTACATTCAAGTCCTAGCGCATTCTAATTTTGCATAGTTGGAAAAAGAAATCCACGTGCAAAAACTTCAGTTAGTGAAAGATATGATAGCTGATTTACGAAAATATCCTTATCTTCCTTCGATTTTGATAATTTGAACACAATTGTGAACAGTGCTTTGAATCATTATATCGTTTACAATATAATGATTCAAAGCACTGTTCACCATTGTGTTCAAATTATCAAATTCGAAAGAAGATAAGGATATTTCGTAAATCAGCTATCAGGTCTTTCACTAACCATGGCCTACTAGTATTATACGGCCCCATATAATACAGTAAGAGGCAAAAAATAACAGGCCGATTATATTTTAACTCATTCTGGGTCGCTTATAAACTTGACGCAGAAAGGAAGGTAACTTTAAAAATTCAACAGAAAATAATAAAATAATACCGCTAGAATTTATTAGTCATTATTTTAATTTAATTTTAATTCTTTTCAAAATTAAAATACGTTATTTATACTTTGTCTTTCACTAATCTACGAATTATAAACGGCTGTGATTTACCTTGTTTTTATGCTTTTCAATCACGTATACGGTCTGTTTTGCCTAAGACGCTAGTTTGGTAAAATTACTAACGTATAACTTTTTGCATTTAAATATTGATTTTTTTAAAGTTTTTCGCGATAATTTGTTTACAAAAATGGTTAATCTTTTCATATTACATTTCTGAAGAAAAAAAGAAAAAGAAAACAGTTTGTGTATTTTTGTATACTTTTAACATTTTCCAGCCTAAACCTACAGATTGACTATCAGGCCAATCGGTCTGTTATTTTTTGCTTCTTTATGTATCATGTGGGGCCGTATAATATTAGTAGGCTGTGCACTAACTGAACTTGTCTGGGAGGAAATTGATCGTCAAGTTTAAAGGGAACAGCGTTAGAATAAGCAAGAGTTGTTAACACAGTTACTGCTTGAGAAATGGATTGTCATAGATGTAGGTATTACATATGTTCAATGTACCTACATCTGGGACAACCTTAACTTCCCTCTTCTCTGTCTACTTCTTAAACTTACCGCTTTTACCTTTTCCTCATCTATATACCATTCCGTGTCGTATCTAACCTAAGCTTAGTAAATAACTATATACTATTCCGTTGCAAATTAATGAAATTCAGTCTCATAAAGTTTCTAAAAACAATAGAGTCGAAATATTAATTGAATTTTATTGTCTGTGTTCGTTATTCACCTTTCCAATATATTTCCTCACATTTTGTCGGATTTTTCCTAATCTGTTATTTTCTTCTTATCTATCTATCTATCTAACTATATATATATGAGTGTATGTGTATATATATATTATATATATATATATATATATATATATATATATATAGAGTAAACTATAGACACATATTTCGAGGTATCACCTCTCATCAGTGCAGTTATACCATTTTAGCAGCTACCTCTGGCCGGGTTCGAGACCCGAACGAACTTACGCTCGCCAATCCTCTTACCCATACGGCCACAGTCAGCTGCCAAGTATAGCAGGCTATTTAATCGCTACATTTCTAAGCGGAAATGAACTCACCTAGAGGTCTCAAATTTTGTAAACAAAGTGAGTCTTAGCTGAACGCCGAATACGGTGAAATTTGCAATTAAATCCCTTTTAAATAAAGTGCTCAACCGAAATTGGGAGCGTATAATAGAGTAAACTACAGACACGTGTTTCGAGGTATCACCTCTCATCAGTGCAGTTATACCATTTTATATATATATATATATATATATATATATATTATATATATGTGTGTGTGTGTGTGTGTGTGTGATATTTCTAAACTCGGTGTGAACCCCCCATCAGGATAACTCCGTTTTCAAAATAAAAAAGTTCAAACTGTTATCTGGAGAAAACATTTAAAAAAAAGAAAAGACCAACACGCCGTACTTTCTGAAAATAATCATCAATATCGTATGTAGTGCCCCCCCCCAAAAAAAAAGCACCGAAGAAGTTTACTAAGTTATACATATAAAAAGTGCACAATACGCTAAGTAGAGCATAATCATAAAGACCTAAATGAGATAAAAAAAAAGATACTATCTTCCTAGGTTTCACCTGAATAGTTCTTCAGGATAATTCTGACTTATTTAGTTAATTATTGGTTAGAGTCAGAATTATTCTGAAGATCCATTCGGGTGAAACCTAGGTAGATAGCATGTAACTCATTTAGGTCCATATATATATATATGTGTGTGGGGTGTGAAAAAGAGAGAAGTAGAGTGTTTGTGTACATCGATATACTTTTATAATATACTGTCTTCACATGTTTTAGAGATACGTTTAAAGAATATATAAGAGTTGTTACTGAAAAGATCAAGAAATTTGACCATTAAATAAACACGCATATTTATTAATAATTCACTTAGCTGCTTCTGGTTAACAAAAAGAAACCGTTCACAAAGGTCTCTACTACAATAACTTTACGTAGAGTAAAAATAAACTAAATGACGCAAACAGACGGATTGCTTCAGGCAATTGCCTGATGATCGTGAAAACCTGAAAATGCCAGTAGGAATCCGTCTGTTTTATATTTTTAAATTCATTTTTTTAAATGTAAGACTTCAGTTTAACAGTAAGTCGTACTTCTTCTTTATCATTAATGTATATATATATATATATATATATATATATATATATATATGTGTGTGTGTGTGTGTGTGTGTGTATATGTGTCTCTATGTGTGTGTGTGTGTGTGTGTGTGTGTGTGTGTCTGTGTGTGTGTGTATGTGTGTGTTTGTGTAGGTGTGTGGATTTTGATTTACGTATACATCACGTCGGCAAGCACACACGTCTGCAGACCTGTGGAAAAAATCACAGAAGACAATGAAGAACAAAGTGAACTTTAATCTCTCTCTCTCTCTCTCTCTCTCTCTATATATATATATATATATATATATATATTATATATATATATATAATATATATATATATGTGTGTGTGTGTGTGTGTGTGTGTGTGTGTGTGTCTATATATATACATATATATAATGGAATGTAAAATTAAATGAAAGAATCATAAAATATCATCGAAAGGAAATACAGCATTTTGTACTCATAAATACATGTTGCTAATCCAGGCATGTGTAAAAATGAAAAAGAACAGATGAATGCCTGAGTGAATTCACAGGCATCACCATCATCATCATCATCAAGGTGTGCTGACAGCCTGGATTCACTTGATTCTCTCGTGTCATCCGTCCCTATCTAAAGCACGGGCTTAGCATCAAATAATCAAATATGTATTTAAATAAATAGTTGGTATATCTTGACATTTTTTTTATCTATAATCTTTTTCGTTGAATCGATTATGTTAGGGTGTGACAAAAGGTCGTAAGTATGGAATATCCAGCGAGAATCGAACTCGCTACTTCCAATAATAGTTCTGCGAGACGAGCTATTACACCACCATGACATGCCCATGTTATTTATACAAGCTGTTTGCCAAGGGTAGGATGTGACTCAAGGCTGCAAGTATTGGGTATCCAACAGGGATCTAACTCACTATTCAGTAGTAACAGTTCTGTGAGTGTAACATTCTAATCATTACATCACCACAATGGATTGTCCATGGCATTTTTCCAACTCGTTCGCCAGGAGTGGGATGTGACACAAGGTCGCAAGTATGGGTCATCCAACAGGAATCGAACGCGCTATTCAGTAGAAATTGACCAGCGAGACCAGCTTGCTAACCATTGAACCATGACGGGATGCCTTAATTTTCAGGCTAGTGTTTGTTTGTTTTGTTTTATGGCATATCAACATCGGTGGATCATTTAATGCCGGAATAGTTTGGAAATATTCGTAGCAATAGTTTGGAAGAATTTAAAAAAAATGTTTTTTTAAAGTTTCTATTTAACCCATAGATGGACCCTAACAGGTACAAACCCTTTCGGGTAAGAGTGGACCTGGAGCAATGATGATGAACGGGTGCCCCACATTCGCCAGACCTCTAGAACAGGAATCACACCATCAATAGATTTTAACGTCATTCCCAAGGCAGGAAGACCCTCAGCTACCGCCTTCTAGACCATATATGATAAAAAGGGTAGGGGCTTGCCATAAGGGCAATAGGGCTGGGACAATCATATAGGTGCTAGGGTTTGACGTGACCTGCTGATTGATGGGAGGAGGTCTCTCTGATCATCCGTCAAGCCTAAGTTGGGGCCTAAGTGGAGTAATGCATGTCATGGACTGCAGATTCACCAAGATTCCATCGTTAATCATCACAGGCCGCTGTTGCATAGCGCCTTCCTCACTGGCACTAAATAATTATAATGTTGCATACCTCTTCTTCTTCACTTACTCGGACATCTATTCTTCTGCTGGCCGTCTTGGTATGCTTCTGATCGTCTTTGGTATTTCTATCATCTATCTTGACTTGGTCTGGCATCTTCTAAGATCTTGCGTCTGGTGTTGACTTGGGGACCTCGGTCTGGTTTTCTGTTAGGGATTTCTCCTTATCAGAAGCCCCGTGTCATTGTTAGTTTTTAGATAATAAACACAAGACTTCGATTTACTTTTGATCTTACTCTATTTGGTAAATCCCCAACCCAGACACCCGCTAACTAACATAGCGCGCGTGAGTTCCAGTTTAGACAAGGTATGAATGGCCGACCGCTCTGCCTGACGTCCAACTGCAAAACTGGGAACTCAAAAAAAGGTCCCACGTGACTTCACATATTTGGCGGGCTTCTGTAATTTTCCACGGAAGGACCCGGCCATGATATGAAAAGGGTCACCCCTCAGAATTACAGGAGATTGACAATAATCTTATG
>CM042138.1:70214344-70219344 GCA_023376005.1 Doryteuthis pealeii | reverse complement strand
GGGGAATACAACTCCAGCTATAGGTAAAGTAGTAAGCTAGACTGGGTTCTTTAACTTTGATATGTTAACTAGTCTAGAGAAGGAAAACTTGAAAGGCTGTTAGAATGACTTAAAAAGGGACCTTTTGTCGCATCCTGCTCGGTCAGTAAAAAAAAGTATGAATTATTGCCTTTTAACTCTTTGCCTACCAAATTTACTCCATGTCTATACCAAATTTTCTTAGTATTTTTTTACCTGTAAAATCTTAATATTATTGTAATCTGAGCCCTGCTCAATTATAAGAAACTAACCATCATTTTTTGTACGTTCCTTAATGTTACGTTAGTATCACTGTAGTGGAAGATCCGCTATGAGCGACTTAAAGTAGGCAAAGAGTTAAATAATGAATTGAGAAAAGGTCCCTGAGAGCTGACCTCTAAGAATTTATCAGGCTGGTTGATTGGTTGGTTAGATGGGTTTTACGGCATGTCAATCCGTTTGGATTATTTTATGCCGAAGACGTTTTTGTTTTATTCATTCTTGATAGGTATTCCATTTTTTAAAACTCAGTTTTTTCTCTTCGACCCATAGATGAAACTGTAACAGCTAGTACCACTCCAGATCAGAATGGATCTGGTAGTAATACCGATGAAGGGGTACTCCACATTCCCCATAGACCCAGAATTAGAACTTCGCCATCAGAGTTTAACGTCATACCCAAGATATTAAACCTTTGGTCACCGCCTTCTAGCACATATATGATAAAAGAGTTGGGGGCTTGCCATAAGGGCAATAGGGTTGGGACACTCATATAAGTGCTAGGGCTTAGCGTAACCTGAGTGGAGTGTTACATGTCATGGACTGCTCCGACACCAGTATTCCGTCCTCACAGGTCACCACCCAGAGCCAACAGGTAACCCCATTGGGAGGGGGGGTTTACCCCTCTGCAGTGGTGCAGTAAGTGTATTTTAAAGTCCCAACCGACAGGGCTAAAATGTATCTAAAAAAGACATGTTTATTATTGAATCCATTAAATTCCTGATTTTTCAATTCATCCATTTATTTCTTCTTTCTTTCCCAGACGGAATCGAATTTCTATTAAGTATTACACCAAAAATAAAGCCCATGGGAATCTGCGTAAAATCAATAAATTTGATTACTCTAACGTGAATAAGGTCGCCAAAAATAAACCGTTTATTGCCTTTAGAATGACATTTAATAAACCCGTATTAAATTACTGAATGTACGTCTACGTAAAGCTTCAAGGAGATAGAAAAGTTTGCTGATTCTTTTGTACAACACTGTCCTCCTGCCCAAACGTATTCTTGTGCTGTCACATTCATTTGAAAATGTATGTGTGAATTTCGAGTGAATAAGAGTCTATATTTTTGTAAATGTGCCATTTTTGGTGTTTCTGTATTGTCACTTATTGTGTTGAAATCGTTGGTTCACTTTTCAGTTTTTCATATGAATGCGGCATTTTCAATCTGAAAACTGTACGTCATCACTCGGAGAAAAAAAGAAGAAGAAAGGAAAGGAAGGAAGAAAGAAACAAAGAAACGAAGAAACAAAACGAAGCTAAATAGAAAGTAAAAGTGAAGAACTTGTTACAAAGTAAGGAAAGTAGAAAGTAGAGAAAGATAAGAATAATAAACAATTCGAAAATGAAAAAAAGGAAGAGAAAAATAAAGAGACTGTGATTGAAGAAGCTTCTGAAAACGAATGAATGTATTGGGGGGAAAAGCGAAGGAGAAAATGAAGGATACAAAGGATTTATAAGAATAAAGAAACATAAGTAAAATAAAAGGAAAATAAATGAATAAAGAAATTAGATAATATACTAGAGAAGAAGAAGAAGAGAAGAAGAAGAAGAGAAGAAGAAGAAGAAGAGAAGAAGAAGAAGAAGAAGGATGAGGATGAGGAAGATGAGAAGAGATTAAAGAAAAAAGAAAGAAGGAAAGAAAGAATGAGATGATGTATGAAATAAAGAAAGAAGAAAATCAGAAAAACCGAGTAGCAATATAAATGTGAGAATGAAAAATGAAAAGAAAGAAAGAAAAAAAAGATGGTGTGATTGAATAATCTATTGAAAACGAAAGCATACAACGTAAAGACAATTAAGGAGAAAGAGAGAGAGAGAGAGGAGAGAGAGAGAGAGAGAGAGAGAGAGAGAGAGAGAGAGAGAGAAGGGGAGAGAGAGGGGACGAAATGTATAAAGGGGATGAAAGAGAACGAAAGAAAAAGGAAAAATAAGTATATTTATAAAATAGATAATCCACCCAAGAAGAAGAAGAAAAGAAGAAGAAGAAGAAGAAGAAAGAGAAGAAAAGAAGAAGAAAAGAAGAAGAAGAAGAAAAAGAAGAAGAAGAAGAAGAGAAGAAGAAAACAACATGAAGGAAAGAATAAGAAGAATAATAATAATAAGAAGAAACAACATGAAGGAAGAAGAAGAAGAAGAAGAAGAAGAAGAAACAACCTAAAGGAAGAAGAAGAAGAAACAACATGAAGGAAGAAGAAGAAGAAGAAGAAGAAGAAACAACATGAAGGAAGAAGAAGAAGAAGAAGAAGAAGAAGAAGAAGAAGAAGAAACAACATGAAGGAAGAAGAAGAAGAAGAAGAAGAAGAAGAAGAAAACAACCTAAAGGAAGAAGAAGAAACAACATGAAGGAAGAAGAAGAAGAAGAGAGAAGAAGAAGAAGAAGAAGAAACAACATGAAGGAAGAAGAAGAAGAAGAAGAAGAAGAAGAACAACATGAAGGAAGAAAAGAAGAAGAAGAAGAAGAAGAAACAACCTAAGGAAGAGAAGAAGAAACAACATGAAAGAAGAAGAAGAAGAAGAAGAAGAAGAAGAAGAAGAAGAAGAAACAACAACATGAAGGAAGAAGAAGAAGAAGAAGAAGGACAAGAATGAGAATATAAAACCAATGAAAGCGAGCGAACGAGCGAGAGAGAGAGAGAGAGAAGAGAGAGAGAGAGAGATAGGGGGAGAGAGGGGAGGAGGGGACGAAATGTATAAAGGGGATGAAAGAGAACGAAAGAAAAAGGAAAAATAATATATTCATAAAGTAGATAATCCACCGAGAAGAAGAAGAACAAGAAGAACAAGAAGAACAAGAACAAGAACAAGAACAAGAATGAGAATATAAAACCAATGAAAGCGAGCGAGAGAGAGTGTGTGTCTTGTGTGGTGGTGTGTGTGTGTGTGTGTGTGAGAGAGAGAGAGAGGAGAGAGAGAGAGAGAGAGAGAGAGAGAGAGAGAGAGAGAGCGTCATACAGACAGACAGAGACAAAGACAGAGACAGAGACAGAGAGTATAAAGACAGAGAGGGTGAAAGATAACGAAAGAAAGGGGTAAAAAGAAAAGAAGAAAGAAATATATTTAGGAAATAGTTAATCCACTGGCCGCATTTGTTCAAATAACTGAAATGTAATAAATCGTATCGATGCAAAAATCAAACAAGTTTCGGGAACAATATTCGATTTTTTTTGTCTTTCGTTTTAATTTTTTACTATTTTTTAAAGTCGATTCATTATTTTTCTTGTTCATTTTTCATAGGATATTACATTTGACCAATTGAGAGTTTATCTGCCGCTCGTATTACAAAATTTGTCCTCTTTTATTAATATAGCCGGGAGCCGATTGAATCAATTTCAATTCACAATATTCCCGCCCCGGTAATCATTTATCAAAAATACACATTTTTCTTATTAAAATTAAAACATTCCACAAGATAAAATGCTGAGTAATATAAAGATTATTTATGTCCACTTTAGAGAACTGGAGATATTTATATTTGCAAACTTATTTACATTATATAGAACAGACTCTTGTAAAGACGTGCAGAAATCCCCGGTTAAGACATAAGTCTGTTTATTACTTACATGAGTGTGGACGCCGTGGTGTAATAGTTTCTTTGATATTAAATAAACCACGAAGGTTGCTATACCATTAAACAAAGAAACCAAACCTTTTTTGCATTATTTAGATTTTCGGACTATTGTTTTCATCTTTATTCAGCGTATGAGTAGCACAAGATCTGTGCAGTAAATTAAACTGATGCTAGGTGTGGCACTAGGTAAAATGTTGAGTGATATAAACATTAATAATGTCCACGGTAAAGAACTGGAGATATTTATATTCATGAATTTGTTTACATTATATATAACAGTCTTATTGTATCAGCCCTGTCGGTTGGAGCTTTAGAATACACCGATTGCACCTCTGCAATTTGGTCGAAACAGATTCTGTCAGCAATTACATAACAAACATCATTTGTTTTTTCAAAATGTTAAATTTCACAATTATATCTGCATCATAAGGAGTTAGATGATATTCATTGAGAAAATGAAAATTATAATGAGTGCTAAAAATGAAAATGAAAGTGATAGCTACACGGATGAGGGGTAAAACTTCCCTATTGGGGCTACCTTTTGACCGTGGGTGGCGAACCGTGATGCTTAAGGATGGAACCCTGGAAGACTAAAGTTAGTATCAGCCAGACAGTGAGGGAGTCTATCACCTTTTCAGTAGAGCTAGACCAAGGAGATTGTTTTTTAGCGTCTAAGGTGGAGCGCCATACCTACCACCAGTTCCTCACTTTACCGCACATATTTCTGTACTACTCATACGCTGAGTTGGCCATGGTCGGTATTAAAACAGGAATCTTGGGCTTCCAAGGTGGATGCTCTACCGACTGAGCTAAACTATATATATATATATATATATATATATAAAGATAAATCTAATGAGTAAGACGAACCTACTATTAGTTTCGCTTAATGCTCTTCAGGACTAAGATCTGATTAGGTAGTCAGATCTTAGCCCTGAAGAGCATTAAGCGAAACTATTAGTAGGTTCGTCTGACTCATTAGATTTATCTTTATTATTTGCTCTACTTAGGTATTGAGCACTTTTTACTTATTAGCTATTCTCCTAGCGGTTATATGAATATATATATATATATCTTATATACATATGTATACATATAAATTGTTTTTTCTTTTGGCCAAATACTGTACCA
>CM042138.1:70196844-70211844 GCA_023376005.1 Doryteuthis pealeii | reverse complement strand
TCTATCCATATATCTATCTATCTATCTATCTATCTATCTATGCACTGTTTAGAAATTCCCAGCAGTATTTTAGTATTTTCTAGTAGATCGCATTATTATAATAATTTCAACAGTTTTAACAGATTATAATGTCGTTCTGACATATATTATATAGAACACACTCTTCATCTTTCTTTTAGATATATGTAAGTAAGTAATTATCTCTCTTCCATAATCAATCTATATTTCATAGTCTTTGCCCTCCTCTCCTTTCAGCTGTCAAACAATATCAGTGCACTTGTTATAAATCTCTCTTACTATATATATATATATATATATATATATATATATATATATATATATATACTAGCAAATATATGCACCCTCCGGGTGCAAGTAGTTAAGTTTTAATGTAATAAAATATTGTATTAAATTAGAAAGACTAATGAAACTAAATAAGAATGCAGATAAAAAGATTTGAAACAGAGGGAGTATAATCGAAAAATAGAACAACTAAAACTTACTCTTCCATCACTCTTGTCTTTCATTGTTATTTTTTCTAATTTAAGTATTTAGTTAAAAGAGGAAGTAAAGAATAAATGACAGTTATTTTTTCTTGTTAATGGATTTCATTTAAGGTTTATTGAAGAGATTTTTGCTTATATTCATTAAAAGAAAAACCAAACTGTTAAAAATTAATAACACTGAGCACATATTTATTAAATTCGATTTTTAATATCAATATGTAAATTAGCCTTCCCGTTCACACTGTAAACTTCTATTTTGTTGTATATATAAATATAATTGCATCTTGTTAGTATGTAGATATGGTTAACAGTATTAATAATGTAAAACAATTTTATTAATAATTGAGGTTTAAATAAAAAATAAAATCATGGAGAATGTGACGTTAAAAACTAAGGGAATTGTGACATGAGTAGTAATATAGTTTCGGTTACAGACAGAAAAACACACAATCTCCATTATAATAAGATATATATATTATATATATATATATATATATATATATATATATATATTATACCAAGCGTGTTGGTAGATCCTTGCGGAGAGAAAAAAAACCAACAGAAAGTTTGATTGTAAAAATATACTACCAAACATCAACCAGGAAGAAAAAAAAAAAAAAAAAAGAAAATGACCAAGATATTCGTACAACAAAAAATAATCTATTGGTACAGTATTTGGCCAAAAGAAAAAAAACATTTATATGTATATATATGTATATAAGATATATATATATATTCATATAACCGCTAGGAGAAGCTAATATGTAAAAAGTGCTCGATACCTAAGTAGAGCCAAGTAATAAAGATAATCTAATGAGTCAGACGAACCTACTATTAGTTTCGCATAAAGCTCTTCAGGGCTAAAATCTGACTAGTCAGATTTTAGCCCTGAAGAGCTTTATGCGAAACTAATAGTAGGTTCGTCTGACTCATTAGATTATCTTTATATATATATATATATATATATATATATATATATTATATATGGTGGACTCTCCTATCGAGAACGATAGATAAGGGTCAGCACTGAGTGAAAAACCCGGTAGAGCTCACTGGAGAAAACTTTAATTGAACTGTCACCGCTTTGCGTAAGGCATTACTCGTCTGTTGTTTACGGACTTGCGTTCTCTAGTGATTTTAAATACATGCATCTACGAAAGTATGTATCAGTTAAATGATTGCCTCTTACTGACAGTTTCCGACGGCTGAGACGGTAAGGAGCCTGAGTGAGGAAAATTCAGTCGGGTTTCGCTCTCGGCTAGAAGTAGCGATTAAGTCTAGCCACACTGATGAGACGTGAACGTCGAAACACCCTGTCTGTGGATGACTATATATATATATATATATAATATATATATATATATATGGGAGTATGGGTGTGTGCATGTTTTTATGTGTGTAGGGGGGACGCTCATCCGTGTGGTAAGGCCACTGAAAACCTACATCGATTAGCTATGCCTGGATACTGGATGCTGTGTAGAGTACCTTCAAGGAGCGATGGACAATAAGGACGGGTGGCGAGGCAGAGTCGTCAAGACTTAATGATATATATATATATATATATATATATATATATATATATATATATAGAGAGAGAGAGAGAGAGAGAGAGAGAGAGGAGTGTGCTGAGAACACACGCTTTGTAGGCATGCAGTTTGGTTTTCTTGATTTTATTCCAGACTCTTTTATCATTCCAGACTCTTTTGCTCAGTTTGGCCATGACTGCGGCTGCTTTCGCTATTCTGCTGTTGACTTCAGAATCAAAGGAGACTGAGTTGGGGATGGTGGACCCGAGGTACTTGAAACTTTCCACTGATTCAAGATTGCACCCATCAATATTGATGTTTAGAGGAGAGTCCACGTTTTGTGTCATGACTTTGGTCTTACTTAGATGTATGGAAAGTACGAACTCCTTACAAGAATGTGTGAGGCGACTGACAAGCTGTTGCAGGCCTTTTTCAGTGTGTGACATCAAGGCTGCGTCGTCAACAAATAGCATTTCACGAATGAGGACCTTCTTGATTTTACTCTAGGCATGAAGACGTACAATATTGAATAACTTGCCGTCAGCTCTTGTGTTAATGTAAATTCGTTCACTGCAGTCCCTGAAGGTATACTGGAGAAGCATAGAGAAAAAGATCCCGAACAGTGTATGCGCAAGGACACACCCCTACTTCACTTCGCTGTTGACTGAAATGCCTCATATGTTGCACCATTAAATCTACGCTTTTAAAGATGTCTACGGGAGAGACATGGATATATGCCACATTGACACAAACACGTGGGAGGTACATGCAAAAAAATTAGAGCGGCCTGGCGCCTTAACGTTACGCAAGGCACGGATTGGGGTGAAGTGAAGAGGAAAGTAGCCTCGACAGCAAAGAGATCCAGAAAGAGGGAGAAAAGACAGCAGCCATAGAAAGCATCACAGTTTGTGTGCAGTCAGTGCACCAAAGACAGTCACTCGGGAATTGGCCTGCAAAGTCACTTGCACAGATGCGGATAATTTATTTATTTTTTAGACATAACACCATCGTCCTTAGTGGACGGAAAGGTGCCAAACATATAGTTATGATAGCGAAGACAGTCAAAGTCAACAGCGCTTGGTATTGTCAGTTTCTCGACTTGGTTTGAAAATCCCATAGTTACCAAGCGCCGTTAACATTATTCATTTGCTACCGTAAATTATATATATATGTATATATATTTATATTTATATATATACATGTATATACATACTCTATCAAATATTGTGAGCACTTTTTCTTATAGATATAGCAAACTATAGGATTAATATTTATACGAACATAATACCTATATATATATATATATATATATATATATATATACTATATATATATATTACATATTTATATATACATATAATACATATATATAAATATTCATATAAGCCCTCAATGTTCACTATCTTGGCATCCTCATCCCACGAGTTACACCTAGCTGTACTCGACGCCCTCCTCATTATCAAATTCCGTCCTGCTCTTTGCAAACAAAAACATTTTTTTCTTTACTCCTTTTTGTCTCTCTCTCTATATATAGTGTTTTATAAATCAAAAAGTGGTCAAATGCTGGTCAGAATATATATATATATATATATATATATATATATATATATATATATATATATATAGTGCTTTAATAAAAATTTAATATATATAAAATTTTTACTTAAAGGCACTTACAACGCATGTATCGCATAAAATTCGATACTTTTCTTATAGAAAATGAACTTGACAAGTGTAATCCCAGCAAAGGATGGCTCGATGTGTAGAATACCGTACAGACTGTTTCGACTTTATTAAGTCTCATCAGCGGTATATACTAACGATTTCCCTCCGACAGAAATCGAAACCGGACTTCAGCAGACACAGTGAAACACTAGTGAAACACTTTATCGCCTCGGCCACAGTACACAGCTGACCATCCTAGCGAAATTAAGCTTGTCAAAATGATACTACACGCCTCTACCATAATAGGTAAGGGGCGTTATTGAGAGAATAATAACAACAAACAGACCGTATGCCCTTCGGCGAAGTGAATAAGATTTTTGGATGTTTGTTTATTTAGGGATTTAGGGATTCTGGGATTACACTTGTCAAGTTCATTTTCTATAAGAAAAAGTATCGAATTTTATGCGATACATGCGTTGTAAGTGCCTTCAAGTAAAAATTTAATATATATACTTTATTCAGCAACGTTTCTAAATAAACAAACATCCAAAAATCTTATATATATATATATTATATATATATATATATAATCGTTAGCAAGCTATGCTGACAACTTGGCATGGATTCACACGACTCTCTCTCTCTCTCTCTCTCTCTCTCTCTCTCTCTCTTTCTTTATCCCCACCCGCCCTTATCGGTTATCGCTCTTGACGTGTACTCTCCCTAGACACACAAAAATATCCCTACAGAGCTGATCAATATAAATCTTTGCTGGTCCACCCACTCTGGCACGTCTAAGTGTAGGTACCCAAATGAGAACGTAACTTATGATTTCGTCCTTACTTCTCCAGCATGTTTTGTTCGTATTAATTGGGTAGTTTATTTGATAGGAGGTAGGTGGCCGTACAGCAGGTTTTTTGTGAGAAACTGTTTCCAGTATTCTTTTTGAAGACAGCACGAAGCCTCCTTGTGTTGTTTCTATGAAGTCTTTCTTTAAGAGTTTCGTTAAAGTGCAAATTGTACAGCCGTGTTGTAATACTGACATAGCTACATATTTCAATTCTTACTCTTTTCATGTCAATTATAATCATGATTCTTTCTAACGATGTCTTTGGGCGAAATCCCGCTCTTTTGTTTATTATTTCTTTCTCTGAAGGAAACGTTAGCATTTGATGCATGTTCACAGTTTATTAAGAGTCGCTATTTTAAGCGCTAACCTTATCAAGATTTAATGATATCATATTATTTAAACCAGTAAAGATATCTCTAATTGATCAGCATAAATAAGTTAACAACACTAATAACGATGTTGCTGTTTAGTAAACATTACAAATTCTATCGATGTTGCCAAATTTATTATAACTACTAGAATAAAAATGCACCCTCCGAGAACAAGTATTTCAGTTTTAATATAAATAAATATTATACTGAATCTATCAATCTACATTCTGTATGTATGTATGTATGTATGTATCTATCGACCTATCTATTTATCTATCTATCTAAATTTTTTCATATCCATCTGTCTATCTATCTATCTAAATTCTGTTAATATCTATCTATCTATCTATCTATCTATCTATCTATCTAAATTCTATTCCTATCTATCTATCTAAATTCTGTTAATATCTATCTACCTACCTACCTATCTATCTAAATTCTATTCCTATCTATCTATCTATCTATCTATCTATCTATCTAAATTCTGTTAATATCTATATACCTATCTATCTATCTATTTAAATTATATTTCTATCTATCTATCTCACTAAATTCTGTTAGTATTATTGAATTATGTTCCTATCCATCACTCTGAATTCTGAATCTGTCTATCTATCGAGCCATCTATCTATCTATCTAACTATCTATCTATCAATCTATATCTATCTATACATATATTTTTTCTATCTATCTCAGTAAATCCTCTTCCTATCTATCTATCTATCTATCTATCTATCTATCTATCTAAATTTAATTTCTAAGTATCTATCTATCTATCTATCTATCTATCTATCTATCTATCTATTACTTTAAAGTCTGTTCATATCTATCCATCAATCTCTCTCTCTCTCTCTCTCTCTGTCTCTCTCTGTCTCTTTCTGTCTCTGTCTGTCTGTCTGTCTGTCTGTCTGTCTCTCTCTCTCTCTCTATATATATATATATATATATATATATATATATATGATTGAGAAATGAAGACCACGTTATGCTGCTCAACTTCCTTCTGCAACATCTCAGGATGACTGCATTCACAGTCATCAAGCTGTGGATCAGAACTATTCAATAATACCTGCTGTAAAGTCTAACACTCCATTTCACTGAAAGGAAGGGGAGTAAATAATTTCCTCGTTGAGGAAATGCTTTACAGTTTCAATTTCCTGAATTAAATATTAAACTTATTAATACTGTAATATCTGATACGGAAATTTCATTCATTTACGAACATTTAACTATTCATGCCTATACTTTAATCTAGTTAGATTATCCGACATTTCCCGACTATTATATCAAATTAACCTCAGTGTGTACTTTTTTAATCAGAAAATAATTGGGAAATGGACTATATTTAACTTGTTTGACACTATATATCAAGATAAACATATTGTTCATTTTAAATTAGCTCCAGTAATCAGAGATTCCAATAAAACAATTATATAGCTTCATGTATTACTACTTAATAAAAATGATTTTCCGACAGATCTAGAACAGATGAGACGCTAACATATACAGTCGCTCCGGATCTGAGTGGACCTGGCAGTAATGGTAAGAAAGGGGTAATCCATACAACTGCAAGCTCATCACTAGATGTGGTTTAGTATCAGATCCAGGACAAGAAAAAAAAAAGAAAGAAGAAAAGACTAGTGCATCCTACACTACATGATGATTTTATTCGGAAAATGTTCTGATTTGTTTTCAAATTCCAAGTATTTATTTCTAAAGAGTAATTTATTAAAATAATTCTATTTTATTTGCATAATTAATTTTATCAATAAATACCAATATTGCTTTGTTCAGTTCTGTTGCGTTCTGTAAGTAGGGAATATGAAGCATGTGATCCAGACTAAACAAAGCTCATTCAATGACAATATTGCTTGGTTTTGTTCTATCGTGTTCTGTAAATAGGGCAACCCAAAACACGTGTAGCAGACTAAACAAAGCTTAGAAAATTATAACTACTGCAATCAACCAAATTATTCCGACACGCATGACTAGTAGCGTTTCTATAATTATTGTTAAATAAAACGTTTACATATTTGAATATTTTTTTTTGCATAATTTAATTGATATGATTAATTATCTGGCAATGTTGATCTATTCAAATGCACAGGATAATTAAATAGTTTTGCTCCCACAAAGAATTTTAATTAAAGAAAGAAAAATTAATGATGAATATAAAAGCAAACATTGAGACAGTAAATCAAATTTTCTCATTCAGCCGCCGCATCTGCAAGGCTGAATTCTGTTTTAATAATATTGAACTTATTTTCGATGCAGTTTATTTTCCCTCGAGTGAATTTTCGATTTGGATTCTCCTTTTATATTAAGTTCTTAATTAATTGGAAAAGAAGAGCTCTAACAGTTTGGCTCAGTTGGTAGAACACTCGTCTAGGAATCGCAAGGTTCATGGTTTGATACTAGTCCCCGCCAACTCAGTGCATGAGTAGCACAGATTAGGTAATCTGATCTGTGTTCTAAAGAGGGGGGCTGATGGTAGGCGTGGAGCTCCATCTCAACAACAAAAAAAACAACAAACAAAGAAAACAGTCTCTCTGGTCAAGTGCTAGTAAAAAGAGAATGGACTTCCTCGCTGTCCGGATGATACCGACAATAGGCAAACCCGCCATCTTTACTTACTCTATCCTAAAACAAAAAAAACACCTCTTATTTGTTTCCCGAATACTATAAATATCCAAAGAATATATCTATGCTTACAAGGATCCTCTATAGAACCAGTTGTTAAAGTGGCTTAACAACACTGATATGGATAACACTGTGGATCAAAAATCTAAAAGTGATACCAATTGTAGTTGGCGCATATGGAACAGATCCCAAAGGAATTGGAAATCAGAGAAAACATCAAGACCACATGTTATGTTTTGCTCTCCTTGCCGGAATGGAGAGATGACGTGTCAACATTTGTTACGTTATGGCACTCATTTCGAATGGAGTGATGATGTGTTGTTCTAGAAATAATTGTTCGTATACTTATCTCTGGGCCAGTATCTCATGCGAGAGACTCGAATTTTGTTTACTAGGCTGATCGTCGTTGTGGTTTGATGGTTAGCAAGTTATTCTCTCAAATTAATTACTACTTAATATCGAGTTCGATCCTCGCAGGATTCCCCATAGATCTTGTTTGTATTCAGTTATTTACAAGGTCAATGTTTGATCTATTTGACCCATAGATAGGACCCTAACATGTACTACCAATCCATGTTAGAGTGGAACTGTAATAGCGATGAAGGAGTATGCAGAGCTCCAGAATTAAAACTTAACCACAAGATGCAGTTTAACTTCCTACCTAGGACATTAAGACCCTCAGACACCGCGCGGCAATAGGGTTGGGATAATTATATAAGTTCAAGGGCGTGATGTGACCAGCCTATTGATCGGGAGCGGGCTTTCTGACGACCCGTCAAACCCAATTTAGGGCTAGACGGACATGATCACGGGTCACCACCCACGGTCACCATTGGAGGGGGATCTATCACTCTGCAGAGGTACAGTCAGTGTATATAACAGGCCCAGCCGACAGGGCTTGGGCAGTATTGAGAACATGCAACTTTTTTTTAACCAACAGAAAACATTGTCATTTGAAGATTTTTCGTATTGTTTTCAAGAGTGGGAACCAAATGTTCGTCAACATGTGGCTTTTCTAAGCGAATTAATTTGAAGGAATTGAACTTGATTTTTAATTAGGTAGATGCATGTCTTCACACAATTTAACTCATTAAAAACTCACGTCTTATTTATGAGAACAGTAAAATAATGCTACAAATAATAAAACTGGCAGATCTTACACTGTTTTCATAATAACTGCATTACACCATTATTAGAAAAAAAGTCCTACGAGCTTCTAGCCTAAGTAAGGGTCAAAGTGAAGTAGTGCAAGTCATGGACTGCTCAACCACACTTAGTCCATCCTTAAGAATCACACACCCAAGGGCAACAGGTGGCCTCATTCTCAGTCGGTAGAGTGAACCACAAGGTTACTGGTTCGATACCGACCCTCGCCAACTCAGCATATGAGTAGCACAGGGATCTGTGCGGTAAAACAAGGAGTTGATGATAGGTGTGGCGCTCCACCTCAGACGCAAAAACAGTCTACTTTGTTTAGCACTGGTGAAAAACGGATAGATTCCCTCGCTGTTGGCTGATTTCGAATTTAGGCCACCCGACGACTTTACTTTTACATTTTTAACCCCTCAACAAAGGTGAAGCAGTACATTTTGCAGCCCCATCTGACAAGGCGGAGAGAATACAGAGGGACAGCGGGAAGAGAGATTAATTTCTAACACAGTTGAAGAATAATTTAAAACGCCCAAAAAGACTTGGAGAGAGAGGAGAGAGAGAGAGAGAGAGAGAGAGAGAGAGAGAGAGAGAGAAGAGAGAGAGAGAGAGAGGAGGAGGGGTTTAAAACGCGTAATATAACTTTTCGGACATGCAATGAGATTGCGTTAATATATATATATATATATATATGTGTATATTATATACATATATATATATATTTAGCGTTAATACACACTTGAGAAAAATTGACTCTTACTAAAATAATTCGAGAGAGAGAGAGAGAGAGAGAGAGAGAGAGAGAGAGAGAGAGAGAGAGAGAGAGAGAGAGAGAGAGAGAGAGAGAGAGAGAGAGAGAGTACGGCGGGTTAAATGGGTAATATAACTTTTCGGACATCCATTCCGTTTCAATCTTCCCTCTCACACGGACGAACAAACCACAATAGAAAATGTAAACAGTCCTTTTCCTCCCAGATGAACGTAGATTGTCATTCAACTGAATGTCAGCATGTCCTGACATCTCTCACAGTTATCTCGCTTTCTCAAACGTTCAAGTCGAAATGCCATCTGTATAAGTTTAAGTTCCTCGGGCCAAACCCCTCCCACCCTTTCACGGACCTCCCAACTCTCCGTATCCTGCAATGATACCATATCGACAAAAAAGAGGTTGCTGACTTTATAATTCAATCAGGCTAAAGATTCGATCCTTTTTTTTCTCTCTCATCGATACACATTTTCTGGCAACGTCCAAGTATTTGTCCATCTTTTCATTGTTTTTCATCTTCACCCTGTGATCTGCTAGGACCCCAAAATCTACTTGTTGTCTAATTCCCTTTTTCATGTTAATCAATACTAGGTCTGGTCTTTTGACAGAGATAAGGCGATCTTTCTTTATCCCAAAGTCCTAGAAAACTGTATGCTTTTCATTCTCAAGAACAGATTCTGAGTATATATCATTTTGTTGCATGGACAATTTTTGAGTTTTTCCCATCAGCGTTAGCTGGTGGTATTTCACTGGAGGCTGAGTGACAACAAGTTCTCCTCAGAGGACTCTTCTGAGTATTCTGGCCGATTGCAGCAGTGCAGTAGTCTGGATGGTCTCAACTCTTCCTCTGATTTCCAGATCCTCCAGTCTTTTTTCCAAGTTCATTGGGACCGTTCCAAGTGCACCAACTACAATTCGTATCACTTTCACTTTCATATTCCTCAGATTTTTCAATTCTCTGGCAAGGTCCAGGTATTTATCCATCTTTTTATTTTCCTTCAGCTTCACCTGTGATCTGCTGGAACAGCAAAAGTCCACAAGTTGACACGTTCTCTTTTTTGTTTTAATCAATACTTGGTATGGTCTAAATAGGGTTATCCGTCTTTATTTTATGCGTTTCATTCTCAAAAACAGATTCTTGTTTATGCATATACCATTTTGTTGTATGATCAAAATTTAATTTTTTGCATAATTTCCAGTGGATCGCCTCCCCAACCCAGTCGTGCCTAGCTTTGTATTCCCGTTGTGTTAGTTTGCTACATTCACTTAATACATGGTTTACAGTCTCATCTCTGTCACCGTATAATCTACATTTACAGTTTTGTTGGGTCTTATCAATTTTTGCTTTGATATAATTTGTTCTCATGGCATTATTTTGTGCAGCAATTATTAATGATTCAGTTTCTCTCTTGAGGTTTCCTCTTCTTAACCATGTTCCATCTTTTTATATGCAATCTCTCCGATTTGTCGTTTGAAGTGCCCATATAATTGTTTTTCTTCCCATTTTTTTCTAGCTTTTGCTGTTTTTCTGTTTGTCCATATATTGCATCAGTCTTTGCTCTTTTTTTGTGTATTCTTCGGGTTTTTGGATTGTGGCCTCTACGCTGTCTTCTATGTTGTCAATACCTCTTCCACCTTCCTTTCTTGATGCATATAGTCTATCTCTATCATCTCTAGGGTGTAGTGCCGTGTACATTATTATTATTATTATTATTATTATTATTATTCATTGACAGTTCTTCACACGCGCCTTGGTGGTTCACTGTAGGCTGAGTGACAACAAGTCTCCCATATCTGTTTTCTTGTTTTTGTTGTATTTATGTTAGTGTGGATTATTTGAGATGATTAATTATCAAGATTATAAACTAATTTACTCTGAGGAGTGCCCTTTATCTTGGTTATCATAGTCACGAGGTTTCGACCATATTATCATCTACTGGACTTCTTCAGGGCTTTTAATCATTAATCCTCTGGAGATTTCGAATGGAAACCTTTCATCAAATCGCGGGGAAGCGGGGAGATAACTCTCTCACTCCAATCTCTCTAGATATCTTACATCTGCTAATTCAATCTTGTTATGTAGTTATTTCGTCTCTTCCTCTGAATCAGAGTATATATTTACCCAACCCCTCCCCCACGAGCAAGATGTGGCAGAAGGTCATTTTAAAGATGAGTAGTGATAATTTGCATACAGTGTTCCTTCTCTGAGATAGTTCGCCTTGCCAAATAAACCAAATTTTTCTTTTTTCTTTAACGATATAAAGTAGAATTCTAGCCGTAAACATCTTCGCCAGAACCCAACATTATTTATTTACCCTCCCCTCTGCACGAGTGGGATGCAACACAAGGTCATTTTAAGCGGATTTTAACTATTTTTAAAAGTCTTCTCCTAGACTGGTTGGCATACCAGTATCTATAGCTTGATGGAGAATAATTGGATTCATACCTTCCCCACTGATCATAACTATGTGAAATGCAAACAGTCTAGTTCAAGATTTGAAATTGGTTCAACGAGCCCATTTCCTACGACGATAACCACTTAACTACACGCGCCTTAGAACCCAAACTTATGATGCTTTTCATTCATTACTTTTTTCACCAGAAAATCAAGTTATTCTTATTGCTATGTATACCCATGCAGTACAAACAATAACAAAAATCCAAAATATTAACCTCTCGACAACGTTTATAAATTCATAAATCATCACATAATTATCGTCCTGTCGGTGGGGCTTTGAATATGCCGACAGCAGAGGGGTAAGACCCTATTCACTCCAAAGGGGTGGCCTGGTATAAGTTTAAACTGCATCTGATGATGATGCTTTAGTTCTGGGGATCTGGGGAGCGTGGAGTAGCATTTTATTGTCATTAGTCCTAGGTCAACTCTGACCCGGGTTGGCCTTGCCTGTAGGGTAAAAAAGAACTGTTTTCTAATTATTAGTATTAGATAAGTATTTTGGAATCATAAAATTTATGGTGTTTTAAGTAGCCTTGTGTAGACACTGGATGCTGTCTAGAAGACTTACCATAACGATGGCTGATAAAAGAGAGAGAGAGAGAGAGAGAGAGAGAGAGAGAGAGAGAAGAGAGAAGAGAGGAATATGGAATGTCAACTCACCTTGGTGATCCTGATCATGGTGTTGATCATCTAGATTTAGATGCTAATATTATACATATATATATATATATATATATATACTATATATAATATATATATATATATATATATATTATAACCCCTATGCAAGAGTCGGATGTTACACTAGGTCAAATTCTTAAGCGGTTTTTTCTAGGTTTTAATACAGTTTTCCTTCAACTGGACTGGTTATCTAACCAAGGTTAAAGAACCTAGTCCGCCCTACTATTTACCCATAGCTGGAGGGAGAATGGTTGGATCCTTATCTTTTCCCAAGGCAGTAAATAGGAGGGTTGATTGGTATCTTTAGCCTTGATATGGTAACACGTCTGGTAGAAGGATCAGGACTGATCACTGCTTTTATGCAGGTATTACTCTTTCTCTATGCAAATTCATCTTACCAAATTTCAGTCTACAAACCTTCAACCCTAATGACGATGGTTGATAAGGACGGGCGAAGAGAGAGAGAGAGAGAGAGAGAGAGAGAGAGAGAGAGAGAAGAGAGAGAGAGAGAGAGAGAGATTATAGATAAATAGATACACTATTTGACTTCCACTATGATCACTGCTTTCATGCTTTCCCTATCCCTATGCCAATTTATCTACCAACTTTCAGGCTCCAAACCTTCAACCATAATGACTATGACTGATAGGGATGGATGGAGAGAGGGAGAGTGAAGGAGAGAGAGAGAAAGAGAGGGAGAGCGATTGAGAGTGAGAGAGAGAGAGAGAGAGAGAGAAAAAAGAGAGAGAGAGAGAGAGAAAGAGAGAGGAGAGAGAGTGCGGAAATTTAGGTAAATAGATACACTATCCGACTTTCACTATGATTTGGCTTTCATGCTCTCTGTGTGTGTGTGTGTGTGTGTGTGTGTGTGTGTGTGTGTGTGAGAGAGAGAGAGAGAGAGAGAGAGAGAGAGAAAGAGGAGAGAGAGAGAGAGAGAGAGAGAGAGAAGAGAGCGAAGTATAGATAAATAGATACACTATCCGACTTCAACTATGATCACTGCTTTCATGCTTTCCCCTATCCCTATGCCAATTTATCTACCAACTTTCAGGCTCCAACCTTCAACCCTAATGACTATGGCTGATAGGGATGGATGGAGAGAGGGAGAGTGAAGGATATATATATATATATATTATATATATATATATATATATATATATTATATATAAGAGAGAGAGAGAGAGAGATAGAGGGGGAATTTAGGTAATAAATACACTATCCGACTTCTACTATGATCATTGCTTTTATGCTCTGTGTGTGTGTGAGAGGAGAGAGAGAGAGAGAGAGAGAGAGAGAGAGAGAAGAGAGAGAGAGAGAGAAAGAAGAAGAGAGAGAGAGAGAGATCAGGAATGATCACTGCTTTTTTATGCTGTGAGCTATCACTCTTTCTCTATCCCTAGGCCAATTCATATACCAACTTTCAGGTTCCAACTTTCAACCCTAATGAACTTTTTCTTCTATGAAACATGCTACCTTTTGTCGAACACTTGTCCCATGAGTCCAAATTGCTTGTGGCGATTTATTACGCTGCTCGCACCTATTTTACTCTAACAACTTTTCCTCAATCGACATCATTCAATTTTCTCAAAGTCAGTGGGCATCACTGCATATAGCGGTTCTTTTGGATGTTGATTTTTCAAAATGGTCTATATTTAGTCATATCCAAACTATCTGTATTTGTACATTCGATGATATTGCAACTAGCCTTGTGCGGGTATTGAATGCTGTCTATAGGAATTCTCAAAGAACAGGATTAATAAGGTCGGATGGCAAGATAGATATAGAGAGAAGAGAGAAAAGAGAGACAGAAAGAGCAAGCGAGCAAGCGAGCAAGCGTGCAAGAGAGAGAGAGAGAGAGAGAGAGAGAGAGAGAGAGAGAGAGAGAGAGGAGAGAGAGAGAGAGGGGGGCAATATCAGCACGCCTTGATGATCCTGGTGATGGCGTCGAACATCTAGATTTAGAAGCTTATAATATGATATATATATATATATATATATAATATACTTCTTTGTTGGGGTACCATGTTTCTTGATACAAGGGGATTCTAGGCTGGTCCTATTCTCTACCAGTAGTTTGTTGTAAAGTTCAGGTTCCGTAAGAGAGCTCAATGTACCATTTCCACTCGTAGGTATCTGGGGCACACCGAGCTTCGTCAGACCACCCAGATACCCACGAGTGGAAATGGTCCTAATCACGATACCCATGGTATTTAACTTTTTATTCACACACACACACAACACACAACACACACACACACATATATATATATATATATAATATATTATATATTTATATATATATATTTCAAAACGCTCCGCACGAGTAGGATATGACACAAGATAAAAATCTTACGCCGAGTTTAAAAGGTTTTGATTCAGAGACTTTCT
>CM042138.1:70184344-70191844 GCA_023376005.1 Doryteuthis pealeii | reverse complement strand
AGGCTCATCGCTGCTTAACTTCGGTGATTTTTCGCAAGAACCGGTGCTTTTAGCGCGATTTGACCGTAATCTCTTTTGAAATGTAAATCTGACAGTTTTATATCCTAAACCTTCGATATACCACCCTCTCATATGAGGCGCATTTTTTATATACCTACATAATATCTCGCGTATATAATCGGCGTGAGAGAGACAGACAGATAGAGTAGTAGACATGAGATAAGATGATGATGAGGGTTCTTACTTGTTAACTCGCTGCTACTGCTTTTAACTCGACCGGCCGCCACGTTCCTCAGTCTTATTTCTCGGGCTAATCATTTCCGTTGCTTCTTCTTTCTTGTTGGGTTGATCATTTCTTGTTTTAATTAACTTAACAAACAAGACTTGTTCTTTTCTTCTAGAGCTTTATTTCATCAACCCAGCTCATCTTCATCCGCTGTGGGGGTGGGGGAGACCGACTCAGAGCGAGTTACCTACAGGTCCGCACACTCTGGATTCTTTGTCGCATCTGACTGACTAATTATCATGCGTCTAATCACGCATTTTCCAAGGTGTCAAGTAAACAGGTTATTACCCGTCATTAATTATCGGGTAACTTTCCATTGTGAATCTAACTGCCACTGGTTCAAATATTCTTACTGTTGTTTTTTTTTCCCGATATAAGATATATATATCAGACGGCTACTTTTACTTATAGACTCGCCGATAAACATGTGACCAACATATTGTCCAATCACTAGCAGTGCTCTGCTGCTGTGGTTATTATTATTTATACTGGCTGATTCTAATCTTAACTTACTACTAATTGGATCTTCTTGGACGACAGACCAAAAGGATTCTATACCAACAGGACTTATTGACGTACCAAAGGATTTCTATAACTCGGGACTTACTTGCTTATTTACTTAAGTCTTTACAACTGGCCAAGGATGGCGGCAGATACTTAACACTAACTACAAGTACGTATATAAATCATAAAGCTGTTTTGAATTATGTAACACATCTAAAGAGATCAAATGAATTCCGAAGACGGGCGTCGGAATGAAAAAGAAAAAGTTAGGAGTGTAAGTTTTAGGGCGAGCGTCATAAATATACAAAATGACTCGCCAGACATCAGTCTAGTTTCCAAATCTGTCTTCTTTCTCGGATACACATACACACCTGATGTTATGGTTATTGTCGTATGGCTGGACGCAATAATAATTTTAAAATCCTGGATTAGGGTGGTTACATTTCAGTTCGTAATGAGCTTATGAAGAAATTATCTCCCTCGAACCCAGTTAAGGGTAAATATCAGGGCGGCTTGATCCCTTTAGTCTTGTTAAGCAATCTAAGAAAATGACAAAACTGTGCAGTTTAGAAGAATCTACAACACACTGCTGCACCATTTTCTCTGATCAGCTTATCCAAAAGGTGTGGCTGGTTCTACACAGTCTGCTCTACTATTTATTCATAGCTGTAGGGGGAGGTATACCTGCCCCAAGGGTATTAGCGCTATGTGAAATGCAAACGGCCTCGTTTAGGAATTGACTCTAACCGTTACACGACAGGCGCCTATTAAAATCAGCCGTTTAAGCAATCAGATAATTCACTAGCGACATAGTATAGAATACGCTGATTGTAGCCTCTGCAGAAGGGTAAGGCCTCCCACACACAAAAGGACTGTTCTATGTATCATACGAGGATTATTTAATTGGAAGCATGGGTTATAGTTGCACTCTTTTAATGAAATCGATAGTGATGAATCCTTTCATGTCAGAAAAATGTTGCCATGCCGTCTTCACTGTTCACTGCGACCGGAACCTTTTTTTACCGGAAGGTCACTGTATTTCCACGACATAGACTCCCTTTTTAGCTCAGACTAGTAGCGGGAACCCCTTGTTTAGCCCATTTGTAAACATATTCTCACTAAAACCTTGTTCTCCGCACACATCATACAATCTTCTATAAATTTCCCATGGTTTGCCTTTCTAAGCCACCAGGAATTTGATCATAGATCTCTGTTCAAGCCTGGAGCACTCTGATTTGTTGCCATTTTGAATATCCTCAAAAGTCATGTCCTGGGAATGGCGTTAAACACTATCTGATGGTGAGGTTCCAGTTCTGGAAGTCTGGGTAATGTGGAGCACCCCTTGATTCCCATTACGCACTGGTCCACGGAGCAGTAGTAACAGTTAGGTCCCATCTATGGGTTAAATAGTAAAATGTGTTTATAAAAAAATTAAGTATCCTTTAAATATGAATTTGTTTCAAAACTTTGTCGGCATTAAATGACCCACCGAGGTTGATATGCCGTAAAATAAAATAAAAAGTAAAATGTGTTTATATAAAAATTAAGTATCCTTTGAATGTGAATTTATTTCAAAACTTTGTCGGCATTAAATGACCCAGCGAGGTTGACATGTCGTAAAACAAAACAAACAAAATTTTTTTACCTCTGGTTTCAAAGCATTGGCCACTTCCCATCAGACAAATTGCCTTAGAAAATGATAATAAATATCCGTTATATATAGCGTTGAGTTATTTTTCCTGTATTCGTCCGCCTACCCCCACCCCCCACCCCCGTGTGTGTATGGTGATAAAAATAACACTTAGAAAATATTATTTCTTTTAAGCTGTTACATCCTGTGTATTTTTCCAGTCCAAGTGTTTAATAAGTGTTTTATTTTTCTGTGCAAACAAGCTCTGCAATATTTCCGATTTTGCATTCAGGGTGTTTGAAACTATTTCTGGGTAAGATTCGGAAAATATATGTAAGAGCACTGCACATCTCTTGATGCATTGATATATGGTTTGGTTGGCTGAAAATCCTCCATGCTAATAATCATATGGGTTTCCTTGTCTTTGCAATTCCATACCACGGTTTGTGAGCGTTGTAGTGCCCCTCTTGTTTTTCATGTGTGTGTGTGTGTGTGTGGGGGGGTGATTGAGATTTGAGAAAAATACGGATAAAACGCAAAACAACTTCATTCAATTGATATTTCGCCTCAGATTGGTAACAACGCTTCGTCATAATTTATTTCTTCTTCATTACCATATCGAGGCGAAACGTTAATTGAATGAATTGTTTTTATTTTAAACCGTATTTCCTCAATCCTCAATCACGTTTTGTCGGATTACAACAATCTGTTAATTCTCACACACATATATATATATATATATATATATATATATATATATATATATATGTGTGTGTGTGTGTGTGTGTGTGTTGTGTGTGTGTGTGCAAATCTTGTTATGCACGACATTGGGCTGAAGATTTGTTTTAAATTATCAGGCTTCCTGCTAATAACATATCTCCTCCTCCTATATATCTATATATATAAGGAAGTTGGTATGTACGTGACGACTTATAACTCAGAACAGAGATGTCACTCAGATTCGAAATCTTGCATACTGATTAAATATGCTTATAACTAAAAAAAACACACAAATTTGGTTTGGGATTTTACTGAATTAAGTGATAAAATTCAATGATTAAAAAAAATACTGTATGTAGACACTTTCACCCCCACTCGACTACGTCGACACGAGTCGAGTTTTTAACTTTCAAGACAGAAAAATCACAAACAACCAATTAACAGACCTTCAACCTCCAGCCCCGACGGCATCTTTGAACTGGTGTCAAAACCAACCGGACCAACGCCGTCTGTAAGCCTCGCATTACTGTAAAAAAAAACAACAAAAAAAAAACTACCGTTAAAAGACACTTCCATCCAACCCCCGTGGCACAGGTTTTAAACAGACCCCAGCCTACTCTTTATTTAATAAAAAATAAAGACAATTTTTTAAAATTTCTAACGCAAATTACTGTTCTTAAATTTTGTTTTTTAGTCCGGTTCTTTTGCTAGTATAATATATATATATATATATATATAAATATATATTTGTGTGCGTGTGTGTGTGTGTGTGTGTGGAGTGTCTAGCCTTGTATGATTCAGCTATTTTAAAACGCAATTCTATAATGCAATTGTGCGAAACTGGTAATGGCGTCCATTGAGGTATCTACAAGTTTTCCGGCTTGTTCTTCATGCAAGTTAGTGTTTGAAATGCGCACCCCCCCCCAAAAAAAAAAAGCAAGACCCATAAAAACAGAAAAAAAAAAAAATAAAATAAAAAGTTACAGAGGAACAATCTGTGATCACCTCATCTGTCATTGGGCTGGAAGAAACCGGGACATGCTGTCAGTTTATTACGGCTTGATTTAAAGGTATCGGTAGGCACCAGTCCGGTCCCGATAATTTCCTCAACAGATTTCTCAGATTCTTTTTTCTTCTTTTCTTTCCTTTTTTCTTTTCCTTTTGTTATAGCATCTTAAAGGGACTTCTTCAATTAATCTTTCTGCTGCTTAACTTCATTTATGGCCCTTTCAATCTTTCTTGTCTCATAGTTCGTTCATAATACAGTATGAAGTCCTGTTTTACGCCCGGGAGAAAGAAATATCTGAATAGGATTCTTTCTTCTTTCTTCTTTTTTCTTCTTCTTTTTTTTCTTAGAAGTGTGCATATTGCTTGTGTGGTACTTGATCGCATAGGATCCACACTGGGCCGCCGCAGCAAAGAATAGCCGAACGGGTGGAGTATTGAGAAAGAGGAGCGCACGCAAAGGCGGCAGGAGACTACTGATATAACAGTGTACACCAACTCTGGCCGGATAGAGCGATGACGGGTCGAAAAAGCGACGAAGACGGGGATAATAGTACCGGGACGCCAGACGGCGTGAGCGAACCCACCAGTGCACTCGAAAAGTCAATAGACACAGCTAGCACACTATAAGGGGTGGACCGTAGCCATGGAAGGGGCGCGAAGGGCTGCGTGAAATCGGCCTTTCAATTGCAGAAAAACTACCGCTGTTTGCGAGCGTCGGTCAAAAGGCCAGGCCTCGATCTCGTTAGTTGGTGTGGAGACGCTAACTCAACGTAAAGCGTACGCGGAAATGGGCCATGTAGGGTTTGTTAAAAGATCGCATTCAGGACATTATGGCGCCCGTTACCAGCGTATGAGGGGACGACGGCTCTGTCTCAAGAGCACGGGAAGGAGTACGCTGGGGCATGGTGTGATACATGCACGGACGAGTGCTCTTCCGTAGGTGGCTGGAGTTAGGGAGAAGAGTTTTTATGTGTAATCGTTAGGAACGCTTTTCTTGTCTTTCTGCTAGAGCGAGTTCCTTATTGCCCTCTTTTGCCGTGGGTATACCAGCTGCTTTACTGGGCCGGTCGTGACGTCCGTTAGGAGGGTCACCCGGCTGCATGGCATGTTGGTGTGCTCTCTTTGGGCGGTCTCATCGGAGAGACTTTGTATCATGAGCAGACTTTCGTTCGTTAGTACGATTGGCTAGTTGTGGAGGAGGGCAAGTCCCTCAGGGACGCGTGGTAGCTTCAAACGAAATCTTTCCTTTGCTGTAGAGCACACCGGACCACTTTTCGGCGGACCGCAGTCTGATCATCTAGTGACAGGTATAAGAAGCCCAGACATTCTCTATCTTTTTTTGTAGTTTCTTAAGGACGCCAGGGGTTCTGACTAGAGCGTTATATATATTTCATTATTCTGGGTTGGGGAGAAATCGTTGATAGTCAAATTTCTTCGACCTGTATGGTCGATTGGAGCATGCGTTGTGCCGGAGGTTCGTCGTTTGTCTTCTGAGTCGGGTGCAAGAAGTGTGAATTGCTCGGTTTACTTTAGGGAGCAGCTCATGCACAAAATGGTTCATGGCACGGCGTCTTACATATTACTCTTCTTGTAGTAAGGCTCGCGTCATGCGCTGTATTTACGCCTACAGGGTCATCGAGGACGGATTAAAAAATCTTAGATGGTGGCAGTGGACATACTACATTCGATTAGGTACAGGGGCATAGGGAACAGCTCCTTGCTTTGGAGTTTGCTGTGGTGGTCTACATTTGGCAGTAGGTGTACTGGAAAGATGTAGATGAGGTTTATCTGGGTTGCTCATTTGCTGCTCGTTAAATGTCACCATCTCTTCTGTCATCGAGGTCAACCTTATGATACCGGTATGATTCGCCTGTTAGGTATCGATCTGTATGCTGGTCTGTGCAGGGTCAGGTGTGCAGGCAAGTCCTATGTGCAGTCACCTTATGCCTACATAGACACACCATGTCTCAATCTCTCTCTTCCTCTGTTGTAGTCTCTAAGTTTTAGTAATTACTGGCACTCCTTGCTTTTCATTGTGTAACCCTGAAGGCAGTTAGCAATCAACAAATACAAAGTTGCATATACATAGCAAGGGTATCATACGGTTGTCAAACTTTCAGCTTTAATTGCTACGTATTAGTATCGATGTCTCCCTTTGTGTCCTTGAGTCTTGTGTTGCCAACGTTACGCTATGATAGCGCAGGTTCTATCTAATTTATGTGCGTCTGTTGAGCTGTAAAAGACGGCGCTGTAAGCCCCTGACTTCATCTTCGCTCGTCTTTCTTTCTTTCTTGCTTTCTTTCTTCTCTTTTTTCTTAGAATGCTGCATTTGTTTATAAGAACGATAAAAATTATGGGAATTGCATTCGTAGTCGTTCTTTCCGTTTCCTTTCTTCTTTCTTTCTTTTTTTTCTTTTAATATTCTTTATTTTTCTTCATCGCTTCTATTTCTTTTCTTTTCTTTCTTCTTTTTTTTTTCTCTGTTTTCTTTTTTTTTTTCTCTGTTTCTTTCTTTCTTTCTTTCTTATAGTGCATGCCTGTTTTACACGGATAATATGTGAATATAATACCTTGTTTTTCTTTCTAAATTTCTTTTTCTTTTCTTTCTTTCTTTTCTTCTCTTTCTTTATTTCTTATTCTATCTAACGATTTCTTTCTCTTTCTTTCTTTCTTGACTTTCTTTCTTTTTTTTTTTTTTTATAATCTGCAGTCCTGTTTCAATACGTATTAAAAATATGCATATAGGATTCTTTCTTTGCTTTTCTTTCTTGCTTTTGCTTTCTTTCTTTCTTTCTTTCTTTTTTTGGCTTTCGTTTCTTTCTTTCATCTAGTATGCAGTCTGTTCGACATGCTCTGAAAAAACATGGAATAAGTAATTGTTTCTTTCTTTCTCTTTCCTTTCTTTCTTTCTTTCGTACTATCCATTCTTCTAATTCTTTCTTCTGGCAGCAGTACACTACATATCAGTAATAGTCTGTTTATAGCACTTCCTTATGTTTATCTAGTTATCTATTCTATAGTATATTCAAATGTTCAATTGTATCTAGCTTCGTCTGTTCATTCTATCTATCTATCTATACTATCCTCTATCTATCCTATTCATTCTATTATAGCTCTCCTGATCTCTGTCTATTCTATCCATTTCAATTTCCCAGCCGCACTCTATCTAACTCAACATGTATTTAATTGCAATCTCTCTCTCTCTCCTCTCTCTCCTCTCTCTCTCTCTCTCTCTATATATATATATATATATATATATATTATATATATATATATATAATATATATATAATATCTTCAGTCTCAGTCGTTTTATATCTGCCTCACTCGGCTTCACTCTCTATTTAACCCAC
>CM042138.1:70170515-70184244 GCA_023376005.1 Doryteuthis pealeii | reverse complement strand
ATTTTAAAAAGTACACACTAGGTTAATTTGATATAATAGGTCGGGAATGTCGAAATCTAAACTATATTAAAAGTGAGGCATGAATAGTTAAATGTTCATTAAAGTATAGGCCATGAATAGTTAAATGTCGTAAATGTATGAAATTCCGTATTTCAGATATTTACAGTAATTAATAAGTTTAATATTTAATTCAAGAAATTTGAAACTGTAAAAGCATTCCTCAACGAGGAAATATTTACTTCCCCTTCCTTTCAGCTGAAATGGGAGCTGTTAGACTTTACAGCAGGTATTATGAATAGCTGATCCACAGCTTGCCATGACGTGAATGCAGTCATCCTGAGATGTTGGCAGAAGGAGTGAGCAGCATAACGTGGTCTTCATTTCTCAATCATATATAAACATAGATATATAATAATATAAATATATATATATAGAGAGAGAGAGAGAGAGAGAGAGAGGAGAGAGAGAGATTGATGGATAGAATTATGAACAGATTTAAAGTAAAGATAGATAGATAGTAGATTAGATAGATAGATAGCATAGATAGAAATGTAAATTTAGATAGATATTATGGAGTTTAGTGTCATAGATAGAAGATTAGATAGATAGATAGAAATTAATTTAGATAGATTAGATATTATGAGTTTAGTGTCATACGATAGATAGATAGATAGATAGATAGATAGATAGATAGGTTAAGAGGATTTACAGAGATAGATAGATAAAATATATGGTATTAGATAGATATAGATTGATAGAGAGATAGTTAAGATAGATAGATAGATAAGATAGATGGCTCGATAGGATAGACAGATTCTCAAATTCAGGCAGTGATGGATAGCGAACAGCAATCAATATACTAACAGAATTTAGCTGAGATAGATAGATAGGAATATAATTTAAATAGATAGATAGGCTAGCGTAGATAGATATTAAACAGAATTTAGATAGATAGATAGTAGATAGATAGATAGATGGATAGATTAGATAGGAATAGAATTTAGATAGGTAGGATAGGTAGGTAGATAGATTATAACAGAATTTAGATAGGATAGATGACAGATGGATTATTGAAAAAACTTTAGATGATAGATTAGATAGATAGCGTTGATACATACATACATTACATACATACATACATACCAGAATGTAGATTGATAGATTCAGATATAATATTTATTTATATTAAAACGAAAATTTGTTACGCGAGGGTGCATTTTTTTTATTCTAGTAGTTATAATAAATTTGGCAACATCGATAGAATTTTGTTAATGTTTACTAAACAGCAACATCGTTATCAGTGTTGTTAACTCTATTATGTGCTGAATCAATTAGGAGATATCTTTACTGGTATTAAAAATAATATGATATCATTAAAAAAATTCTGATAAGTTAGCGCTTAAAATAGCGACTCTTAATAAACTGTGAACATGCATCTAATATGCTACGTTTCCTTCAGAGAAAAGAATATAATAAAACAAAGAGCGCGGATTTCGCCCCAAAGACATCGTTAGAAAGAATCCATGATTATTAATTGACGTGAAAAGAGTAAGAATTGAAAATATGTTAGCTATGTCAGTATTTTACACACGGCTGTTACAATTTGCACTTAACGAAACTCTTAAAGAAAGACTTCATAGAAACAAACACAAGGAGGCTTCGCTGCTGTCTTCAAAAAGAATACTGAAACAGTTTCTCACAAAAAACCTGCTGTACGCGCCACCTACCTCCCTATCAATAAACCACCCAATTAAGACGAACAAAACATGCTGGGAAGTTAAGGCGAAATCATAAGCTTACGATTCTCATTTGGGTACCTACACTTAGACGGCCAGAGTGGCGTGGACCAGGCCAAAATATTTAATTGATCAGCTCTGTAGGGATTAATTTTTGGTTGTCTAGGGAGCATACACGTCAAGAGCGATAACGATAAGGCGGTGGGGATAAAGAAAGAGAGAGAGAGAGAGAGAGAGAGAGGAGAGAGAGAGGAGTCGTGTGAATCCATGACCAAGTTGTCAGCATGGCTTGCTAACGATTATATATATATATATATTATATATATATATTAATAGATTTTGGATGTTTGTTTATTTAGAAAACGTTGCTGAATAAAGATATATATTAAATTTACTGGAAGGCACTTACAACGCATGTATCGCAATAAATTCGATACTTTTTCTTATAGAAAATGAACTTGACAAGTGTAATCCCAGAATCCCTAAATCCCTAAATAAACAACATCCAAAAAAATCTTATTCATTCGCCCGAAGGGCATACAGATCTGTTTGCTGTTATTATTCTCTAAATAACGCCCCCTTACACTATTATGGTAGAGGCGTGTAGTATCATTTGACAAGCTTAATTTTCGCTAGGATGTCAGCTGTGTACTTGGCGAGGCGATTAAAGTGTTTCCACTAGTGTTTTCACTGTGTCTGCTGAAGTCCCGGTTTCGAATTTCTGTGGATGGGAATCTTAGTATATACCGCTGATGAGACTTAATAAAGTCGAAACAGTTCTGACGGTATTTCTACACATCGAGCCATCCTTTGCTGGATTACACATTGTCAAGTTCATTTCTATAAGAAAAAGTATCGAATTTTATGCGATACATGCGTGTAAGTGCCTTAAGTAAAATTTAATATATATATATATATATATATATATATATATATCTGACCAGCATTGACCCACTTTTTTGATTTATAAAAACACTATATATATAGAGAGAGACAAAAGGGAGTAAAGAAAAAAATGCTTTTGTTTGCAAAGAGCAGGACGGATTTGATAATGCAGGAGGGCGTCGAGTACAGCTAGGTGTAACTCGTTTGGGATGAGGATGCAAGATTAGTGAACATTGATGGCTTATATGAAATATAATATATATATAGTTATATATATATATATAGGTATTACTGTTCGTATAATATTATCTATAAGAAAAAAGTCTCACAATATTTGATAGAGTATGTATATACATGTATATATATTGAATATAAATATATTATACATATATATATAATTTACAGTAGCAAACGGCATAATGTTAACTGGCCGCTTGGTAACCTATGGATTTTCAAACCAAGTCGAGAAACTGACAATACCAAGCGCTGTTGACTTTATGTCTTCGCCCCTATCATAACTATATGTTTGCCCACCTTTCCGTCCACTAAGGGACGAGGTTGTTTGTGTCCAAAAAAATTAATAAATATCCGCATCTGCGGCAAGCGTGACTTTGCAGGCAATTCCCGAGTGACCTGTCTTTCGGTGCACTGACTGCACACAAACTGTGATGCTTTCTAGGGCTGCTGTCTTTTCTCCCTCTTTCTGGATCTCTTGCTGTCGAGTACTCTCTCTTTCACTTCACCCCAATCCGTGCCTATGTTAAGTTAAGGCGCCAGCCCGCTCTAATTTTTTTGCATGTTACCCCCACGTGTTTTGTGTCAATGTGGCATATCCTCATGTCTCTCCCGAGACATCTTTAAAGCGTAGAATTTAATGGTAACAACATATTGAGGGCAATTTCCAGTAACAGCGAATTGAAGTAGGGTGTGTGTCCTTGCGCATACACTGTTCGATCTTTTTCTCTATGCTTCTCAGTATACCTTCAGGGACTGCAGTGAAGGAATTTACATTAACACAAGAGCTGACGGCGCAAGTTATCAATATTGTACGTCTTCGTGCTAGAGTAAAAATCAAGAAGGTCCTCATTTCGTGAAATGCTATTTGTGACGACGCAGCCTTGATGTTCACACACTGAAAAAGGCCTGCAACAGCTTGTCAGTCGCCTCACCACATTCTTGTAAGGTTCGTAACTTTCCATACATCTAAGTAAGACCAAAAGCATGACACAAAACGTGGACTCTCCTCTAAACATCAATATTGATAGGTGCAATCTTGAATCAGTGGAAAGGTTTTTCAAGCTACCTCGGGTCCACCATCCCCAACTCAGTCTCCTTTTGATTCTGAAGTCAACAGCCAGAATAGCGAAAGCAGCCGCAGTCAATGGCCAAACTGAGTTGGGGATGGTGACCCGAGGTACTTGAAACTTATCCACTGATTCAAGATTGCACCCATCAATTATTGATGTTAGAGGAGAGTCCACGTTTTGTGTCATGACTTTGGTCTTACTTAGATGTATGGAAAGTACGAACTCCTACAAGAAATGTGTGAGGGCGACTGACAAGCTGTTGGCAGGCCTTTTTCAGTGTGTGACATCAAGCTGCTGCGTGTCAACAAATAGCATTTCACGAATGAGGACCTTCTTGATTTTACTCTAGGCACGAAGACGTACAATATTGATAACTTGCCGTCAGCTCTTGTGTTAATGTAAATTCCTTCACTGCAGTCCCTGAAGGTATACTGGAGAAGCATAGAGAAAAAGGATCCGAACAGTGTATGCGCAATGGACACACCCCTACTTCACTTCGCTGTTGACTGGAATGCCTCATATGTTTGCTACCATTAAATCTGACGCTTTAAAGATGTCTACGGGAGAGACATGAGGATTATGCCACATTGACACAACACGTGGGGTACATGCAAAAAAATTAGAGCGGCCTGGCGCCTTAACGTTTAAGCAGGCACGGATTTGGGTGAAGCTTGAAGAGGAGAGTAGCTCGGACAGCAAAGAGATTCCAGAAAGAGGGAGAAAAGACAGAGCCCTAGAAAAGCATCACAGTTCTGTGCAGTCAGTGCCACCAAGACAGTCACTCGAATTGGCCTGCAAAGTCACTTGCGCAGATGCGGATAATTTATTTATTTCTTTGGACACAACACCATCGTCCTTATGGCACGGAAAGGTGCCAAACATATAGTTATGCATAGCGAAGACATAAAGTCAACAGCGGTTGGTATTGTCAGTTTCTCGACTTGGTTTGAAAATTCCCATAGTGGATACCAAGCGCCGTTAACATTATGCGTTGCTACGTTAAATATATATATATGTATATATATTTATATTCATATATATACATGTATATACATACTCTATCAAATATTGTGAGCACTTTTTCTTATAGATAATATTATACGAACATAATACCTATATATATATATATATATATATATATATTCATATAAGCCCTCAATGTTCACTATCTTGGCATCCTCATCCCACGAGTTACCACCTAGCTGTACTCGACGCCCTCCTCATTATCAATTCCGTCCTGCTCTTTGCAAACAAAAGCATTTTTTCTTTACTCCTTTTTGTCTCTCTCTATATATATTAGTGTTTATAAATCAAAAAAGTGGGTCAAATGCTGGTCAAGAATATATTATATATATATATATATATATATATATATAAATTTTTACTTAAAGGCACTTACAACGCATGTATCGCATAAAATTCGATACTTTTTCTTATAGAAAATGAACTTGACAAGTGTAATCCCAGCAAAGGATGGCTCGATGTGTGAAGACCGTACAGACTGTTTCGACTTTATTAAGTCTCATCAGCGGTATATACTAAACGATTTCCCTCCGACAGAAATCGAAACCGGGACTTCAGCAGACACAGTGAAACACTAGTGAAACACTTTATCGCCTCGGCCACAGTACACAGCTGACCATCCTAGCGAAATTAAGCTTGTCAAATGATACTACACGCCTCTACCATAATAGGTAAGGGGGCGTTATTTAGAGAATAATAACAGCAAACAGATTGTATGCCCTTCGGCGAAGTGAATAAGATTTTTGGATGTTTGTTTATTTAGGGATTTAGGGATTCTGGGATTACACTTGTCAAGTTCATTTTCTATAAGAAAAAGTATCGAATTTTATGCGATACATGCGTTTAAGTGCCTTCAAGTAAAAATTTAATATATACTTTATTCAGCAACGTTTCTAAATAAACAAACATCCAAAAATCTTATATATATATATATATATATATATATATATAATCGTTAGCAAGCCATGCTGACAACTTGGCATGGATTCACACGACTCTCTTCTCTCTCTCTCTCTCTCTCTTCTCTCTCTTCTTTATCCCCACCGCCCTTATCGGTTATCGCTCTTTGACGTGTACTCTCCCTAGACACACAAAAATATCCCTACAGAGCTGATCAATATAAATATTTGCTGGTCACCCACTCTGGCACGTCTAAGTGTAGGTACCCAAATGAGAACGTAACTTATGATTTTCGTCTTACTTCCCAGCATGTTTGTTCGTCTTAATTGGGTGGTTATTTGATAGGAGGTAGGTGGCTTACAGCAGGTTTTTTTGTGAGAAACTGTTTCCAGTATTCTTTTTGAAGACAGCACGAAGCCTCCTTGTGTTGTTTCTATGAAGTCTTTCTTTAAGAGTTTCGTTAAAGTGCAAATTGTACAGCCGTGTTGTAATACTGACATAGCTACATATTTCAATTCTTACTCTTTTCACGTCAATTATAATCATGATTCTTTCTAACGATGTCTTTGGGCGAAATCCCGCTCTTTTGTTTATTATTTCTTTCTCTGAAGGAAACGTTAGCATTTGATGCATGTTCACAGTTTATTAAGAGTCGCTATTTTAAGCGCTAACCTTATCAAGATTTAATGATATCATATTATTTAAACCAGTAAAGATATCTCTAATTGATCAGCATAAATAAGTTAACAACACTAATAACGATGTTGCTGTTTAGTAAACATTACAAATTCTATCGATGTTGCCAAATTTATTATAACTACTAGAATAAAAATGCACCCTCCGTAACAAATATTTCAGTTTTAATATAAATAAATATTATACTGAATCTATCAATCTACATTCTGTATGTATGTATGTATGTATGTATGTATGTATCAACCTATCTATCTATCTATCTATCTAAAGTTTTTTCATATCCATCTGTCTATCTATCTATCTAAATTCTGTTAATATCTATCTACCTACCTACCTACCTATCTAAATTCTATTCCTATCTATCTATCCATCTATCTATCTATCTATCTATCTATCTATCTAAATTCTGTTAATATCTATCTACCTACCTATCTATCTATTTAAATTATATTCCTATCTATCTATCTCACTAAATTCTGTTAGTATTATTGAATTCTGTTCCTATCCATCACTCTGAATTCTGAATCTGTCTATCTATCGAGCCATCTATCTATCTATCTATCTATCTAACTATCTCTCTATCAATCTATATCTATCTATACATATATTTTATCTATCTATCTCTGTAAATCCTCTTCCTATCTATCTATCTATCTATCTATCTATCTATCTATCTATGACACTAAACTCATAATATCTATCTATCTAAATTTAATTTCTATCTATCTATCTATCTATCTATCTATGACACTAAACTCATAATATCTATCTAAATTTAATTTCTATCTATCTATCTATCTATCTATCTATCTATCTATCTATCTATTACTTTAAAGTCTGTTCATATTCTATCCATCAATCTCTCTCTCTCTCTCTCTCTCTCTCTCTCTCTCTCTTATATATATTATATTATATATATATATATATATATATATGATGAGAAATGAAGACCACGTTATGCTGCTCAACTTCCTTCTGCAACATCTCAGGATGACTGCATTCACAGTCATTCAAGCTGTGGATCAGAACTATTCAATAATACCTGCTGTAAAGTCTAACACTCCATTTCACTGAAAGGAAGGGGAGTAAATAATTTCCTCGTTGAGGAAATGCTTTACAGTTTCAATTTCTTGAATTAAATATTAAACTTATTAATACTGTAATATCTGATACGGAAATTTCATTCATTTACGAACATTTAACTATTCATGCCTATACTTTAATGAACATTTAACTATTCATGCCTACACTTTAATCTAGTTAGATTATCCGACATTTCCCGACTATTATATCAAATTAACCTCAGTGTGTACTTTTTTAATCAGAAAATAATTGGGAAATGGACTATATTAACTTGTTTGACACTATATATCAAGATAAACATATTGTTCATTTTAAATTAGCTCCAGTAATCAGAGATTCCAATAAAACAATTATATAGCTTCATGTATTACTACTTAATAAAAAATGATTTTTCAAACAGATTAGAACAGATGAGACGCTAACATATACTTCGCTCCGGATCTGAGTGACCTGGCAGTAATGTAAAGAAAGGTGGTAATCCATACAACTGCAAGCTCATCACTAGATTGTGGTTTAGTATCAGATCCAGGACAAGAAAAAAAAAAAGAAAGAAAGAAAAGACTAGTGCATCCTACACTACATGATGATTTTATTCGGAAAATGTTCTGATTTGTTTTCAAATTCCAAGTATTTATTTCTAAAAGAGTAATTTATTAAAATAATTCTATTTTATTTGCATAATTAATTTTTATCAATAAATACAATATTGCTTTGTTCAGTTCTGTTGCGTTCTGTAAGTAGGGAATATGAAGCATGTGATCCAGACTAAACAAAGCTCATTCAATGACCAATATTGCTTGGTTTGTTTCTATCGTGTTCTGTAAATAGGGCAACCCAAAACACGTGTAGCAGACTAAACAAAGCTTAGAAAATTTATAACTACTGCAATCAACCAAATTATTCCGACACGCATGACTAGTAGCGTTTCTAATAATTATTGTTTTAAATAAAACGTTTACATATTTGAATATTTTTTGCATAATTTAATTGATATGATATTAATTATCTGGCAATGTTGATCTATTCAAATGCACAGGATAATTAAATAGTTTTGCTCCCACAAAAGAATTTAATTAAAGAAAGAAAAAAAATTAATGATGAATTATAAAGAGCAAACATTGAGACAGTAAATCAAATTTTCTCATTCAGCCGCGCATCTGCAAGGCTGAATTCTGTTTTAATAATATGAACTTATTTTCGATGCAGTTTATTTTCCTCGAGTGAATTTTCGATTTGGATTTCTCCTTTTATATTAAGTTCTTAATTAATGGAAAAGAAGAGCTCTAACAGTTTGGCTCAGTTGGTAGAACACTCGTCTAGGAATCGCAAGGTTATGGTTTGATACTAGTCCCCGCCAACTCAGTGCATGAGTAGCACAGATTAGGTAATCTGATCTGTGTTCTAAAGTGGGGGACTGATGGTAGGCGTGGAGCTTCATCTCAAACAACAAAAACCCCCCGAAAAACAAAGAAAACAATCTCTCTGGTCAAGTGCTAGTAAAAAGAGAATGGACTTTCCTCGCTGTTCCGGCTGATACCGACATAGGGCAACACGCCATCTCTTTACTTACTCTATCCTAAAAACAAAAAACAACACCTCTTATTTGTTTCCCGAATACTATAAAATTAAAGAATATATCTATGCTTACAAGGATCCTCTAATAGGAACCAGTTTCGTTAAAGTGGCTTAACAACACTGATATGGATAACCACTGTGGATCAAAAAAATCTAAAAAGTGATACCAATTGTAGTTGGCGCATTATAGAACAGATCCCAAAGGAACTGGGAAATCAGAGAAAACATCAAGACCATATGTTGTGTTTTTTGCCTCCTTTCGGAAATAGAGAGAGAGATGACATGTCAACATTTGTTACATTATTGACATCATTTTTCGAATGGGGTGATGATGTGTTGTAGAAATAATTGTTCGTATACTTATCTCAGGGCCAGTATTTCATGCGAGAGACTCGAATCTTGGTTGCTAGGCTGATCGTCGTCGTGGTTTGATGGTTAGCAAGTTAGTCCCTCAAATTAATTACTAATTAATTTCGAGTTCGATACTCGCTGGATTCCTCATAGATATTGTTTGTATTCAGTTATTTCCAAAGTCAAGGTTTGATCTATTTAACCTATAGATAGAACCCCAACATATACTACCAATCCATGTTAGAGTGGAACTGTAATAGCGATGAAGGAGTATGCAGAGCTCCAGAATTAGAACTCCACCACAAGATGTAGGTTTAACTTCCTACCTAGGACATTAAGACCCTCAGACACCGCGGGCCATAGGGTTGGGACAATTATATAAGTTCTAGGGCGTGATGTGACCAGCCTATTGATCGGGGAGCGGCTTTCTGACGACCCTTCTAAACCCAATTTAGGGCTAGCGGACATGATCACGGGTCACCACCCACGGTCACCATTGGAGGGGATCTATCACTCTGCAGAGGTACAGTCAGTGTATATAACAGGCCCAGCCGACAGGGCTTGGGCAGTATTGAGAACATGCAACTTTTTTTTTTAACCAACAGAAAAACATTGTCATTTGAAGATTTTTTTCGTATTGTTTTCAAGAGTGGGAACCAAATGTTCGTCAACATGTGGCTTTCCTAAGCGAATTTAATTTGAAGGAATTGAACTTGATTTTTAATTAGGTAGATGCATGTCTTCACACAATTTAACTCATTTAAAAACTCACGTCTTATTTATGAGAACAGTAAAAATAATGCTACAAATTAATAAAAACTGGCAGATCTTACACTGTTTTTCATAATAAACTGCATTACACCATTACTAGAAAAAAACCCTACGAGCTTCTAGCCTAAGTAAGGGTCAAAGGTGAAGTAGTGCAAGTCATGGACTGCTCAAACCACACTTTAGTCCATCCTTAAGAATCACCACCCAAGGCAACAGGTGGCCTCATTCTCAGTCGGTAGAGTGAACCACAAGGTTCCTGGTTCGATACCGACCCTCGCCAACCACAGCATATGAGTAGTAGCACAGGGATCTGTGCGGTAAAAACAGAGTTGATGAATAGTTGATGATAGGTGTGGCGCTCCTCCTCAGACGCAAAACAGTCTATTTGTTTAGCACTGGTGAAAAAACGGATAGATTCCCTCGCTGTCTGGCTCGATTTCGAATTTAGGCCACCGACGACTTTACTTTTACATTTTTAACCCCTCAACAGAGGTGAACGCCAGTATATTTTGCAGCCCCATCTGACAAAGGCGGAGAGAATACAGAGGGACAGCGGGAAGAGAGATTAATTTCTAACACAATTGAAAGAATAATTTCAAACCCAAAAAAGACTGGATGTGTGTGGTGTTGTGTGAGAGAGAGAGAGAGAGAGAGAGAGAGAGAGAGAGAGAGAGAGAGAGAGAGGAGAGAGAGAGAGAGAGAGAGAGAGAGAGGAGGAGGGTGGTTTTAAACGTGGAATACAATTTTCGATAATGATTTTAATATATATATATATATATATATATACATATATATTATATTTAGCGTTAATACACACTTGAGGAAAAATTGACTCTTACTAAAAGAATTCAAGAGAGAGAGAGAGAGAGAGAGAGAGAGAGAAGAGAGAGAAGAGAGAGAGAGAGAGAGAGAGAGAGAGAGAGAGAGACGAGGAGAGAGAGAGAGAGAGTACGGCGGGTTAAATGGGTAATATAACTTTTCGGACATCCATCTCCGTTTCAATCTCCCTCTCACACCGACGACTCAAACCACAATAGAAAATGTAAACAGTCCTTTTCCTCCAGATGAACGTAGATTGTCATTCACTGAATGTCAGCATGTCCTGACATCTCTCACAGTTATCTCGCTTCTCAAACGTTCAAGTCGAAATGCCATCTGTATAAGTTTAAGTTCCTCGGCCAAACCCCTCCCACCCTTTCTCGGACTCCCAAAATCTCCGTATCCTGCAATGATACCATATCGACAAAAAGGAGGTTGCTGACTTTATAATTCAATCAGCCTAAAGATTTCGATTCCTTTTTTTCTTCTCCATCGATACACATTTCTGGCAGCGTCCAAGTATTGTCCATCTTTTCATTGTTTTTCATCTCACCCTGTGATCTGCTAGGACCCCAAAATCTACTTGTGTCTAATTCCCTTTTCATGTTAATCAATACTAGGTCTGGTCTTTTGACAGAGATAAGGCGATCTGTCTTTATCCAAAGTCCTAGAAAATTGTATGCTTTCCATTCTCAAGAACAGATTCTGAGTATATATCATTTTTGTTTGCATGGACAATTTTTTGAGTTTTTCCCATCAGCGTTAGCTGGTGGTATTTCACTGGCAGGCTGACAACAAGAGGTCTTCCAGGACTCTTCTGAGTATTCTGCCGATTGCAGCAGTGCCAGTAGTCTGGATGGTCTCAACTCTTCCTCTGATTTCCAGATTCTCCAGTCTTTTTTCAAGTTCATTGGGACCGTTCCAAGCGTGCACCCAACTTACCAATTCGTATCACTTTCACTTTCATATTCCTCAGATTTTTCAATTCTCTGGCAAGGTCCAGGTATTTATCCATCTTTATTTTCCTTTCGGCTTCACCTGTGATCTGCTGGAACCAGCAAAGTCCACAAGTTTGACACGTTCTCTTTTTTGTTTTTAATCAATACTTGGTATGGTCTAGAATAGGGTTATCCGTCTTTATTTTATCTTGCGTTTCATTCTCAAAAACAGATTCTTGTTTTGCATAAACCATTTTGTTGTATGATTCAAAATTTAATTTTTTGCATAATTTCCAGTGGAACGGCCTCCCCCAACCCAGTCGTGCCTTGCTTTTGTATTCCCCGTTGTGTTATAGTTTGCTACATTCGCTTAATACATGATTTACAGTCTCATCTCTGTCACCGTATAATCTACATTTACAGTTTTGTTTGGGTCTTATCAATTTTCTGCTTTGATATGAATTTGTTCTTCATGGCATTATTTTTGTGCAGCAATTATTAGTGATTCAGTTTCTCTCTTGAGGTTTCTCTTCTATAACCATGTCCAGGTCTTTTTATGGTGCAATCCTCTCCGATTTTGTCGTTTGAAAGGCCATATAATTGTTTTTCTTCCATTTTTTCTAGCTTTGCTGTTTTCTGTTTGTCCATATATTCATCAGTCTTTGCTCTTTTTTTGTGTATTCTTCGCGGTTTTTGGATTGTGGCCTCTACGCTGTCTTCTATGTTGTCAATACCTCTTCCACTTCCTTTCTTGATACATATAGTCTATCTCTATCAATCTCTAGGGTGTAGTGCCGTGTACAATTATTATTATTATTAATTATTATTTGATTGACAGTTCTTTCACACGCGGCCTTGGTGGTTCACTGTAGGCTGAGTGACAACAAGTCTCCCAATATCTGTTTTCTTTTTTTGTTGTATTTATGTTTAGTGTGGATTATTTGAGATGATTAATTATCAGATTATAAACTAATTTACTCTGAGGAGTGCCCTTTATCTTGGTTTATCATAGTCACGAGGTTTCGAGCATATTATTATCTTACTGGACTTCTTCAGGGCTTTTAATCATTAATCCTCTGGAGATTTCGAATGGAAACCTTTAATCAAATCGCGGGGAAGCGGGGAGATAACTCTCTCACTCCAATCTCTCTAGATATCTTACATCTGCTAATTCAATCTTGTTATGTAGTTATTTCGTCTCTTCCTCTGAATCAGAGTATATATTTACCCAACCCCTCCCCCACGAGCAAGATGTGGCAGAAGGTCATTTTAAAGCTGAGTTGTGATAATTTGCATACAGTGTTCCGTCTCTGAGATAGTTCGCCTTACCAAATTTTTCTTTTTTCTTTAACGATACAAAGTAGAATTCTAGCCGTAAACATCTTCGCCAGAACCCAACATTATTTATTTACCCTCCCCTCTGCACGAGTTGGATGCAACACAAGGTCATTTTTTAAGCGGAGTTTAACGATTTAAAGTCTTCTCCTAGACTGATTGGCATACCAGTATATATAGCTTGATGGAGAATAATTGGATTCATACCTTCCCCACTGATCATACCTATGTGAAATGCAAACAGTCTAGTTCAAGATTTGAAATTGGTTCAACGAGCCCATTTCCTACGACGATAACCACTTAACTACAC
>CM042138.1:70145515-70165515 GCA_023376005.1 Doryteuthis pealeii | reverse complement strand
GCTTTTTTGTTCTGTATGCCTGTGTCTCTCTGTGTGCAGATGTGTATAATATATATATTAAGTATGTCTTAGTCTGGTACTTAGCTGATCATACACACAGTGACACGGAAGACACACACAGCACACATAGCAATGCATACACCACACAAAGCACAGATTGACACACACACACACACACAACACACACAGAAAAAAATACGTGGGGTTGACAGGCATGTGATAATCTTTGGCCTTGACCAAACTAAAACATGTTTAGTAAAATATTTATATCTGATTTGATCTTCAAATAATTATAAAATCAAATGCCATATTCTTATTTATTAACAATCATTTGTTTACATCCAATATGTTTTATCGAAATATGGAAATAATTTTAAGTCTTCATCCGATTAGGAAGAATAAAGACAGTTTTCTTTTCTTAATTATATATATATATATATATATATATATATTATATATATATATATATATATATATATATATTAATATACATAATATATATACACACACACACACACACATACATTATATATATTATAATAAAAACGTTTTGTAAATCCAAGAAAGAATAAGTTTTTTTCTTTTGCACACCCAAACACACACATGCAACACATATTACCACACACATTACACACACACACACACACGCACGCGCGCGTGCACGCACACATACACGCACAAATAAACATACACATAAATAGACAGGAAGAGAAATGGAGACATACACACATATAGGCGTGCTAACGTAACGGTTATTGTCGAAGGAAATGATTCGTTGATACGAGTTCAAATCCTGGACGAAGCTGTTGGTATTTAACTTCTCGCTGATGCTATTCTTAAAAAATGAACTTATTTCCTCTCCCCCTAGCTACCTTCTGTTACATTATGCACATGGCGGAGGGGTTGGGTAAACACACGCGCACACGCACACATATATATGCATAGTATAACGTGACCGGTTTGGCTCAGTCTGTAGAGCATTCGCCTAGGAATCGCAAGGTTCCAGCTTTGATACCGGTGTCCACCAACTCAGTACATGAGTAGCATAGCTTGGATAATCTGATCTTAGCGGGAAGACGGTAGGCGTGGCACTTTCCACCCTCATCAAAAAAGATCACCCGGGTCTAGTGCTAGCTAAAAAATGGATAGATTCCCTCCCTGTTCACATGATACTGACTATAGGTCAGCTGACTAATATATATATATATATATATATTATATTATATTATATTATAATAATAATAATAATATTAGATAAATGCATATTTTAGTATATATCTATTTGTATGGAAACAAGTCTTCTACCATTGGTGTTATGCTTTTTAAACTTAATTGTTTAACTGGAGCAATCTTCGAGCATCGAGCATTTTTTTGGTACCAGATTTGTTTCCATACAAATAAATTTAAATGAAAAATATATTATTATTATTATTATTATTATTATTAGTATTATTATTATTGATATCACTCTACGCCAGATATTGAGCACTCTCCTAATAATACTGTATGTTGGCTTACTACTGTCTCTTCAAGTGTGATAGTGTTAACCATGCACATTGATTATGTATATATATATGTATGTATGTGTGTGTGTGTGTGTGTTTGTGTATGTGTGTGAGTTAGTGTGTGTGTGTGGAGAAAGAAAGAGAGAGAGAGAAAGAGTGAGAGGGGTAGAAAAGAGGGAGAGAGACGGACAGATAGATGATGACTGTTTAAAGTTGCTGTATATACAGTCTTTGATCCCTAGGATAGTCCATATATTGACAATAATAAATATTTTTGAACATTTCAGTCGGTAGAGTATTCACCTAGGAACCACAAGGTTCGGAAGTTGATCCCGGCCCTGGCCGACTCAGCGAGTGAATAGCACAGCTTGAATTTGTGCAGTAAAGTTGGAAGCATAGGTGTGGCACACCACCTCATACGCAAGAAAAATCTCCCGATTCTAGAGCTAGTGAAAAGGAAATAGACTCCTTCGCTGTTCTGCTGATACCGACAATAGGCTACAACTCCGACTTTACTTTACTAATACATGTGGTACAAGAGTGATATTCATTGAAAACTCGAAATCGTCTTAAAAGATCCACGAGGAAGTTTCTAGAACAATAGACTTAATGAATATATCTTTTAAAAAAATAATCGTAAATTGTCAAAATACTAAAAATCGAAAAATTTGTAACCTTATTCTAATGTTTTTTTTTTTTTAAGATATAAATGATAGTCGTCTTTTAACAAGCTTGATAGAAATATTTTTCATGCGTTACCGTTTTGGTTAAATTTATTTTCTCTTACGAGTCGCCATTTTGTTCCGTTGATTTTTCGTTTGATCCTAAAGATCATTTTAAATTCTGAGTTATTAATTTTTTTGAAATATTCTTAATTAAGGCTTGTTGATATATTTTTTTCCGCAGATAACTATATTTCTCTATTCACTGAATCATTCTAGAGACTTCTTTTGAAATGTTGGTTGCTGGTTGTTTGGTTTTACGGCATATCAATCTTTTCAGTTCATTTAATGCCGAATCCTTTTGATAAACAAACCACTCAGTTTGCTTACTGTACCTGCCGTTGTCTCCTAATAGAGTATTGAACAGGTGTTACTTAATTCGTGGGTTGCCTACGAATTATGAGTGTGAGTGTAATAAGATTTGTATAACGTTATGGTAAATGGAAAGGGTAATTATGAACTTTTGTTTAGTAAATTAGGGTGTCCCAGAAAAAACAGAACCCACAAATTTTGTAATAAAACTGTTAATTTTAAATAGGGGATTTAGGGTTAGGTTTATTATTTATTTATTTTCCCCTTAAACTAAACCTAAACCCTAAACACCAACCCTAACTCTAAACCCCAATCCTTACCCTAACCCTAACCATGAACCCCCTAGTTAGAATTAACAGTTTTATTACAAAATATGTGGGTTCTGTTTTTTCTGGGACACTCTAATTTACTAAACAAAAGTTCATAATTACCATGGAAAGTTACCATTATCCGTTGTGGAGGTGATTGACAAGCAGTTCAGCTTTCGTTGAGCGTCGATTTCTGATTCGCTCAAGGTAAATCGTGATAAGGAACTGGCTTAGAGTTATTTATTTATTGGCGGTTAGTGGAAAGGAGCAGATGTGAGGGTCATCTGTTTCCAAGTATGCCATCTTCACACCGGACGGTTAAATACCTTTTGGTCTTCGATTTTAATAAAGAGGTTTTTGAAAACTAAACAAAGTCTTGCTTCATTATTAAAAACAAAGAAATGAGCACGGACAATCGCAGCCCAGAATAACAGAAGCCGTATCGACCAGAGGAAGAAATCAATCCTAAAGAAGATGGACAGTCCACGAAATAGACCCACCTAAGAACTCCCTCTGGTGACACTATTATATATAATTGCCAATTGCTTCGCACGAGCAGGATGTGACACAAGGTCAATTTCTTAAGCGGAATTTAACAGGTTTGAATTCAGTTTTTCCTTCTCCTAGACTGGTTACCTAGCCATGGTTAAAGACCCCAGTCCACCCTACTATTTACTCATATCTTGAGGAAGAGTAGTTGGACGCATACCTTTCCCAAAGGGTATTAGCGCTATGTGAAATACAAGCAGCCTCGTCCATGATTTAAACTCAGGTCGACGAGTCTATTTCCTACGATTCTAATCATTACACCACGTATATTATATACCAAGCAGATGTAACACAGGCTCATCGCTGCTTAACTTCGCTGATTTTTCGCAAGAACCGGTGCTTTTAGCATGATTTGACCGTAATCTCTTTTGAAATGTAAATCTGACACAGTTTTATATCCTAAACTTTCGATATACCACCCTCTCATATGAGGCGCATTTTTTATATACCTACATAATATCTTGCGTTTATAATCGGCGTGAGAGAGACAGACAGATAGAGTAGTAGGCATGAGATAAGATGATGATGAGGGTTCTTACTTGTTAACTCGCTGCTACTGCTTTTAACTCGACCGGCCGCCAGGTTCCTCAGTCTTATTTCTCGGGCTAATCATTTCTGTTGCTTCTTCTTTCTTGTTGGGCTGATCATTTCTTGTTTTAATTAACTTAACAAACAAGACTTGTTCTTTTCTTCTAGAGATTTATTTCATCAACCCAGCTCATCTTCATCCGCTGTGGGGGTGGGGGAGACCGACTCAGAGCGAGTTACCTACAGGTCCGCACACTCTGGATTCTTTGTCGCATCTGACTGACTAATTATCATGCGTCTAATCACGCATTTTCCAAGGTGTCAAGTAAACAGGTTATTACCCGTCATTAATTATCGGGTAACTTTCCATTGTGAATCTGCCACTGGTTCAAATATTCTTACGGTTGTTTTTTTTTTCCGATATAAGATATATATATCAGACGGCTACTTTTACTTATAGACTCGCCGATAAACATGTGACCAACATATTGTCCAATCACTAGCAGTGCTCTGCTGCTGTTATTATTATTTATACTGACTGATTCTAATCTTAGCTTACTACTAATTGGATCTTCTTGGACGACAGACCAAAAGGATTCTATACCACAGGACTTATTGACTTACCAAAGGATTCTATAACTCGGGACTTACTTGCTTATTTACTTTAAGTTCTTTACAACTGGCCAAGGATGGCGGCCAGATACTTAACACTAACTACAAGTACGTATATAAATCATAAGCTGTTTATGAATTATGTAACACATCTAAAGAGATTCAAATGAATTCCGAAGACGGCGTCGGAATGAAAAAGAAAAAGTTAGGAGTGTAAGTTTTAGGGCGAGCGTCATAAATATACAAAGTGACTCGCCAGACATCAGTCTAGTTTTCCAAACTGTCTTCTTCTTCTTTCTCAGATACACATACACACCTGATGTTATGGTTATTGTCGTAGGCTGGACGCAATAATAAGTTTAAATCCTGGATTAGGTTGCTTACATTTCAGTTCGTAATGAGCTTATGAAGAAATTATCTCCCTCGAACCCAGTTATGGGTAAATATCAGGGCGGATTGATCCCTTTAGTCTTGTTAAGCAATCTAAGAAAATGACAAAACTGTGCAGTTTAGAAGAATCTACAACACACTGCTGCACCATTTTCTCTGATCAGCTTATCCAAAAGGTGTGGCTGGTTCTACACAGTCTGCTCTAATATGTATTCATAGCTGTAGGGACTGTAGGGGGAGGCATACCTGCCCCAAGGGTATTAGCGCTATGTGAAATGCAAACGGCCTCGTTTAGTAATTGAACTCGCGTCGACGAGTCCATTTCCTACGACTCTAACTGTTACACCACAGGCGTCTACTAAAATCAGCCGTTTAAGCAATCAGATAATTCACTAGCGACAGAGTATAGAATACGCTGATTGTAGTCTCTGCAGAAGGGTAAGGCCTCCCACACAGAAAAGGACTGTTCTATGTATCATACGAGGATCATTTAATTGGAAGCATGGGTTATAGTTGCACTCTTTTAATGAAATCGATAGTGATGAATACTTCAATGTCAAAAAAATGATGCCATGCCGTCTTCACTGTTAACTGCGCCTGGAACCTTTTTTACCGGAAGGTCACTGTGTTTCCACGACATAGACTCCCCTTTTAGCTCAGACTAGTAGCGGAAACCCCTTGTTTAGCCCATTTGTAAACATATTCTCACTAAAACCTAGTTCTCCTCACACATCATACAATCTTCTATAAATTTCCCATGGTTTACCTTTCTAAGCCACCAAGAATTTGATCATAGATCTCTGTTCAAGCCTGGAGCACTCTGATTTGTTGCCATTTTGAATAGCCTCAAAAGTCATATTTTTGCGGGATTAAAATAATTGTTGTTATAAACCAATTCCAAATAATGCAGACCGTACATTTATGGAAAACATCCCGAATGAATATATTTTCCTTAAAAAATCATTTTATTTATTGATTTTTTCCCCATCAGTTAAAAGAAACAAAGCATGATCGTTTGGAGGGGATGTTTTGATTTGTTGAAAAGAACCCGAAGAAAAAAAAGTGCACGCACGAAATTAATTTACCCATCGCACTATATATATATATATATATATATATATATATATATATATATATATTATAAGCTATACAGTCAAAGGCTTTTTTACCCTACGTACGGTCGGAGAGGCTCCCTTCGCTCAATCGAGTCCTAGCTCCTATATGATTGTCCCAAACTTATTGCCCACATGGCAAACTTTAACCACTTTTATCATATATGTGCTAGAAGGCAGTGAATGAGGGTCGTCATGTCCTGTGAATGGCGTTAAACACTATCTGATGGTGAGGTTCCGGTTCTGGAAGTCTGGGTAATGTGGAGCACCCCTTGATTCCCATTACGCACTGGTCCACGGAGCAGTAGTAACAGTTAGGTCCCATCTATGGGTTAAATAGTAAAATGTGTTTATAAAAAAATGAAGTATCCTTTAAATATGAATTTGTTTCAAAACTTTGTCGGCATTAAATGACCCACCGAGGTTGATATGCCGTAAAATAAAATAAAAAGTAAAATGTGTTTATATAAAAATTAAGTATCCTTTGAATGTGAATTTATTTCCAAACTTTGTCGGCATTAAATGACCCAGCGAGGTTGACATGTCGTAAAACAAAACAAACACAATTTTTTACCTCTGGTTTCAAAGCATTGGCTACTTCCCATCAGACAAATTGCCTTGGAAAAATGATAATAAAATATCCGTTATATATAAGCGTTGAGTTATTTTTCCTGTATTCGTCCGCCTACCCCCCCCGCCCCCTGCGTGCATGGTGATAAAATAACACTTAGAAAATATTATTTCTTTTAAGCTGTTACATCCTGTGTATTTTTTCCAGTCCAAGTGTTTAATAAGTGTTTTATTTTTCTGTGCGAACAAGCTCTGAATATTTCCGATTTTGCATTCAGGTGTTTGAAACTATTTCTTGTAAGATTCGGAAAATATATGTAGAGCACTGCACATCTCTTGGATGCATTGATATATGGCTTGGTTTGGCTGAAAATCCTCCATGCTATATCAGATGGGGTTCCTTGGTCTTTGCAATTCCATACACGGTTTGTGAGCGTTGTAGTGACCCTCTTGTTTTCATGTGTGTGTGTGTGTGTGTGTGATTGAGATTTGAGAAAATACGGATAGAACGCAAAACAACTTCATTCAATTGATATTTCGCCACAGATTGTAACGACGCTTCGTCAGAATTTATTTCTTCTTCATTACATATCGAATCAAAACGTTAATTGAATGAAGTTGTTTTTATTTTAACCGTATTTCCTCAATCCTCAATCACGTTTTGTCGGATTTACACAATCTGTTAATTCTCATATATATATATATATATATATATATATATATATTATATATATATATATATATGTGTGTGTGTGTGTGTGTGTGTGTGTGTGTGTGTGTGTGCAAATTTTTTATGCACGAATATTGGGCTGAAGACGTTTTAACATTATCAGGCTTCCTGCTAATAACATATCTCCTCCTTCTATATATCTATATATATAAAAGGAAGTTTGGTATGTACGTGACGACTTATAACTCAGAACAGAGATGTCACTCAGATTCGAAATCTTGCATACTGATTAATATGCTAATAACTAAAAAACACACAAAATTTGGTTTTGATTTTTACTAATTAAGTGATAAAATTCAATGATTAAAAGAATACTGTATGTAGACACTTTCACCCCCACTCGACTACCGTCGACACGAGTCGAGTTTTTAACTTTCAAGACAGAAAAATCAAAAACTACCATTCTGTTAATGACCCTTCAACTCCCAGCCCCCGTCGGCATCTTTGAACTGGTATCAAACCAACCAGACCAACGCCATATTTAGGGCTGGCCTTACTGTAAAAAAAAAATAAATAAATAAAAATAAACAAAACTACCGTTAAAAGACACTTCCATCCCAACCCCCGTCGGCACAGGTTTTGAACAGACCCCTTCCTACTGTTTATTTTATAAAAAATAAAGACAATTTTTTTTTATTTCTAACAAATTTCTGTTCCTAAATTTTTTTAGTCCGGCCATGGTTCTTTTGCTAGTATATATATATATATATATATATATATATATATATATATATATATATATATATATATTTGTGTGTATGTGTTTGTGTGTGCGAGCGTGCGTGCGTGGAGTGTGTAGCCTTGTATGATTCAGCTATTTTAAAACGCATATCCATAAATGCAATTGTGCGAAACTGGTATGCGTCCATTGAGGTATCTACAAGTTTCCGCTTGTTCTTATGAAGTTAGTGTTTGAATCCCCCCCCCAAAAAAAAAAAAAATAAAAAAATAAAAGAAGCAAGACCATAAAAAAAACAGAAAGAAAAAAATAAACTAAATAAAAAGTTAAGAGGAAACAATCTGTGATCACCTCATCTGTCATTGGCTGGAAGAAACCGGACATGCTGTCAGTTTACGGCTTGATTTAAAGTATCGTAGCACCAGTCGGTCCCGAATAATCTTCCTCACAGATTTCTCAGATTCTTTTTTTTTTTCATTTTCTTTCTTTTTGTTATAGCATCTTAAAGGGACTTCTTCAATTAATCTTTCTGCTCCCTTAACTTCATTTCATGGCCCTTTCAATCTTTCTTGTCTCATAGTATCGTTCATATAGTATGAATCCTGTTTTTACCCCGAGGAGAAAAATATCTGAATAAGGATTCTTTCTTTCTTTCTTTCTTTTTTTTTCTTAGAGTATGCATCTTGTTTATAAGACGATAAAAATATGGGAATATGCATTCGTTCTTTTTTTTTCTTTCTTTCTTTCTTTCTTTCTTTCTTTCTTTTTTTTTCTTTCCTTCTATATTTCTTTCTTTTCTTTCTTTTCTTCTTTTCCTCTGTTTCTTTCTTTTTTCTTTGTTTGTTTGTTTCTTTCCCTTTCTTATAGTGCATCCTGTTTTTAACACGATAAAAATATACATTCGTTCTTTCTTTCTTTCTTTCTTTCTATATTTCTTTCTTTTCTTTCTTTCTTTCTTTCTTTCTTTCTTTATTTCTTACTTTCTACATTTCTTTCTCTTTCTTTCTTCTTTCGTTCTTTTTTTTTATAATCTGCATCCTGTTTTCAATACGATACAAATATGCATATAAGGATTCTTTCTTTTCTTTTCTTTCTTTGCTTTTCTTTCTTTCTTTCTTTCTTTCTTTCTTTCTTTTTTGCTTTCTTTCTTTCTCTTCATCTAGTATGCATCCTGTTTTAACACGCTGAAGAACATGGGAATAAGTATTCTTTCTTTCTTTCTTTCTTTCTTTCTTTCTTTCTTTCTTTCTTTCTTTCGTACTAACTTCCATTCTTTAAGTCTTTCTTTCTTGCACAGTACACTACATATCAGTAATAGTCTGTTTATAGCCACTTCCTTAAGTTTATCTATCTATCTGTTCTATAGTATAATTCAAATGTTCAATTGTATCTACCTCCGTCTGTTCATATATCTATCTAATCTATCTCATTCTATTTATAGCTCTCCTGATCTCTGTCTTATTCTATCCCATTTCTAATTTCCCAGCCCACTCTATTCTACTCACATTGTATTATTGCATGTCTATATATATTATATATATATATATATATATATATATATATTATATATATATATATATATATATCTCAGTCCGTTTATATCTGCCTCACTCGGCTTCACTCTCTATTTACCCAAACCCCACGCTCCTCACATCCGACACATCTGCAAGCTGTTTTTTTTTTCATTCTGTATTTCGTTTCTCCACCCAGAGAATTTTCAGGCAACCAGAGCGTCGTTCATCATTCGAGAATCAGCGAACGAGGCTGATTACTAGGGGTAAAGCTATACATCGCCCCACCCTTACAATTCTGGGTGACTGCAGTTCTTTTACGGTATCCGGGGGGAATCGTAGCCACCAAGAAAGACATTGGATATATATAATGTATAACTTCATTGCAGAACAACGATAACTATATAAAGAAGCAAATACATATTTACCAACCCCTCCGTACGAGCAGGATGTGACACGAGGTCAATTTCTTAAGCGGTGTTTAACAGGTTTATATTTTAGTTATATTTAACAGGTTTACCTTCTAGAATAGTTACCTAACCAAGGTTAAAAAGCCCAATCTGACCTACTATTAACCCATAGCTGGAGTGAGAGTAGTTGGATGTATACCTTTCACAATGGCATCAGTGCTATGTGAAATGCGAACAGCCTCGTCCAGAATTTGAACTCTGGTCGACGAGTCCATTTCCTACGACTCTAATCATTACACTAGACACCTCCAAAGAAGCATATCTAAGTATATTATGTTGGTTGGATTTTTCATGTCAACCCTTGTTGGGTTATTTTATGCCAAAGACGGTTTTTTTTATTCATTCTATGATGGGTATTATACATTGTTAACCCAATTTTTTAAACGAGTTTTTAAAGTATTTTTCTATTCTACCCATAGATGAGACATTAACAGGCAGTACCACTCCGGGTCAGAGTGAAACTGGTAGTAATGGTGATGAAGGCACACTTCACACTTCCCAGAACTCAAGAACTGCAGAACTCAATAACTTCCCAGAACTGCAATTAGATGCAGCTTAGCGTCATACCCAGGACACTAAAAAAAAAACTCATCCATCGCCTTCATGCACATATTTGATAAAAAGAGTTGGGGCTTGCCATAAGAGCAATAGGATTGGGAAATTCATATACATGCTACAGCTCGACGTGACCGTCCGATTGTTTGGAGGGTGCCTCTCGGACCGCCCCTCTAGCCCAAGTAAGGACCAAAGTTGAATGATCCATGGCATAAACTGCTCAGCTACTAGGATTTAGCCTCACGTCCTTAAGCCTCACGGGTCGTCAACCACGACCAATAGGTCGCCCCATTGGAGGGTATTTTCACCCTCTACAGTCGGTGTATTCTACTGCCCCAGCGGACAGGGCGCAAGTATATTAAGCCGACGATTGATGTACATATAAAGATGTATCAAGAATTATATAGATTTTCATTTCGCACTAATGTCCTTGATAGATAAATTGCTAGATAGATAATGTGGTCTTAGCGTAATGGTTATGGTCGCTGAAAACTCTGGATGGATCTTTTCCGATTTCCACTTGCATCAATGCTCATGGGAAAGGCATGAATCCGCCTGTTCTTCCGCTGGCTCTGAGGAAATAGTAGGGCAAACTTTGCTCATTAGCTTTAGTTACACAAAGACTCTCGTTGAAGACCAAGTTAATTTTCTAGGATGATAATCATTAAGATAAATGTACGTTGTCTATCTGTCTATCTGTCTATCTATATCAGGCTGTTTATATGCATCTATCTCTGTTTTGTATCTCAGTAGCTCAGTCGGTAGAGCATTCAGCTAGAACCACAAGGTTCCTACTTCGATACCGGTCCTCGCCAACTCAGCGTATGAGTAGCACAGTGATCTGTGCGGTAAAATAAGGAGCTGATGGTAGGTGTGGCGTTCCACCTAAGACGCAAAAACAATCTCCTTGGTTTAGCGCTAGTGAAAAGGGGATAACCTCCCTTGCTGATTGGCTGATACTGACTTTAGGCCACCCCGACGACTTTACTTTTACTTTTGATATCTGTATGTCTATCTATCTATCTTTCACATACATAAGATATTACACACACACACACACACACACACAACACATATATATATATAATATATATATATATATAATATATATATATAGGAATGTAGTAGTTGAAATGTTTGTTACCAACAGTAAAACTAAATCGACAACAAGCGTTCATGGAATATGGTCTTGTGACAAAATACCGCTTTCATTTCAATCATATATAATATATATATATATATATATATATATATATATATATATATATATCGGTTACCTTAGGTGTGTGTGACTTTTTAGGACGTCCTACATGTTTTGGGGAGTTTAGCGAGGAATGTTTGACCCCAAAAGGCACACACACACACACACACACACACACACACACACACACACACATATATATATATATATATATATATATATATATATATATATATATATATATATATATATATATACCTTGATTCTTTCACCAGAATTGGCACTTATCTTTATATTTCCCCTAATAGTTAAGTGCAAATTTCTATTGTTCATGTGTAACTCTTATATTCTACATTTCTAAGATCACATTACAAACGAAGAATGCATTAGGGGCGGATATGCATTCTATACAGAAGATTTCCTTTACAGATATTTATTTATAGTCCATCATATATATTTATCTACTAGAAATGAGAGAATTATTCATGTGTAGATATATAATGCTTTCTATGATCGATGGGCAGTAAGCTCTGCCAATTCCAAAATATTGCAACTATATCCATATATTCGCATAACAAAAATTACGTTTTGAAATAAAAAGCTATTAACAGCAATTGAATTTTATGTTTTGACTCTTTTTTTTCCATTTTCATAGTGAATTACGTTCGGAAGTTAGATCACATCTATTAATAATGGAGATTCGCTTCCGGTTTTTGGTCTGTAACAAAAACTACGTAACTGCTTACGTCTCACTACCATAGAATAAATACACGTCATAACATAGAATAAATAAACTCAGAATTTGAGCATTCAATGTTAGAAAGTCCTAATTGTTTTTTATAAACAGGTTTTAATAAATACATGACTGGTATTATCTATCTATATATAGTTTGTTTTATTTTAATATATATTTAAAGTTATCAGAACTAAGTTTCCATTTCAAATTTTTATTTTTTACTTCCTTAATAAATCTATTTTATTTTTTACTCCTTTAATGAATTTATTTTATTTTTTACTCCTTTAATAAATTTGATGATTTTACTTTACTTATGATACAAACTCTCTGATATTAAATTTTCAACTCCCATCCCCTCAGGCAATATTTATTTTACGTCGCCCTGAGGCCGTTTTTTATTTTGCTAGTATAAACAATGTTCTGATGATGGTTTAATATATGAATCAGACGTTTAACGGGTCACGTTTTGTCTCTCTCTCTTTCTCTGTCTCTGTCTGTCTGTCTGTCTGTCTGTCTCTCTCTCTCTATATAATATATATATACTTTGTTGTGGTACCAAGTTTCTTGGTACAAGGTGAATCTAGGCTGGTCCTATTCCCTACCTGTAGTTTGTTGTAGAGTTCAGGCTCCGTTTGAGAGCTCAATGTTTAATTATTTTAAACAGAGCAAAGTTATTTGTGAATAAAAGGCCTTAAATACCAATGGTATCGTGATTATGGACCATTTCCTGTCTAAATAAAAGATATACGTGGTCTGAAGAAACTCTGTGGGCCCTAGATATCCACGAGTGGAAATGGTCCATAATCACGATACCCATGGTATTTAAGGCCTTTTTATTCACAAATATATATATATATATATATATATATATATATATATATATATACTAAAAAAACGTGATCCGTTGAGCTTTTGAGTAGATAATTGCGATTTAAATTTAACAAATAATAAATACGGACGGTGAAATGAAAAAAAAAAAAAAACAACATTAAAATCATTTTGTAAGATTTCTAGGAAAGGAATCGTTTGACCTAATTTAAATTTATTAAGAGTTTAGATCTTGGCTGGATTGGTTGCTTATGAAACTTAACATACAAACACATTTCAAACACTCTAATGTCTCTCCCTCTTCCCCCCTCTCTCTCTCTCCATTCATTGAGAAACTAACATATATAACGAGGTTGTAATTAAGATATATATAAAGAGGGGGAAGTGAAAGACATAATATGAAGTATTCGACGGGTCAGTTTTTTTTACTTAATTACAAATTACGACTAATAAACATGGAATTTTTTTCAAAGATAACTCAATCCTAAAACTAAGGAATAATTTAGGATAACTTTTGTGTCATTAAACTAAACTGTTACAAAGCCTTAAGGAGACAAACATTGATTCGCTCGGCTTTAGTATAACAACAACAACAATAATAATAATAATAATAATAATAATAATAATAATAATAATCTCCATTCTCTCTCTCTCTCTCTCTCTCTCTATATATATATATATATATATATATATATATATATATATATATATATATATATATATATATATATACATCAGTGCAATGCAAACCCTAAACATTAATCACTTATTTGCAGACTAGTCTGGAAATGACTTTATTCTCTAAGTTGAATACATTCTCTTATAGAAATATCGCTTTGATGTACTGTTTCGGTTACAGACACAATGAAATTAAAATACATGTAATCTTAAAATGTAGGGATTTCACGTATGCTTCAAGTTTTAAATGACAAATATAGATAAGCGTGAAAGAATAAGAATGAAAATAAATATTTAAAAAAAGCGAAAACTCAATGTGCTTAACATTTCTATGATAGGGAATAGAATTATTTCCAATTTTATTTGTAATTAAGCTGCAATGTTTTAGCCTCTTCATTTTGTTATGTAGTTGATAGGCTGCCTAAAATCTTTGTACATTAGTGTAGAGATTAAAAATCATGGTAATTTTTGAATCATGGAAAAAACAGTAAAAGTAAATTGACAGGGCTTGACCTTTCGCTAAGTTTGTGGCTGTGTCTGATTGGTCAAAGACAATCGTGAGCACAGGAAGAACAGCCAGAAAGTTAATTTAAGATATTTTGGCTATTTTCCGCGGGCGTGTTTTTTAAAACTTTGGCTGAATAAAGATCGCCCAAGAAATACCCACTCTTGGGTTCATAACTAAGAATAAAAACGGACACAAAGATAAAGTCCTACGAAAGCAGACCAGAATGACAGAGAGAAACCAGCCCAGATACCAGAATAGCAAAGACAGCCTAGTAGGTAAACAATGATCCAGATCAGTAGAAAATGATTATTTAAAGAGAAATAAGGGGTAAGCAACAGTTTGTACAGCAAGTCATTTGTTCATTATTTCTCTAAATTTTAGGGTATATCAATCAATCAATCAATCGATCAATTGCTGTCCATCGTATCCGATGATGACACCACGCGAATCATTTTCCTCCAATTCATTCGGTATCTCGTTGCTTCTTGCAAACGGCCTATGAGTATGTTGAAGTCCTTCAGATTTCACATGATGTTGTCTTTGTACCTGAGCTTTGTTCTAAATAAAATCTCTGAATTTTAGTGTATATAGGCGTTGAGTTAATACAGTCCTAAGTGACAGGCTGCATGTTCAATTCTGGTCAAGGGTAAAAGTAACATAGAATAATTAACATAACTTAACACTTGTACCCAGTCCCATTTAATGGAAGTAGAACAGTCTACCCCTGTGGATTAAATAAAGGGTTACCTTTTAAGATCCGTGAATGATCTCAATTAGGACATGAAGTTTACCGAGTTCGACGTGAATATATATATATATATATATATATTATATATATATATATATATATATATATATATATCTCAACACGTCCGCACAGCATAAAATTGAAAGGAAGCTAAAACGAAGAATACTGAGAGCTGAAAAACACTGTGGAGTTTAACAGTAAATCTAGTACAATTTTGAGTTGGTGTTCTTGGAATGGTCCCCAAGGGGTGTGAAAAAGACTGGGGGAAATGTAAATCTTCGGACCAATCGAGAACATCTAAACAATACCATTGTTAAAACAAGTTAGAATTCTCAGGAGAGTTCTAGCCAGCGGAGACGACCCGCAGTTACTCAGAGAATTCACAAAGAGTGAAATAATGATAAGAATACTTTTCAAACACACACACATAGATATTTCCTATAGATAGGACCTTAACATTTACTACCAATCTGTACCTGAGCGTACCTGGGAGTAATAACAATACATGTAATACACAACACACTCTAGAACTCCAGAACTAGAGCTTCATGACTTAGATATAGTTTAGTGACATGCTCTTGGGCGGGGGGGGGTTATTATCTAAATAAAATCTCTGGATTTTTGTGTATATAGGCGTTGAGTTAATACAGTTCTAAGTAACAGGCTGCAGGTTCAATCCTGGTGAAGGGTAAAAGTAAGATAGAATAATTAGCTTAACACTTGTACTCAGTCCCAGTTAACGGAAGTAGAACAGTCTATCCCCGTGGATTAAGTAAAGGGTTACCTTTTAAGTTCAGTGAATGCTCTCACATGAAGGTTACCGAGTTCGACGTGAAGATTCCGAGTTCGATAATAAGGTCCCCGAGTCCGATAAGAAATACCTGAAAAAGTCCGGAGGCTACATCGTCCGAAACGTTGTGCAGATAACAATAAAGATAATGGCAATAGTCAGAATAATTCTTATTATAATGGAGATTGTGTTTTTTTCTGTCTGTAACCGAAACTATATTACTACTCAAGTCATAATTACGTTAGATATTTACGTCACATTTTCCATGATTTTATTTTTATTTAAAGATCAATGATTGCTAAAATTGTTTCACATTATTAATACTGTTCACCAGATCTACTTACTAGATATTTACCACGTACCCCACATGCACGGGTTAGGCACAAGGCCCTATTAATGTGGGATCATTCATGGGTGGCGGTGCAAAAAAAGCGTTGATCCCGTCGGCATTCCCCCTTAAGAGGGGCACCTCAGGCACTGGGCAATAAACCCGGCATTGCCCCTTTAAATCAAGGGGGCAGGTATTGCCTGGGAGGTTGGCCCCTGGGATCAACGATGTTAGCTTGTAAGGTCCAATGCCTTCGGTGCTAGACCTTACAAGCTAACAACGTTGATTGAAACCGGAGTTAGATATCTACACACTAATAACATCCAATTGTATTTTTGTATACTACAAAATAGCGGTTTGCAGTGTGAACGAGAATGCTAATTTGCATATTGATATTAAAAATTTGATTTTTATAAGTATGTGCTTAGTATTATTCATTTCTAATTGTTTGGTTTTATCTTTATGAATATGATAACATTTCTCGGGGATAAATCTTAAAAAAGAAATCCATTATCAAGAATAAATAACTGTAATGTTATTCTTTAGTTCCAATTTTAAGTAAATAGTTAAATTAGGAAAATTTAGCAATAAAAGACGAGAGTGATGGTAGATTAAGTTTCAGTTGTTCTATTTTTCGATTATACCCCCTTATCTAGTTTCATTAACCTTTCTGATTTGATATAATATTTTATTACATTAAAACTTAAATACTGGCACCCAGAGGGTGCATATATTTTCTAGTCCAAATAATACATTTATACATTATTAAATTTATTTTTAATATAGCAGAGATAACACTGACATGCCGATTAGAATTTTTCAATTCTTCCCTATACAGAGACATCAATGCAATGCGGTTAGAACGAAAATTCAATCATATCGTCTGGTAAATGTTAACACTGCGTATTCTTCCAAAATATTAAACTAATAACTTCTATTAAGCGACTACTGACTAAAAAAATGATTTTTTTCAACAAATTAAAAGATGAAAAATCAGGAAACATTCACGTCAGGATCGATAATAATGATTGACAGATGGTTGCCATTAATAAAAAAAAAGAAATAAGCAGTTCGATCCTAGGTCTCTGATGTCATATTTTTAATACCCGGAAGGCCAAAAAATATCCAAAATAATATAGCGGTTTGTGTTTTAATTTGAGAGTAGGTAGCAGCGTATCCCTGACATCACCCCTCTACCTTGATTAACCGACATTTTTTTTAGCGCGAAAAGTCGATCTGACCTATCCGCCTGCATTACATCAAATGATAAACGCGTGTATGATCATCAGACGGGCAATTCCTTACACACCTCATTCTTTTTTTCCCGTTTTTTTTGTGGTAGGGTTCAATGATTATGATGGGCGCAAGATCTGTTTTAATTGATGTAAATTAAATCTACTTTCTCATGCATTTCTAATTATAATATAAATATAATATGTATATTACTAAATTTTATCTTGACAAAAAATAGATGTACAGGCTTTTTGGAAGCATGACAAAATATGAATAAAAATAAAGATTCAAAAAAGCCAAGATTCTCAAGTAATATAGATTTTTCTTTATATAAATGTATGAGGTATTTGATGTATATGTTTATACAAAAAAAGAAGAAAATTTAAATTTTTGTTCATTTTCATAAAAATATATATTAAATAGTTCATACACATTCAATCAAGCTTACTCTACGCCAAAAATAGCAGAGTTAGTTAAAAAATCCGATGTTATGAGTACACACCCATGTTACATTCTTGCGACTCCGAGCTTCGTGAAATTTTGGGGAGCTATATTAAATCAACTTAGATTTATACAATTTTGGTCGAAATAAATTTATTATGGAATTACGCTGTTGAGTTTTTCCTTCCTATCTAAGATAAATATTGCTCTGTATATAATCTAAAAGGTTTATTATACATTGAGATCTTTTTAGTGACTTAAAGATTCACTGTATTTATACATACTGGATCATACAATAATAATACAGTGTATCTTAGAAATCACATATAGAATCTTCCCTTACTACCAAGTTTTGGATACCTCTATCTATCTATCTATCTGTATCTGTATCTATCTATCTATCTATAATATATATATATATATATTATACTATATATATATATATATATATATATATATAAGTAAGTAAAGTCGACGGGGCGGCCTAAAGTCGGTATCAGCCAGTCAGCGAGGGAGTCTATCCTTTTCAATAGCGCTAGACCAAGGAGATTGTTTTAGCATCTGAGGTGGAGCGCCACACCTGCCATCAGCTCCTTACTTTACCGCACAGATCCCTGTGCTACTCATACGCTGAGTTGGCGGGGACCGGTATCGAACTAGGAACCTTGTGGTTTCTAGCCGAACGCTCTACCGACTGAGCTAGGGGCGGTAGGTTATATAGATGTGGGTAACCAAATTGTCAGATAGTATTTTCCAGATAGTAGATTATGATTATATATATATGTATATATACATTTATTCATTTATTACAATGTACAATACATTTAAGGTGCCATTGTTACCATTGGTTTCCAAGCAGCATGTTAGCCAACCTTCTCCAAGACAACTTTCCCCTGTTAAGAAATACAGTGAATGTCAATTCATTTATATATGTACGTATTTTTTGTTGTCAGTGGGCGGAAACTTCTTATTTTGCCGCGTTTTTTTTTTGGTAAATTAGTAATAGACGTTGTTGGGCTTATGTGTTACAGCACGCATCCCTCATATCCGTGTGTGTGTTTGTGCCTACACACGAGTTTGTATGCAACTCTCCCCGCAGGAAATGAAATAAAATTTATACCATCCTGCCTACATAAAGACATACAAATATAATTACTTTCCTATCAGATTAACAATTGAATATTAATTTTAGCTATGTTATTGTCTCAGTTTGAAAAATATAATAATAATAATAATAATAATAATAATAATAATAATATATATATATATATATATATATATATATATATATATATAATACACCACTTCGGTGACCACACTCTTATTTTCGTACTTTGTTTGTCCCCGTTATTTCATTATCTCTCAATCTAATCTTAAAATCTTAGACGGCTATTTGGAGTTTTAATGATATTTACCTTACATTAGCTTAGAGCAATGTAAAGCTAAATCGATTGAGTGGAAGATGAACGTAGGAAGGTAAATACACAGCAATCTTTTAAACGGCAAGAACCAGCTTAGAAAATCAGCATCTAAATATCTTGAATTGTTGCTTTGACGACATCAACAAGAAAATATTTCTACTGAATTTCAACAGCGTGAGGGCAGATTCCAACAAGAGTAATGGGTTCCACAAATTTTATTTCGTGTTAACGTTCGCTGATGTCTGATAAAGAGAGAGAGAGAGAGAGAGAGAGAGAGAGAGAGAGAGAGAGAGAGAGAGAGAGAGAGATACCAACAGAGACTGGGAGGGTGTGAATTTAGGTATAGAAAGTGGGAGAAAGAGCAATATATATATATATATATATATATATATATATAGAGAGAGAGAGAGAGAGAGAGACAGGGAGAGGGAGAGAGAGAGGGAGGGAGAGAGTGGACGACATCAAGATCGAGGGACATAGAGAGGGAGTAAGTGAGAGAGAGAATGCGTGGGAGAACAAGAGAGTGCAAGAGAAA
>CM042138.1:70123015-70143015 GCA_023376005.1 Doryteuthis pealeii | reverse complement strand
TTATGTAGACTCCCTTGAGAAACCTTGGTTAAGTTCATTATCTGTTTTACACCTAAATATAACAATAAAGCTAAGAATAAAATATTTAAAAACCTCCGGATTTGTTGTATAGATCCCAGCGGGTTTATGTAGACTCCCTTGATAAACCTTGGTTAAGTTCATTATCTGTTTTACACCTAAAATATGACAATAAAAGCTAAGAATAAAATATTTAAAAAACCTCCGGAGTTGTTGTATAGATCCCAGCGGTTTATGTAGACTCCCTTGAGAAACCTTGGTTAAGTTCATTATCTGTTTTACACCTAAAATATAACAATAAAAAGCTAAGAATAAAATATTTAAAAACCTCCGGAGTTGTTGTATAGATCCCAGCGGGTTTATGTAGACTCCCTTGAAACCTTGGTTAAGTTCATTATCTGTTTTACACCTAAAATATGACAATAAAAAGCTAAGAATAAAATATTTAAAAACCTCCGGAGTTGTTGTATAGATCCCAGCGGGTTTATGCAGACTCCTTTGAGAAACCTTGGTTAAGTTCATTATCTGTTTTACACCTAAAATATAACAATAAAAAGCTAAGAATAAAATATTTAAAAACCTCCGGAGTTGTTGTATAGATCCCAGCGGGTTTATGTAGACTCCCTTAAGAAACCTTGGTTAAGTTCATTATCTGTTTTACACCTAAAATATAACAATAAAAAGCTAAGAATAAAATATTTAAAAAACCTCCGGAGTTGTTGTATAGATCCAGCGGTTTATGCAGACTCCTTTGAGAAACCTTGGTTAAGTTCATTATCTGTTTTACACCTAAAATATAACAATAAAAGCTAAGAATAAAATATTTAAAAACCTCCGGAGTTGTTGTATAGATCCCAGCGGGTTTATGTAGACTCCCTTGAGAAACCTTGGTTTAGTTCATTATCTTTTTTACCCCTAAAATATAACAATAAAAAGCTAAGAATCAAATATGTTTTTTTAAAACGGAAAATTTAGCGTATTAATGTCATATGAAAATTATTCGTTTATTCTCTTAATATTTTATATTTTAAAAAATGTTATTGAATTAGGGCTGATTAAAAATGAATATATATTGTTCAAAGGGAAATGCCCTCATATGACAAGAATTTAAATTCAGTTCTAATTACGAGTTAAATTATAGGGAAAATGTATTTCTTTTTACATTGTTAAGAATTAAAAATGAATTTTTATTTGTATTTTGTATTAATTTTCTTGTGCTTTTTGTATTTAATTAGGAATAACTGTGAAGAGTTCCACAAATCTATCGATTTTTAATTATTAAATTATATCATTCGAGCAGAAAGAAAAATAAATTTAGTACATTTCCTCATTATAAACCTATTAACGAGTATGTGTGATCTTAATGCTTAATGACATCTCTTTATATATAGCTAAGTGTGTGTGCATATATATATATATATATATAATATATATATATATATATTCATAATTTTAATATTGATAATATAGTATGCTATATCTATGAGTAAATAGTGCTCAATATCGTTGATAGAGCATGCATATCTTAGTTAGGGTAACGTGGACTTGAAGTAAACGGCACTTCGTTACTGAGTTTCTCGCCTTTGTGCCTCTGTCTGTCAGTCCCCCTTCTCTCTCTCCTCTTCACACACACACACACACACACACACACACACACACATACACACGCATATATATATATATTTATTTATAAAAATAAAAGGTGGCTCACTGGTGAATATGGGAACAATCGTTGGGAGGTGCACAATTAAGGGGTTAAGTCAGCGATATAACATACTTAAAGTGCTCGATACGAAGTAGAGCAAATTTATTATAAAATGGATACAATAGAAACCTACTCAAGTTTCACCATAAGGATCTTCATGGTTAAATTCACTGAATTAATCGAGGTGCTGATTAATTGCAGTCGATCACAACACACGTGTGATCGACTGCAATTAATCGGTACCTCGATTAATTCAGTGGATTTAACCCTGAAGATCCTTATGATGAAACTCGAGTAGATTTTTATTGTATCCATTTTATAATAATAATAATAATAATAATAATAATATATAAATATGTATATATATATATATATATATATATATATATATATATATATAGTGCAGACATAAAGTCAACGTTGCTTAATAACTGACAGTTTTTAGATCCGGTGAACGTATAGGTGAGAAACTGAGTGTTACCAAGCGATGTTGACTATATGTTTACTCTATCATAAAATACACGTAGACACAGACACAAACACAGACACACACACACACATATATATATATATATATATATATATATATATATATATATACTGCCTTGTTCTATGAGTAAATGTACTCGTTGACCTGTGCGTTATTAATTTAGTTTTACTAGTCTTGCGCGTAGTTTCAGTGTATTGTTCTCAGCCCATATTTTCACCCAGCTTATTAGCTACTACGACTCTCTTAAGATTATAAATTGTTTTACTGCGCAACCCTTCACGCATCAGAGTTCGTGACAAATGATTTCTTGGTGAACCCGAGTCTAATTTCTCATCGCCCATTGTCAGTTCTTGCATATCATTCTTACCAATTCAATTATCGATTTCCAATCGAGAATTGCTTGCCACTCGTCGTTTCCGTTTGTCACGTAGTCGGACTAAAAACCAGAAATCTAAGATTTGAAAAATAAAATAAAGTTTAGGGATAAGACGGGGCTATTAAAATTACTAAGTACATTCATTAAAACTATTCCTGATTTAAAGCATGCATACTTTTCATTCAGGTTCATCATCATCATCATCATCATCATCATCAGCAGCAGCAGCAGTTGCAGCAGCAGCAGCAACAGCTGCAGCAGCAGCAGCAGGAGGAGCAGCACAATCATTATCATCAAGGTGTATCGATAGCACAGTTTTCCTTGATTCTCTCTCTCTTTCTTTCTCTCTCTCTCTCTCTCTCTCTCTCTCGTCATCCATCCCTATCAGCCATCGCTCTCGTTTATTTCTCGAAACGGCATCCAGTGTCCGCACAGGGGTGATTAATGTGAGTTTTTTTAACAGTATCTAGTATAAGAACTGTGATGTGCTTCATAGAGTTTCCAAACCCGTTCAAGGCACCTATGAGGTTGGAATTCGTCATTTTACAAAATTTCATGAATTTGGTTCAATCATATAAAACTTATCCAAAATATTTTTCGGTCTTTGACGGTATCCGGTATCCGCACAGGACAAATTAATATAAGTCTTTGTTAATCAACCAACACTAGTGAGTCCATGTGTGAAAGTCCACTGGTGAACGAGGCTCATGAGTTCATCCATGCTTTTCCAACGGTGTCCTGTATATCTTATTTGTCTACTTGATGGTTTTTGATGCTGAGAAATTCAACTTTTGTCTCCTAAGGGCTTTTTTTTACTGTTTAGTTTTATGACATGAAAATTATAATAAATTATTCCTTACTTTTAGGATTATTATGTATGTGGCGCTGTTGAGAAAAACACCGTTCGCCGTGTCAGTACTAAAAAAGCCCAGTTAATCGACAGAATTAAGGTAGTTTTTGAGAGGCTTCCCAGGAAAACTGTAACATCGGTTTGCTTCTGGTTCCGGATAAGGATTGAGGCTGTGATCGACGCTAATGCGCTTATTTTGAGTGAAACTTGTTGACAGTAATGTAATTTCTGTGTCTGTTGAATTTCTTTACAATCCTTTAAATTTTGTTGTTACCAATCACTTTTTCTTTTTCCTTATGAAACTGTCAACTTTCTCCCGAACAACCTGTATATATATATATATATATAATATATATATATATATATATATATATATTAATAATAGGTATATATATATATATATATATATATATATATATATATAGTTACCTTTTATCAATCAGTACACATACTAAGCTGAAATTTTTAGCGAACGGAAAGGAAGGTATTAGTTGGTTTATCTTACTCGAAGAACTATTCATGAGCTTAAAGAAGTTAGGCAAAGATTGTTATAGAATTCCCACCCGTAAGAGTTCTGCGAGATAAGGCATCGAATAAAACTGGTTCTTGGCAGAAAAGTTTTTATATAATAGAAAATAGTAAAGCCTGGCTCTTCTGAAATCTTTTGAGCTCTGATTACCAAATTTTTTTCTACTTTTTGTTTTAAAGTGCCAGAAAAAGTCTTAACTAATTGTCATTCGATTCTGCTCTTTATTTCAGGAGACACATTACTACGCGTAAAAATGAATAAATAAATAAATAAAACGTCTTTTGGCAGTACGGCTAGATATTTGTTACGGTTTTTGTGACCATTCTTAGGCTTCAAGTAAGAGCACTCTCCAGCGGAGAGTGCTCTTGTTAAGTAGAGCGCGATCCTTAGTTTCTCCTTGGTGTCTCTCAGTGTTGGGTATGATCCTTTAGTTGTTCCGCGGTGTCCGTTAATGTTGTATATGATACTTTAGTTGTTCCGTGGTGTCCCTTAGTGTTGGGTATGATCCTTTAGTTGTTCCGTGGTATCCCTTAGTGTTGGGTATCCTTTAGTTGTTCCGCGGTGTCCCTTAGTGTTGGGTATGATCCTTTAGTTGTTCCGCGGTGTTCCTTAATGTTGTATATGATATTTTAGTTGTTCCGTGGTGTCCCTTAGTGTTGGGTATGATCCTTTAGTTGTTCCGTGGTATCCCTTAGTGTTGGCATGATCCTTTAGTTGTTCCGCGTGTCCCTTAGTGTTGGGTATGGCTCTTTAGCTGTTCCGTGTGTCCCTTAGTGTGGGTATGATCCTTTAGTTGTTCCGTGCCTTAGTGTTCCCTTAGTGTTGGGTATGATCCTTTAGTTGTTCGCGGTGTCCTTAGTGTTGGGTTCTTTAGCTGTTCCGTGGTGTCCTTAGTGTTGGGTATGATCCTTTAGTTGTTCCGCGGTGTCCCTTAGTGTGGGTATGGCTCTTTAGCTGTTCCGTGGTGTCCCTTAGTGTTGGGTATGATCCTTTAGTTGTTCCGCGGTGTCCCTTAGTGTTGGGTATGGCTCTTTAGCTGTTCCGTGGTGTCCTTAGTGTTGGGTTGATCCTTTAGTTGTTCCGTGGTGTCCCTTAGTGTTGGGTATGATCCTTTAGTTGTTCCGTGGTGTCCTTAGTGTTGGGTATGACCCTTTGGTTGTAGGTCCGTTCGTTAATGTCGAATAACATGCAAATAAACGGCTGTCAATGTCAGCAATTAAATAGTTAACTAACCACGTATTCGGGCTGTTGATTGGCTGGGGTTTAAACCACGTGACCTTGCTAAGTCTATAAGTTTAAGTAGTGGATTACAGCACGCCTTATATAACAAAAATATTTTCAACACTTTCAGATTTTGTATGCATACTTAACAGTTGTGAGGTTCAGTTTAACATAACGCCCCAGGTTGGTAATCTGGTTGGTTGTATTCTACATGATAACCCTTGCAAATCTATTCAACTCATAGATGGGACCTTAACAAGTACTACCACTCTGGGTCATAGTGGACCGGGGAATAATGGTGATGAAAGGGTATTTCCCACTCACAGAACTCCAGAACCGGAACTTCACCACTAAATTCCTTTTAACATCTAGGAGACTAAGACCCTCAGCCACCGTATTCTTGCACGTATAGGATAAAAAGTGTTGGGGTCTGCCTTAAGGACAAAGGGGTCTGAACAATCCTGTATAGGTGTAATGTTAAACTGTATCTAATGATGAAGATACAGTTCTGAAGTTTTGGTAAGTTTGAAGTACCTCTTTATTGCCATGACTCCTTGGTCCACCCTGACCCGGAGTGGTAGTACCTGTTAGTGTCCCTCTCTGGGTTAAACTGAAAAATGAGTTTTAGATATGTGTTTAAAAATGTGTTTAAAAATTGAGTTAAAAAAAAGAATGTTCAATACCCATCAAGAATGAATAAAAGAACATATCTTCGGCATAAAATAACCCAACAATTGTTGAAATGCAAATCCAACCAACCAACCAACCAACCAACCAACCAAAAAGTAATTCAATAGAATATCATAACGAATTAACCCAGCATCAAAAATACTATTAATAACATTAATAACAATACGAAAACTTACCGCAGTCCGTCCTTCCTATGTCAAGCCCATAAAAGAATATAACATCAACAGGAATTGCGTATATTCTATCTAATGCAGCTGTGGCAAAGCATACAAAGTTGAGACATGCTGTCTCTTGAGTAAGACTAAAGGAACATCGAAAAGCAGTGGTACGAGATACATATAAAAGTTTGGTATAACTGACTAAATGTGTAATGAAAATGGAAACCACCTGTCTTTGTTGGATGAAAATATGATATTAAACAGGAAAGAACATTATAGAAAAAGACGTTTTAAATAATCTGCGCATATATTAGATTATAGTTACCTCTTCAGCTGACTAAGTGTAGAGATGTATACAATATTGGAACCAGAAATCAAATAAGGATTAATTATATTAATTTAAAAAATCGCAGTATGAGTAATGGTAAAAAAATCATGTCAACAACAGTCCGACAATCTAAATATATAATTTTCAATAATATTTAATATATTTCATATTTGATAATATTTTTATTATTCTTTAATAACATACGACAAAGAACATTAGATATACAAGACGTCTCTTATCTATATTTATATACATGTTCTTTCTTTTATATATATAGATAGTGAAATATTATATAATCAAAATGAATATTATTTGGTATTTATAACTGAATTCAGCAACTGAATCTCCGAAACTAGAAATATTAAAAGTCCAAAAATATATAAATCGACACGCAAAATTCTTAAACAAAACTTGATTTTTCTTGGTAACAGGTTTTCCGTACTGTACAGTTTAGTAATAAAAGGCTTTACGCTAAAAATACCGAGAAGAAGCGAAATTCCCCAGTGATGCGAACTGCACTGATGATTTAGCGCTTCTCGCAAATACATCAAAATAATTCAATATGTATAAAATATAATAATCTTGATTTAACACTCTATCACCCTTTTCTTTTTCTTTCTTTCCTTCTTCTATATTTTCATTAAGTTCGATTGAAACAGATTAGTGTTATCGCTTCCGGCTTTACCCCTTCTCTCTCTATTTCTCTTTCTTTATTTTTTTCTTTCTTTTATTCTTTCTGTATAGCATGCCATTTTCTTCCCTTTCTTTGTTTATTATAAAAACGGAATGATATATTATTTAGCTGAGGTGACGACACTCATAAGAAATAAGAATTCGGTGGATAAGCAACCCCAGATAATCAGGATTTACATTTTTTCATTTTATCTTGGGCGATTTGGACGGTCTCATTTTTAACCAGAGGTTGTTGCAAGAGGTATTAATATATAGATATGTTTGTTTTTATAAAGGCTTATTTGGAATGTACTCATTTGTGGGCAATATTGTATATTATATGATCCATGTCAGTTTAAAAGAAAATATTCAAGAATCTTATATTTTTAAAGTTTTCATTGAAAAACTTTAGAGGGAATATGCATGTAAGCATTAAAGAAAAGAAAATCTTTTAAAAATGGTAAAGCAGCTTAGCTTGGCACCACGCAACGCACAGTTCCTTGTCACTGTCACAGAGGACACACATCTCTCTGACCTTAGCGTCTTACTTCGTCAAAGGACTCAGCTTCGCCCACGTTGTTTTCTCAAGATCTGAAGAAGGTTTCAGAGTAGTTTGTTGAAACGTCTCGCAGCAAGAACATGGCACCACGTCTTTATATGAATCCGAGTGTTCAAAAATCTCTAACATCATTAAAGATTTGTTAGCACCAAGATGTTCAAAAAAGAAATAAATATCAATTCCACTATTGGTTGGTTGGTTGGTTGGTTGGTTGTTTTACGCCATGTCAAACCTTTGGGTTATTTTATGCCGAATATATTTTTGTTATATTCATTCATGTTGTTTATTCAAATTTTTAAACTCATTTTTCTTTCTTAAGCAGATTATTTTCAAAATCACTTCTGATCTATTTAACCCATTGATGTAAGCATCATTGACAATGAACAATAAACGTTTTGTGATTTCTTCGTAGAATAAAAGGCATACACATGTAGCGATTGCTTGCCCCTGTTTGAATTGATGGGGGTCCAGAAGAGTTATCTTCCCTTGCTGCAGGTTTTTGCTAGTAAATGCCTAGACTATCTAAATGGGAAACCGGGAGAACTCACTCTCTTTCCTCTGGACCAGCACACACTTCACATGGTGTAGACGCTTGTGCCTCTTACCTTTAAGTAGGAGCTTTGCCTCCCAACCAGCTACCAGTAAGTGACATTCCTGCAGGAATTTTGTATCACTTCTTTAGGATGAAGTCCTACTTTCTTTAGACATGTTTATATATTTGTTCACTATGTATTGCTGTACCATTTGTAATTAGTACTTGTATTCCTGTCCTGAATGTATTTCTATGTGCTCACTATTAAAGTCTATGTTTGTTATATACTTATAACTTCTTTGTCGGAATATTTCTTGTACTTATATGTACGTTGGAAGGTTACCCTGAGCCTTCTAACCTTATTATAAGACCTTAAATCTTACAGACATACATATACCGGTATTTCGACTGAATCCAGAATTAAAAAAAAAGATTGTAATGGAATTGGGAAAAGTTTGATAAAATAAAAGGGTGATTCTTTCAAGCTGTAGTCATGTCAGTACTACTGTCTGGTTGCACCTCTCGGAATCAAAATATAACGCTTGGGAAAAAAGACCGATAGGAATTACACGAAGATATTACATGCTGTTTTGAAGAAATCTTGGAATCAACATCTTAGAAAATGATAGCTGTATAAGCACTTGCCACCCATCTCACAAACCATTAGTAAGACGAACAAGACATGATGGGCATCGTTGGAAAAGTAAGGACGAACTCATAGTCGACGTTCTCCTGTGGGACCCTACACATGGACATGACGGGAATGGACGACCAGGAATATTCATCAGCTCTGGGCGAACACTGAGAGAGAGAGAGAGAGTGTGTGTGTGTGTGTGTGTGTGTGTGTGAGTGAGAGAGAGAGAGAGAGAGAGAGAGAGAGAGAGAGAGAGAGAGAGAGAGAGTCGGGCTATTACGTTCATTTTCAACTAATATCCCTGAAAGAGGTATGAATTCCCTCATCCTCCCAGCTATTGGTTAAATAGTATAACTACTGTTCTTCTACAAAGATGTTTTTCGCATTAAATAATTAAAGGTTTCTTGCATTTAGACAAAAAACCTAACCAAACCTTGCATCGGTTTAGACTCAGAATTTTTAAAGGTGTGTTGGCATCTTTCAGAAGAATACAGGATTCTTTTGTTTCTTTTCCTGATGCTTCCAGAAATATGGTAATTTATAGACATCTATATTTGATCAAGTTCAACAACAAAAGAAGAAAAATTCGTGGAATAATTTGTTGATTTAGAATAAATTTATACAATCCGTCAATTCTCTTGATATCTCATGCAATATAGTTGCAAAAAAAATCTAATTACAGATATCATTTGAATCTATAACTTCATGATAAAATTTCTTGATAAAATGGATTCATACAAAATAGCGAGAACCGTGGATATTCCACAGTTTGATAATTTGACTATTACATAGTATATATATATATATATATATATATATATATATATATATATATATATAATATAATATGAAGAAAAGATAAAAGGATAACCAATAGTATAGATTGAGCTAATATGCGCATATTTCGACATTAGGATGTTAATACAAACTAATCTAAATTGAATTATTTTAAAAATAATATAAAAACAATAGTAGAAGGCATTGTATAAACCATTCGTCTTCAGAGTATTATAATATTTTATTACATTAAAACTTCGATACGTCCACCCAGAGGGTGCATATATTTGTTAGTAAAGATAATGATTTAAAATAACTAGATTTTTGCTCATATTTATTAAGTTAAAACCAAACAATTAAAAATCAATAATATTAAGCGCATATTTATTAAAATCAAATTTTTAATAGCCTTCCCGTACACACTGTAAACCGCTATTTTGTTGTATATATAAAAAAATTACATGTTATTAGTGTGTATATACGGTCAACAGTAGTAATAATGTAACTTTATTAACAATTGAGGTTTAGATAAAAATAAAATCATGGAAAATTTGACCTAAGGCAATTGTGACTTGAGTAGTAATACAGTTTCGTTTACAGAAAAATACGGAATCTCCATTATAATAAAAATCATTCATATTTGTATTTTTTAGCTCAACTAGTAAGATATTTTCTTCTTGAATGTAATATTACGACATTAATGTTCACAAATGAATAACATCTGTTGTGTTGTAACAAAGTTTTGTTCAGTTTATAAAAGTTCAGAGAATGGCAACAACTAAACATGTGAATTATAAAAATAAAAAATAAAATGATAATATGTGCTTAGTATTATTAATATCAAATTGTTTGGTTTTATCTTAATTAATATGAGCAAAAATTTCATCAATAAATCTTAAAAGAAATCCATTAACATGAAGAAATATCTGTAATCTTATTATTTACTTCAAAATTGTTTGTTTAAGGAAATTTAGAAATGAAAGACGGGAGTATTTTTTTTATAGTATAAACCCTCTGTTTCTAATCAGTTTATTTTCATTCTTATTTAGTTTCAATATAATATTTTATTACATTAAAATTTAATACGTGCACCTGGAGGATGCATATATTTGCTAGTATAGATAATGATTTAAAATAATTTATTCATATTTGTATTTTTTGTTTTGTTTTGAGCTCACCTAGTAAGATATTCTGTTCGGCACGAGACGTTAATGTTCACGAATGAATACCATCTGTTGTGTTGTAATAAAGTTTTGTTCAGTTTATAAAAGTTCAGAGAATGGCAACAACTAAACATGTGAATTAGAAAAAAAAAACGATAAGCCTGAAAGACGGAAATATTAGACACGAATTGCAAAGATTTCAACCTTTCCTCATTGTTCTTGCCTTTTCATAATTATTAATTTTAGACTAGTTTCTTTTACCCGGTTTAGCTCAGTCGTTGAAGCAACCGTCTAGGAATCGCAAGGTTCTGGGTTTGATACCGGTCCTCTCCAAATCAGCGCATGAGTAGCAGAGCTTAATTAATCTTATCTGTGCTGTAAAACACCTGGGATCTGATTCTAGGTGTGGATGTACACCTCAGAAAAAACAATCTCTCTGATCTCAAGCGAAAGGTGGATAGACAATAGACTACTACAAAGTATATTTCTCTAAATGTTTTAGATGAGGCTTGAAGATTAGTATTATCTGCGTTATTCGGACTATTGTCCCCATCTTCATTGTTACTTGTACAACGTTTCGGCCGATATGCCCTCCGGCCTTCTTCAGGTATTTCTTGTCGGACTCGGGAATAGTCCGAATAACGCAGATAATACTAATACTACCAAGTCTTTATCTACTTTTTTTCTTTCATCCAATGTGTGTTGCTTTGTAATTATGTATACTTATATTAATTAGTATGCAAGTTAATGATATAAATTTTTAACATAATCTTCTTTCTTGACAATGCACTTAATCCAACGCTTCTATATTGACCCCATTTATCAATATAAATACCTGATCAAAATTCGGATGATAATCGTTTGAGGCTATCGACTTATTGTTACATAGCCTATCATTTTTGTAAGGAAGGGTAGTTTAGATTTTTAAAGTTAAAGCGGATTTTGATCGATAGATCTTAACCCCAAAGTTATCGGAAGCGACCTCTCGAATCACGTGATCGGATGAATCTGGGAAAGTAAAAGTTGAATTTGTAGAAGTTGAGTCTCGAACCCATCAGGGCCAGACGTATATATCGTCTGTGCTACAGGGAATCGGGGTAATAAAAGTGTTCGGGAATCAGGGCAATAAAAAGATGGTGAACGTCTGATAGAAGAGGCTATGTAATACTTTTAATACACCTTTGTATATATCTATTCACTAACTCCTCCGCACGAGCAGGATGTGACACGAGGTCAATTTTTAAGCGGGGTTTAACAGGTTTGATTTGAATTCAGAGTTTTCCATCTCTTAGACAGGTTGCCTATCCGAGGTTGAAACGCACCTGATGTGGTCAATACAGCAGGTATGAATCGAGAAGAATCGACTTCGGCACTTAGTTGGGCTAGATGGGCAGTCGGAATGTCCCCATCCGGTCAATCGGCTGGTCATGTCAAGCCCTAGCAACTACATGATTGTTCTGATTGTATTCTTCAAATGGCTCTTATGGCAAACACACAAGTTTTTATCTTATAGGTGCTCGAAGGCGGTGGCTGAGGGTCAATCATCTATATTTATTAATACACATCTTTATTATAATGGAGATTATGTGTATGTCTATCTGTAACCAAAACTACGCCACCACAAACGTCACAATACTTATATTCTCAATGGTTATTGATTAAATAAGGATTATTTAATCTTAATTAGCATCTTATTTATTATGAAATTTCCCAATTAAGGTTTCGTTAACATATATTTGCCTCAAAACAGCCCATACTGTTAATGTATTTAATATTCGACAATGTGGGTTATATATCATTAAGAAATAAATGTTTACATAGTATATTGTTTTTTGGAGATTATGTGCTTAATTATAGTCATACCTAATTTGTTAATTAATTAATTATAATTAAATGAATTAGGCGTGCATATCGGTTTAAATGTAAAGCGTAAACAAATCGAGAAAAAGTCGATCTCTGTATGTACATTTCAGCCTATTAGGCCTCATCAGCAGGCTGAAATGTACATACAGAGATCGACTTTTTCTCGATTTGTTTACGCTTTACATTTAAACCGATATGCACGCCTAATTCATTTAATTATAATTAATTAATTAACAAATTAGGTATGACTATAATTAAGCACATAATCTCCCAAAAATTGTCGGCTGTCGCCATTTCAAACACATTGTTTGTCCACTTCATAGTATATTGTGTAAATAATTTGCATACCGTTTTTAACAAAAACGTGTTTTAGCAGACCATGCCTTTCCTATGCGTATATTAAAACGGTTCTTATTTAATTGCAGTATCAATGTTTTAAGAGCCAATGAATTAGTAAAGTTTGCAATCATTAATTCATTGTAATGGCGGTTCGAAACATTGTAAATTGCTCTTGGAGGAAAATAACCCTATTATAAGTTTTACGAATTCTTTCAATCTGATAAATAAAAGATCGAAATTGTCGCTAAATGTCGCCATGAAGATAAGTATTTACTTTGGTATTTGCTGCCAGGGTGAGCCAAGTGACTTTAATGAGTTAAACACATGCAATTGAATTGAGAACAGATATTTATTCGGTTGAGTTTAATGTATTTTTGACTAGTCGATACAAGCTCATCTGAAGATCATGCACGTGAAAGCGAATATACATATTTAAATCTATGTATAAATCTATCTCTTCATCTCCCTTTCTCCCTCACTCTCTCTCCTCACACTGTCTATTTCTCTCTCTCTCTCTCTCTCTCTCTCTCTCTCTCCACACACACACACACACACACATATATATATATATATATATATATATATATATGCCAAACCATCTAAAGAACGATAAGTATATATAGAGTGTGATAGATAGATAGATAGATAGATAGGTATTATGCAGCCCTTTATTGAATTACATAACCTAGATATTTACATACGTTACGTTTCTTTGAGTTTTGAAGGGACCGAAACTGCAAGGGACGCTCGCCACAGACCCAGCAATGACAAGAGGCCGTTACTGATTGGTTGCATCGAAGGAGAAACCTGCATAAAGAACACAAGAAAGGAGAGATATAATCTTGAAATGGCCTGTCAGATATTTGAGCAAATGCTTTGAAAGTGAATAAAATGGTTTTACTTCAAAGACGATGCCATGTTATTCATCGTAATGCTGCTCTTAGTAAAAAAAAAAAAAAAAGAAAAAGAAGAAAATAAACAAAACAGAATAAAACAAAAACAAAAACAAAAACAAACAAGAACCCACTTTTTGCCTTAGCCTTATATTGTATATTTGTGCAGTTCACAAATATGTATTGCGCTTATGTCAATATGTATGTATGAAGTCACATGAATACTCGCAGGTTATAAACAAACTGGAAAAGCACAAAAGTAAGATAACGTACATATGAGTTTATGAGATGTACGTATATATATACATATTTTTAATGGGAAAATGATGTTTGAATATCTATGGATAAGTTTACTGGGCTTATATAGTTTGGCACAGGACTAGAATAATAGAGCACGCAGAATAAACCATAGTAGTCTCTACCTGAAATCAGATAAAACCGATGGTCCTATCTCATTAAATAGCAATGCCTCTGAAATTAGTAGACTAAATCACATACATCGGTAGCAATGCTTATGGGGGTGATGAGAGGTTTTATATTTAAGGGGTTGTGGTTATTCCTTGTGCGTGTTCCTAGGGTTAAAAACCCCATCTTGTTTGGTGGTCGCACAGAAAAAGGAATTCAAGGAAAGAAAAAAAAAAGACAAAAGGTAGTTTCATGATTTTGGCTCTATTCCCGGGTCATAGCCTCCACGCGGCAAGAAAATTTATCTATAGCCAGTAGTAGTGTCTTTTCCCAGATAAGGCCTAAACTCAAATGGCCGAGAGATTATCTTGGGGATCGGAAGGGTCCTTTTCCCGCACATGCTCGGAGAGTTCTTCCGGTGTGAAGGCTCATGGGAGATTGTTATTTCTTCATTTAAAAAAAAATTCTATTTTAATCCCCATATGCCTCATCTACTGAAAGTTATTTCAACATACACCGTAAAAGCATGCCAGGTTAACGTTCACGTGGAATCGTAATGAAATAAAATGGTAATTGTTCCAAGCTGTGGCCATGTTAGTACTAATGTATAGCTGCATCATTTTGACTTTAAACAAGCGCCTGACTCTTTGTCTATGCTATATATATATATATAATCCGGTTCTAGGTAGCTTACAAATGGCTAGCCACACGGAAGAGACGTGATATGTCGAAATACGGTGTCTGTGGATGACTATATATACTCCCCATCCCCTAGTGAGTTGAGCACTTTCGAGGGGATTTCGCTGACGACTGCAAACTAAGCCTAAAGGCAAGGCTCTTCTATAAAAAGAATGGATATGCCTCTGGCGGCCTTTACATACATACAGATGTGTGTATTTATCAGTTAAAATCCCCTGTAGGAGACGATGGCCGAGCGGTTAAGCAGCCTGACTGATGATGAATCGATCGGGTTTCTACAAATGTCTCGCCACATTGAAGCGACATGATACATCGAAACACGGTGTATGTGGATGACGATATATATATATATATATATATATATATATATATATATATATATATATATTCACAGATATTCAGTTTTGTTTTGTTTTGTTTTACGGCATATCAACCTCAGTGGGTCATTTAATGCCGATAAAGTTTTGAAATAAATCAATTCTTAATGGATAATACATTTTTTTATAAATACATTTTTCTATTTAACCCATAGATAGGACCCTAACAGGTACTACCACTTCGGCCTAGAGTGGACCAGGGAGCAATGGAGATGAAGGGGTGCTCCACATTCCCCAAACGTCCCAAACTGGAACCTCACCATCAGGTAGAGTTTAACATCATTCCCAGGACATGTAGACCCCCAGTCACTGCCTTCTAGCACCCATATGATAAAAAGGGGTTGGGCTTGCCATAAGGGCAATAGGGTTGGAAAAATCATATGGGTGCTAGGGCTTGACGTGACCAACCGATTGATCGGAAGGGGCCTCTCTGGCCGCCCGTCTAACCCAGGATAGGGCCAAAGTGGAGTATTGCAAGTCATGAACCCACCTGGGTTCTATCCTCCAGCATCACGGGTCGCCACCCACGGCAAATAGGTGGCCCTATTGGGGGAGTCTTAACCCTCTGCAGAGGTGCAGTCGATAAATTCTAACGCCCCAGCCGACAGAGCAGACAGATATTCAGCACTCTTTATTTATGCTACGATCTACCATGGGAGTTCGGATTCCGTGGTTTCTTGGATTCTTTCTGCTTATTCAAAATAGGAATGACCGGCCTGTCCCTAAATATAATCTTTAAACAAATACAGGGGGCAGCTCAACAGGCTTTGAGCTGTATCCGGTTGATAATAGGGAGACATTATAAATATTGTAACGTAATGAATTTTTGAGGGCGCTCTCGGGTGAAGTTTTCAGAGTGAGAACGTGGTAACTGAAGAGAATACGTCAAATTTCAACGGAAATAAAACGTTATTAATCAATGCTACATAATCAACAGAATTAAGAGACAAGGAAATATACCACACAGATAAGACCAAGTAATATCCCGTCCGGTAGCCAAAGTTACAGATGGCGCCAGGGATTGCAGTACCGCCTTATCCACCGGAACTGTGGTTGGCCACTAATGAGGACAGGGTATATCACGTTGTTGGACTCTCAGGGGTATACGATGTACGAGAGGTCACCGCTTTTATTTATAGACTTTAACAAAATGAGCAACAAGCCTTGACCAATGAAAAACGACAAAATGCATTTAAGGTCGTTGGTAATTTCCCTAAAGGCAGTTGCTAACTGGAGTTAATAACAGAAGGACTATAACTGGATTGTCTGCAACAAGTACACTCTTGTTCTACGAAGGATTTCAAGGACTTCGACTGGATTCTCTGCTACGAGTACACTCTTGTTCTACGAAGGATTTCAAGGACTCCGACTGGATTCTCTGCTACAAGTACACTCTTGTTCTACGAAGGATTTCTCAATTTCTACCACTGGATTCTCTGCTATTGTTCTACCAAGGATTTCAAGGACTCCGACTGGATTCTCTGCTACATGTAGCTTTCAAGGACACTGGATTTTCTGGTGATTTCTACCACTGGATTCTCTGCTACAAGTACACTCTTGTTCTACAAGGATTTCAAGGACTCCGACTGGATTCTCTGCTACATGTAACCAATGATTTTCCGACTGGATTTTCTGCTACATCCTACCACTGGATTCACAAGTAGGATTTCAAGGACTTGGATTCTCTGCTACATGTGGATTTCTTGGGGGATTTCAAGGACCTCTGGCACCTTTTTCAAAGAATACAATAGCTTTTCTACTACTAGGATGACACCCTTTTGTACTATTGGATTTTCCATGAGGTGACCTAAACGCCTTAAATGGCGACAAGAATCATATCACACATGCAATTCTTTGAGCCGGTTCTTCAATACAGATTTCACTTACTCGTCACTGGAATAACGAGGCCAAAGCAAATGTTATTCCAGTGACGAGAAAGTGAAATCTGTAGTGAAGAAGTGGCTCAAAGAACAGTCAACATAATTTTACAGGGCAGGGATACATGCTCTCATTCGAAGCCATTGAGAGAAACGGTGACTATGTGGAGGAGTAGGGATGTGATCCACAGAGAACTAGCTTTATTTTTTATGTATGATACATGTTTCTGTGTTGGTAATTATACATGTTTGAAACAAAATGGCATTACTTTTTGACTCACCCTCGTATTTCGAAAAGACTATAGAAGATACAGCCAATTGTGATCACAGGTATTTTAGATAATTGATTCTGGCTGACGCTAGGTGAAAAACCATTTCGTTCTCGTTAAGATGTCGTCGTGACGCCATTAACCGTGGGAAAAAATTACGCCATTTGTTTTATAGACGTGACACATTTTAAAGTCAGCTTTAACCCCTTGAAGACGGCATTTCAGAGGACTAGAATTTATTTGTATAGGAGTATCATTTGAGCTTTTCAGAAATCACCTGAAACTTTATTAAAAAAAATAAAAGAGGAGGAATTGGAAATCCAGGAAAAAAAATCAAAATCATTTAGACAACAGCTTTCACCATGAATGATAATAACTATTGTAGTTGGTGTCCTTGGAACGGTCTCCAAATGCCCGAAAAAGAGATTGGGGGAACTAGAGATGTGATGAAGAATGGAGACCCTCCAGACCACAGCTCTGTTAAGATCAGCTAGAATTCTTAAAAGAGTCCTGGAGAAAATAAGAGATTTGCTGTCACTCAGAATTCAGTGAAGGATCTCTACTAATGCGAAAGACTCGTATGATGCCACAAGAACTAAATAAAAGCCAGAATAGATAAACTCAGGTGAATAGCAAGTGTAGTCTACGTGGCGAGAGAGAGAGAGAGAGAGAGAGAGAGAGAGAGAGAGAGAGGAGAGAGAGGAGAGAGAGGAGAGGGGGGTCAAACAGTTAACCAAGCAAAAGAGAAGGCAGCAAACTAGTATAAATAAACTACAAGAGTAGTTACGGTATATCCAAAGCAACTGCGCAAAGGACTGGAATATTTTTGTAATATTTTTGTGATATAAGGTGTGCTGTGCGCATGGATAAAAGCCAGCTAATCAACACGCTCGAATACGTGGTTAGTTAACTATTTAATCGACAATCCCCAAGCCGTTTATTTGTACGTGTTACCACGGACGAATGGATCAGCAACCAAGGGTTCTACTTAACACTAAGGAACGCTAATGAACAACCAAGGATTCTGCCTAACACTATGTAACACAAGGATTTTATCTAACACTAAGGAAACCAAAGAAAAACCAAAGACTCTGCCTAACACTAAGGACAACCAATGATTATTCGCTAAGGAACACAAGGGATCTCCACTGTAAAGTGCTCCTACCTGCAACCTAAATAACGACCAAAACCGTAATGAATATGACCAAGCTTAAAAAAAAAAATACTCTGAACAGTTACCAAAGTCAGTAGCAAATTGGAAGCCATCTTTTATTCTTTTCTTTTACTGATAATTTTTAATCATTTTTGGCATTTTCTTTTTAAGAACAACAATTTAAACAGATGAAAACGATGAAGCTTAATTTGAACCCCGTGGTACATCCCTGGGTTAGCGGAGCCTAATTTTTATTGTTAAAGGCTGGAATTGTATTATATGCTAGTTTAGATGTAACATCAATAAGTAAAAACTTTTATTCTCTGTTCAATATCCTAAAGACTATCTGTAAGGACTCTTTTTCTATTGGAATACTTATTCTAAACACATATATTCTTTTTGACGCGATGTTTTTTTCTGCTGGAACTGACAGATTTTAAAGTCAGCTTTAACCCCTTGAAGACGGCATTTCAGCAGATTAGATTTCATTTGTGAAGAGGTATTATTTGAGATTCTCAGAAACCACCTGGGTTTTATTTTTAAAAAAAGACTAGAGAATTTGCCCGTGGTGTAATGGTTGACATCGTAGGAAATGAAGACAGCGACACCAGTCCAAATCCTGGACGAGCCAGTTGCAATTCATATAACAAATATTCTTGGGAAAGTTATGAATCCAAATATTCTCCTTCCAAATATAGGTAAATAATAGGGTTGGCCGGGCTCTTTAACCTTGGTACAACAACTGGTCTAGGAGAAAGAAAACTCTGAATTCAAACCTAGTAAACAGCTTAAAATTAACCTTGGTTCACATCATACTCGTGGCCGGGGGGGGGGAGTAAATACAGATATTTTCTTTGTATTCTTCTCTCTTGTTTTGTATTGATTTGCTCAGACCATAAAGTCTATTTTTATCACTATTGTTGGGATTTGTTCTCTCTCTCTCTCTCTCTCTCTCTGTATATATATATATATATATATATATATATATATATATATGAGTGATATGTGAGTAAGGAGGTGAAGAGGAAGGTAATGGGTTTATTTGTGTGGTGTGGTGTGGTGTGGTTTATTGTCATTGAAGAAATTTGATAGTCTGATAGGAGTTAGTGTGTGAAGACTACTGTCTGTAAACGTTTGTGAAGCTGGGGAATGGAATATTTTTCCTTTTGGAGTATTTTAGGGATTTGAGAATTTTTAATTTATTTATTTTATTTCTTATCCATTTTGCATTTTGATTTTTTCTCTTTGAGTTACGATTTTTGCGATAGCTGTTGCCAGGTGGAAGAAACCTGACCTTTGTTAGTCGGATTTATTCAATCATTTACTCTCTCATATATATATATATATATATATATATTATATATATATATATATATATATATATTAATTTACAACTGAAAAAAAAAGCTAAGTAAATAAATTC
>CM042138.1:70115515-70120515 GCA_023376005.1 Doryteuthis pealeii | reverse complement strand
AACCCCTCCGCACGAGCAGGATGTGACACAAGGTTAATTTCTTAAGCGGAGTTCAACAGGTTTGAATTCAGAGTTTTCCTTCTCCTAGACCAATTGCCTAACCAAGGTTAAAGAGCCCAGTCTACACTACTATTTATCCATAGCTGGAGGGAGAGTAGGATTCATACTTTTCCCAAGGGTATTAGCGCTAAGAGAAATGCAATTACCACATCCAGGATTTGAACTCGGGGCGACGAGTCCATTTCCCATGACTTTAACCATTACACCATGCGCTTCCATACATATGTATTCCATACATTGCTCGACTTGCAAATCCCTCACTACTGAATAGCGAGTTCGATTGTCGCTGGTCGTCCCATATTTGGGGCTTGTGTCATATCCTACCAATGACGAACCAGTTGGGTCAATGCGTACATTCATTTTTGGAAGGGCGTCCCATCGTTGCATAATGGTTAGCAAGCTAGTCTCACATATCCATTACTACTTAATAGTCAGTTCGATCCTCGCTGAATGCCACATACTTTCGACCTTGTGTCAAATCCTACCCACGACGAACCGATTGGTAAAATACGTAAATTTACTTTTGAAAGGGTGTCCGATCGTAGCGTAATGGTTAGCAATCTAGTCTCGCATATCCATTGATACTAAATAGTGAGTTCGGTTGTCGCTTGATGTCACTTGATATTATCTTGGTCTGGTTAGGGTTATTTAATGCCAAATTGATCCTTGTAGAAGAACTGTAGGAAAATTATCTAAGCCATAGCTGGGGGATTAGGTGTTCATACTTTATACAAGATTATTATTTCGAAAGTGAAAAATCCCACAAATGAACTTCAAACTTGCTTGCTATAACATTGCACTCCAGCATGTTTGGCGCTAAAAATGTAAGTATTCAAAATGTTATATATATATTATATATATATATATATATATATATATATATATATAAAAGTTAATCTAATGAGTCAGATATATCTACTAATAATTTCGCTTAGTATCTCATCAGGACAAGAGTCAGATTTTGCCCTGATGAGCTGTTAAGCAAAGCTATTAGTAGGGATATTTAACCCATTAGGATTAACTTTACTATTTGCTCAACTTAGGTGTGTCGAGCACCTTTTAAATTTTAGTTTTAGACAATCCTAGCGGTTTATGTATATATATATATATATATATATATATATATATATATATATATATTGCCCATGTGTTACAATGTTAATCGATTATTTTTGGTTGGTGCGACTCCCTTGGTCTCTTTTTTCTAGGTGAAGTTTGGTAGTATACTTTTACTAACAAATTATTTGCCGTTATTTTTTTTTACCCTAACGGTTTACTTAGTATATTATACAAGATGTGTCATAAAAGTAATCGAGATTTAAGCTGTATTTACCAAGATAGGAATGAACAATAAATATAACGTTAATTTTTGATATGAGGTTAAACTTTATCGGATGGTGAATTTCCAATTCTGGAATATGTAGAATTCCTCTTCATCAACATAACTCCCTGGTCAATTTTGACCCGGAATACTGGTATCTGTTAGAGTCCCATGAATGGGTTAAATATAAAAATGAGCTTAAAAGGTGTATTTAAAAAACTAGTTAAAAAAAATTGAGTCCATCAAGAATGAATAAAACAAAACGTCTTCGGTATAAAATAACCCGACAAGGGTTGACATAGGTAAAACTAACCGAAAATATGTGTCTGGTAAGACAAGATATCGTAGAAATTTCTTTAATTGGAAATAACTTGGTGGATTACTTCATCTCTCTCTCTTTCTCTTTCGCTTTCGTTCTTCCTTTCTTTCTTTCTTTCATGCTTTCTCTCTTATTAATTCCTCTCCTACTTTCAATTTTCTTCACTTTCTTTCTTTCTTTCTTCTTCTTTCTTTCTTTCTCGCATGCTTTCTCTCTTTTTTAATTCCTCTCCTACTTTCAATTTTCTTCACTTTTTTCACTTTCTTTCTTTCTTCTTTCTTTCTTTCTTTCTCGCATGCTTTCTCTCTTTTTAATTCCTCTCCTACTTTCAATTTTCTCACTTTCTTTCTCTTTCTTCTTTTTCTTCTTTCTTCTTTCTTTCTTTTCTTTCTCACATGCTTTCTCTCTTTTTAATTCCTCTCATACTTTCAATTTCTTCACTTTCTTTCTTTCTTTCTTCTTTCTTTCTCGCATGATTTCTTTTTCTTGCTTTTCTCTTTTAATTCCTCTCCTACTTTCAATTTTCTTCACTTCTTTTCTTCTTTCTTTCTTTCTTACTTTCTTCTTTCTTTGTCTTCCTTTCTTTCTTCTTCTTTCTTCTTTCTTTCTTTCTTTCTCTCACATGCTTTCTCTCTTTTAATTCCTCTCCTACTTTCAATTTTCTTCACTTTCTTTCTTTCTTTCTTTCTTTCTTTCTTTCTTGCTGTCTTCCTTTTCTTTCTTTCTTTCTTTCTTTCTTTCTTTCTTTACATGCTTTCTCTCTTTTTAATTCCTCTCCTACTTTCAATTTCTTCACTTTCTTTCTTTCTTTCTTCTTCTTTTTCTTCTTTCTTTCTTTCTTGTTTAGGTTTCTATTTTTCAGCCTTTTTGCCTTTTTAGGGCAATTCTCATGATTTTTCTTTTTTTTTTTCAATTCTTGATCCGTTTCAATTCAACTTTCTTCAAAATAACCCAACAAGGGTTGACATGGCGTAAAATCTAACTAACCAACCAACCAGCCAGCCAACGGAAATTATCAGAGAAACTCTCTTAAATCTTCGTCTGCAGACGCAAGCAATTAATAATGTCTTAGCATAAAACACGAAAAACACGTTCATTTTACGCACCTCTTCATTTTTCAATATAAATTATACGTCTAATAAAATGTGCCAAAAGGTACGCAAACTCCTGATCCATTTGATCTGCCCTCGATCTGTCATTCGTTGCCGTAAGTGACCTCAAACGTTTCAGGTTTAAGAAGTGTTATTGTACCGTAACTTCATTCTTACATTATTACGAGTCTGTCTTGCACAATATCTATCTATCTATCTATCTATCTATCTGTCTGTTTGTGCCAGTCTGTTCACATATGTGTATGTATATATGTATTTTTGCTAGTTTATTCATATGGGTTTATGCAGTATCTATCTATCTATCTATCTATATATCTAGATAGATAGATAGATAGATAGATAGATGGCAACTACATGATCTTTATAGATCACTGCCGTCCCTTCATAATCTTACAACCTACTTGCCAAAAATGAAAATATATATTTTTCTGTGTCAGTCTGTACATATGCATGTACGTATTTATGTATGTATGTGCGTGCGTTAGTTTGTTCGTATGTTTGTATATATGCATAAATGTATCTACGTGTGTCAGTCTATTTGTATGAGTGTGTATTAATTTCTTCATATGTATGTATGTATGTATGTATGTACGAGTGTATGTATGTGTATATCTGAGTCTCTATATATGTATATGTTCATAGGTATGTATGTATGCATCTATCTATCTATCCCTCAGTATTTGTGAATATACTCAAGCGGTCGCACAATGGTATGAAAGCTAGAATTGTCATGAGTGGTAGATTGTCGGATGAAATACCAATATATAACGGGGTTAAGCAGGGAGATGTCTTGGCCCCAACACTATTCTCAATATTCTTTTCTGTAATATTAACTCATGCATTCCAGCATTGTGAGAAGAACCACGGAAGAGTTTTTGACTTGAGAAAATTTAACTTCAACTCAAAGACGTCCTACACACTTATCAGAAAGTTCCTTTACGCCGATGACGTTGACTTTCTAGCTCACACTGAAGAGTTTATTCAAAATATTGGGAACCAATATGCTTCCTCGTGCAATGCTTTTGGATTAAAAATAAGCTTGATGAAGACAAAGGTAATGCTCACCCTAGTAAAGAGTGAACCGTATATCAAACCAACTATAACCATTCATGGTACTTGTTTGGAGGTTGTTGAATCTTTCACATACTTGGGAAGTACACTGACTTGTGATGGCTGTTTGGATGCTGAGATTCAGCTACGCATCCAGAAGGCATCTGTGGCCTGTGGAAGGCTCGTAAAACGGTTATGGTCTAATACCAGCATTACCCATAAAACAAAATTGAAGGTCTATAGCTCCTGCGTGTTGAGTGTTTTATTGTACTCCTCGGAAACATGGACATTGTTTCGAAGACATTTGAAAATTCTTGAACACTTTCACCAGAAACGTTTAAGACGCATTCTAAACATCAAGTGGAATTCCATTACAGCTAACACAGAAGTCCTTAAAAGGGCAGGATGCACAAGCATGGACACTCTTATAACGGCCCAAATGCGATGGGTAGGTCATGTTGTGCGTATGGGTGATGTTAGAATGCCAAAGCAACTCATTTGAGGTTAACTGCATGATGGCAAAAGGCGACAGCATAAGCCTTGGAAGAGGTATAAGGATTGCTTAAAAAAAAAAATAGATAACTGGAAAAAGCTGGCATTGAGGAGAACTGACAGGAGAATTCATGTGGATGATGGCTGTACCAGTTTTAAGAGTGAAAGAATTGAGCATGAAAACCTCAAACGTCAACTTCGAAAGGGATACACCTGTCATATTGGTGATAACATGGAGGGTTGGAAATGTCAGACATGTGGTCGAATTCTGCTTTCTAAGGCTGGATATGTCAATCATAGGAAATCTCATCAGGGACAATTCATGCAAACTTCAGGAACAAACAATGTGTCTTGTGCAATCTGTAACAAAGTCTGTAAGTCAGCTTCTGGTCTTAAGAGACATGGTGGGGCATAATCATAAAATTCTGTCATCTAATACAATGGAAAGGACGTCCTTCCTATGCCATATTTGCATCAAACTTTGTGGATATGCAGCGGATTTGATGAGTAATTTGAGGGTTCATGAGAGGGAAGGTTCTGGTGGTGGAGTCATTGTGAGGGATGGCAGTGATCTATAAAGATTATGCTATTGCTATATTATCTATCTATCTATCTATCTATCTATCTATCTATCTATGAATGCTAT
>CM042138.1:70098015-70108015 GCA_023376005.1 Doryteuthis pealeii | reverse complement strand
AACGAACTGGAAATCTTCAGCCAAGAAATTTGGAACTAAGAAATGTGTTTACCCAACCCATCCGCACTAGAAGGATTTGACACAAGAGAAAAAGACTTTAAAAGATTTGAATTTAGAATTTTTCCTTCTCCTAGACCGGTTGCCATGCTAAGGCTAAAGAGCCAAATCTGTCTTACTATTATACCAACAGCTGGAGATAGTTGGGTTCATAATTTTCACAGGGATATTAGCTCTACGTGAAATGCAAACAGCGAAATAGAAAGATACTTGGCAATATAAGAAGCAGACATTATCAAACAAATAGAAATTATTTATCTGAATTTTTTTAAAGATGAGTCTTGATAATTTGTAGGGAAACATGATTTAAGGGTTGAGTTAATACAGTTCTAAGTGACAATCATCTGTAGGCTGCAATTTCAATCATGAACACGTGCGATAATAACATAGAATTCTTAACATAGCTTAAAACCTGTTCTTCAAACAGTCTACTCCGGTGGATTGAATAAAGGGTTCAGTTAGATGTACAATGAAGGCTCCCATTACAACAAGAAGGTTCCTGAGTTCGATAAGAAACACCCGAAGAAGGCCGGAGGGCACCTCAGGCGAAACTTTGTGTATATAAAAATAAAGGTGAGGACAATACTTTAAAAAAATCACGCGCGATAATAACATAGAATACTTAAACATAAATGGTCACTTGTACCCAGTCATAGTTGATGGAATGAAAATAGTCTACCACGCTGGATTGAATAAAAGGTTCGGTTCGAAGTTCCGTGAATGTTCCCGATTACAACATGAAGGCTTCCGAGTTCAAGAAAAAAAAGCACGATGAAGGCCGGAGGCACATCGACCAAAACTGTGTGTATATAAAAATAAAGAAGAAACTAGTGACAATATTTTAAAATGCTTAAAATAGATAGAAGACTTTTTATTTTAAAACACGTTTTCATAGCTCATTAGAAATATTTAAAAATAAACTGCTAGTTATTTTGCGTCATCTTTGTGACAAAAAGAAGACAATAGTTTTAATTAAATATTAAACAGTTTTTAAAATGATAGTTTAGACGGATATACAATAACTTGGCAATGGTTTGGAAAAAAACCGGAAGTACTGTTGGTAATTATGAAGACAGATAAAGATAAAGATATATCAAACAGGCAAGGAACACAACAAGGCTTTATAATACGATGCATTTATCAAACAACTTGCATATACAACATACAATATACAATATGTAACTTGTGTGTGAGGTTTACAAATGTGTTATAATTGTACAATTGAATAGTGTAGGGTGTAAGGTTGTAGGGGTGCGGTTGCAAAATAATGCTTTGCGAAACTTAACTGTCTTTGGTAGGAATGTCTTGCTAGCTTTGTTTGACGTTACGCGTCACCGGCCCTTCCGTAAGCTGGCTTCATAAAGCACGTCGTTCTTCGACGGCTGGTTGCAGCAAAAGAGAAAGACTGGTGGTATCAATCTTCAAAGTTGGCGGCCAAACTAAGCCTAGTAACGTGTGCTCTGATTGGTCGCTGACAAAGACCTCTAGCCAATCGGAACAAGGTCTCTCATCAGGCGATGGCTAAAGGACACAGCCTCTTTATTTGTCAAAGGTCAGAAATTGATGAAAAAGTCAGACAGGGTATTAAAGATATCCTGCAGCAGGAACGTAATCAAAGAAATAGATACAAGGTCAGTTTCCACTAGTAATTAGGACGCATCTTCACAGAATCGAATTGTACCCAGGAAGCTTGGTTTTTCTTTTGTTTAATAGCATATCAACCTTCGTGGGTTATTTGTTGCCAAAGCCACTCTTGTATGTATGTATTACCAACCTCTCAGCACAAGCAGAATGGGACACAAGGTCTATTTTTAAGCGGAATTTAACAAGTTTCCATTAAGAATTTTCATTTTTCGAGACTAGTTGCGTAACCAAGGTTAAAGAGCTAAGTCAGTCCAACTATTTACCCATATCTGAAGGGAGATTATTTAGATGCATACCAAACATAGTTAGATGCTTCGCAAAGGTATTAGCGCTATCTAAAATTGATATACTTCTGATTCGTCTTATATTTCACAATAGAGCAGCTCAGATACGGGAAGACTAAATGAGAAAGTTGATGACGATGTACTAGGAATTACAGACAATTGATGAAACGGAAAGCTCCGGGAATTATCAAATCGAGCAATATGGGAAGAAAAATGTCTATATGGACATTTCATCTGACAAACCTTGTAAATTGCGCAGAAAATAACGATGATATGGTTAGGTCTGAGAAACCTAAAGAGAAAATAGCTATTAACAAAAGCCAAAAATTAATAGAATCCTAATTTAGCGCTAGACGAACTAATTATATGAAAGTTAGATTAAGCAAAACCCAAGAGTATTTTTGTCTTACTCGAACACGAGTTGACAGCCATTATTATATATATATATATATATATATATATATATATATATATATATATATATATATATACACTGTAGTGTGAAATGGTCACTATTTCAGCTTTTGCTGGAATAGTGTACCAAAGGCAGTATTAATTGGTAGAGTGCTCAATATAAAATAGAGCTGTTATATAATATAATAAGATAAATATATAGAGGTTTTACATATCTATTTATTAGGTGACAAAGGAACATTCACGACCATATTGGTTTCATGCGATGCAATCATCAGGTGAAACATCTTGAAACATTTGAAACATGTTCACCTGACGACTGCATCGCATGAAACCAACATGGTCGCGAATGCTCCCCAGTCACCCAACAAACAAACATGCAAAACCTCCACGTACCTACTTTATTATACTATATAACAGCTCCATATATATATATATATATATATATATATATATATATATATATATATATATATATATGTGTGTGTGTGTGTGTGTGTGTGTTCTAAACACACATATATATTTAAATGTACATATTTACCAACGCATCCGCACTAGCAGGATGTGACACAAGATCATTTTTTAACAGGTTTAAATTCAGAGATTTCCTTCTCCTATACAAGTTGCCAAACAAAGATTAAAGAGTCTAGTCTGCCCTGCTATTTAGCCATAGGGAGAGAGAGCAGGTGGGTACATACCTTTCCCAAGGGTATTTGAACTATGTGAAATGTAAACAGTCTCGTCCAGGATTTGAACTCGGGTCGACAAGTCAATTTCCTACGACAATTTCATATATATATATATATATATATATATATATATATATATATATATATATATATAATATTATAAATAAGGTGTGACATTGAGCTTAATTTTTACCAGAGGCGACCTTTAATGCATATGAATAAAAATGTAGAAAAATTGAACAGAATTAAATTTTAGTCTTGAATTTCCATAATGAGAATTCATTATGTGTCCAGAGTGGTAGTTGAAATAATTACACATAGTGAAAAATTAGAAATTCGACTTGCCTTATAAAGTTTTTTTAAACGAAAAGATTCTTTACTTTTTAAATTCTGGTCAGAAATGGATACCGAATACTGGATCTAAGAAATACTTAATCACATTAGATAAATTTCAATCTTCTCTTCCTATATGAAATGCGTTCTATATTCGTTTTAGTATTAATATTAGTAGCATAAAAATGCGCCCTACGGGCATAAATATTATATTGAATTATAAAGACTAATGGAATTTAATACGAACCAAAAAACGTTACACTTATTTTTACTTTATTCTAATTGATTTCAATATAAAATTATACAGAGGATTGCTTTTAATACGTTTGAGAATACAACAATAATATTAGAAATCATTAACACAAGGTAATCATTTATTAAACATGGTTTTATTAAAATCGGTATGGAAATTATTCATACCATATACTATGCAAAGATTTATTTCTTAATGATATATAACTCAAAACCAGTATTTTCAACACATTAAAACCCCGCCCAACGGGGTGGGGGTCCAGTGGCTTCGGCCCTGGATCTTTACAAGTTAATAGCGTCGATCCCAGGGGGATATCCCCCCAGGCAACACATGCCCCCTTGATTTAAAGGGGCAGGACTAGGTTTATTGCCCAGCGCCTGAGGCGCCCCACTTGAAGGGGAATGCCGATGGGATCGACGCAATTTTTGTTCTTTCATACCCAAGAGCTTCGGCTTGTGGGTGGGCCCACATTAAAACGAGGCATTGTGCCCAGCCCATACAAGTGGGGTATGAGGCAAATACATCCCCCAAGCAATACCTGCCCCCTTGGGGGCAGGGCTAGGTTTATCGCCCAGGCAACACCTGCCCCCTTGATTTAAAAGGGCAGGGCTAGGTTTATTGCCCAGCGCCTGAGGCGCCCCCTTGAGGGGGAATGCCGAGGGGATCGACGCAATTTTTGTTCTTTCCTACCCATGAGTTTCGGCCCACATAAAAATGTCCTTGTGTCATGCCCTTATAAGTGGGAATAGAGGCAAATACCCATTAAAAACTTGTCCTTCAGGGCAGAGTCTGGCGGCTTCGGCCACTGGACCTGTGAGTAAATTAACGGCCTGAGGTGCACCCTTGAGGGGTAATGCTGACGGGATGCACGCATTTTTTGCACCCGTCACCCATGAGCTTCTGTTCGTGTCTGGTCCCACATTAATAGGGCCTTGTGCCTTACCCGTACACGTGGGGTACGAGGTAAATAATAAAAACCCGTCCTCCGGGGAGGGGGTCCGGTGGTTTCGGTCACTGGACCTGTGTTATTGATTAACATCGTTAATCCCAGGGTTCTATCCCCACTGGCAACAGATGCCTCCTTGATTTAAAGGGGCAGGGCTAGGTTTATTGCCCAGTGCCCGAGGCGCCCCTTTGAATGGGGATGTCGACGATATCAACGAATTTTTTGGCACCTACCAGCCATGTGTCTCGGCACGTAGGTGGGCCCACATAAAAATGTCCTTGTGTCACGCCCTCATAAGTGGGATGAACTCTGGTGGAGTTATACCTTAATAACACGGGCCTTTCGGGGCCTGTGTTTGGTTATGTAAATTAAGAGCGTTGATCCCAGAGAGGCTATCCCCCCATGCAACACCTGCCTCCTGGATTTAAAGGGACGTGACTGGCGTTTTACCAGTGCCTGAGGCACCCCCTTGAGGGATAATGTCGACGGGATCAACGCATTTTTTCACCCACCACCCATGAGTCTCGGTTCGTGGGTGGGCTCACATAAAAATGTCTTTGTGTCACACCCGTATATGCGGAGTATGCGGTAAATACTTTAATAATATGGCCTGTTTTGAGGAAATTCTATCTCATCTAGACCTTAATTATTATCTCTTGAGCGTTATTCGGCATTTGTACCAATTATACCGATTGGAGACTTAATGGGTTACAGTTTAGTGCTATTATAATTCTGAAGGGCCTTTTGATTTAAAAAAATAAGTGAAAATAAAATAAAATAAATATCTTATTATAATGGAGCATGAGATTTTTTACCATGGTTATGAAGAAATTTACTTTACTTCTTTCTTTCTTTCTTTCTTTCTTTGTTTAGCTGCTGCTACTTAAATAGTCACCCATCTAAGTTTTGAACAGGATTCTCGCTGCTTAACTTCGGTGATTTCAATGTTACTTGACCGTAAATCTTTCTTTCTTTCTTCCCTTTTTTCCTTTTCTTTTCTTTCTTTCTTACAAAGAAAAAAAGAAAAATTGAAATGAACGCATAGAAAGAAAGAAAGAAAGAAAGAAGGTATTGAAGAGGATTTTCGCTGCTTAATATCGGTGCTTTCAATATTACTTGACCGTAGATATTTCTTTCTTTCTTTTCTTTTCTTTCATTTCTATTTTTCTTTTTTTCCTTCTTTCTTAGAACCGAAGTTTTCGTCATCTCTCTACTCTCTCCCATTTATATACCCGAGATAAACGCGTATATAACACCATTACTATACTTATGGAGGCATTTAGTGTACGGGATACCGTCCTAGGAAATGAGTACGACAAAACGAGTTCAAATCCTGGACGAGTTTGTTCACATAACGGTAATACCATTGGGAAATATATGAATCCAACAACTCCTCCTCCAGCTAGGGGTAAATAGTAGGACAGAGTGGGTTCTTCAACCTTGGTTAGGCAACTAGTCAAAGGAAGGATACTCTGAATTCAAACCTGTTAAACTCCGCTTTATAAATTGACTGAAGTTAAGCAGCGAGAATCCTGTTCAATACTTTCTTTCTTTTTTTTTCTTTCTTTCTTTCTTTCTACGCGATTTTCAGTTGAAAACTAGTTAGGTCAACTTCTCTTAGAGGATTAGCATGAATAAACGTTTGTATTCCTATTTGGACAGTACACGATAAAAAAAGAATGATAAATATATATCACAATTTTCAAAACAAGCTTTTTTCTTTTTTCACTCATTTCCTCCTCTTGATAAATGAGTCCATCTGATAACTGCATCTGTATATATTATTCCATCATCTTCTTCTGCTTGGCAAACTTGCGTTAACAATACAGAACTTTACCGGCATATGTTTTTTATTCTTCCTCGCATACATTTCGACCCACAAGTTCATGGTGGAAGAAGGATAAGAGACAGTGAGCCCGTCGACCCAACGAGGCAGCCTTACGAGACTGCCTACAATTCGGACTTCTTATATCGCATTGGTCCCGCCTACTACCGACCGAATATTTACGCCTACTTAACCCTAGTAGGGCCGGTTTAACACAGTCGGTAGAGCGTTCGACTAGGAACCAGGTTCCGGGTTTGATACCGGCCCTCGCCAAATCAGCGTATGAGTAGCACATGGATCTGTGAGGAGCTGATGGTAGGTGTGGCACTCCGCCTCAGACGCCCAAACAATCTCTTTGGTCTAGCGCTAGTGAAATGGGGATAGACTCCTTCACTGTCTGGTTGATATCGACTTTAGGCCGTCCCGACGACTTTATTTTACTTTATCTGATCAAACAACCTATGCACTTTTAATAATCGGCCATAAGTGTTTTCTGAATTGTCTATAACAATTCTTAGATTAATTCTTCAATCATGCAAAACGGATGGCCAGACACACTGTCTCCATTTGTGTCGGTTAATGGGGTATCATATTTATTCATTTGTTGAACGTCTTTAAATCAACCGTTGATTTTTTAGAAAATATTTATTTCCTTAACTATAACGCAACATAATTATATCAAACTATCTCTTCTGTTCTTTTTATCTCTAGCTTTCTATTATTAATTCTCTTCTTTTTTTTCATCCTTTCATTTAATTGAAGCAGACGATAAGCCCCTGATATATGTATCCTGCATGAGTAGGATATGAAACTAGGTAAGATTTTATGCGACGTTTACCGATTGTGACTACAGAGTTTTCCTTTTCCAAGATCGGTTGCCATATCAAGATTAAAGATACCTGTTTGTCGTACTATTTTCCCATTGTGGGACGTAGAATAGTTGCATTCATACCATTCCCAAGAGTATAAGTGCTATGTAAAATGTAAACAGCGTCGTCCAGGATTTGAACTCGGTTTGGCGTGTCTATTTCCTACGACGATAACCATTACACATCGGGCGTATAAAGATAACGATGCTATGTTGATAAACTGATGGACATATATCATTTTTGAAAAGTAAAGTTTTTGATTCATTTAAAATGAAATATGTAATTTTTTTACAATTATTTAACCCCTAGCTATGGGTTAAATAGTACCATTGCTACATTATGCTTAGGTAGCCAACGAATTATTTATGAAGTCTAGTTAGATTTTTTAGCTATTGTTGAAAATTCAAATAACGGGAGTAAATGGAAAGTTACCGTCAGCCGTTGGAGTTATAGACCCCCTTGACTTCCACCAAGGAAAGGCGTGTGAGTAGAAATTAAGTTAGTTAAGCAGATTTCGGCTGTTAGTCAGGAGAAGCAGACGTTAAGGATTATCGATCCAAGATGCCGGCCTCTCACCCGCGGTTAGAAAACCCTTTTTGGCTGCGTGTTCTTAATCCTTTTAGAAGTCAGTCGCAGAAGACGTCACTCCATGTTGTTCAACTGTTGTGGATCCTCCGGTGGTTAGTTAGTTCAATTCTTGACTTGTACATATGGTCACACACATTGCAAGGGACATTCCCATCTTCATTTGATGGTTCATGACGACGAAGATGTCACCACTCTGCAGCCCTCTTAATCTCAATATTGAGCCGCTCAGCTTCTGTGCGGCACGTGTCTCGCCAACCCTGTCTGTTGGGGGCCAGATCTTCCAGGCTTGAAGTTGTGATGATGCATTTCACTGCGTGGGTTCTTAATAAAGAATAAAAAAAACAATAAAATCTTGCTTGTTATTACAAACAAGGAGTGAACAGACACCCAGCCCAGAGAAGAAATCAGCCCAGAGAATATGCCAGGAACAAGTTAGAACCCATCTCATCTCATCTCATCCTCATCACGTCATCTCTCTACTCTTTCCCAATTGTATACCCGAGATGAACGGGTATATAACATCATTACTATTCTTATAGAGGCGTGTGGTGTGATACTATCCTAGGAAATAGGCACGACGAAACGAGTTCAAATCCTGGACGAGGTTGTTTACATTTCATATAGCGCTAATACCATTGGGAAAGGTATGAATCCAACAAATCTCTCTCCAGTTATGGGCAAACACCCAGACACACACAGACTTACACACACACACACACACACACACATATATATATATATATGCTTCCCACTCCTATGGCTGAGCACGGTGGGGGGACATTAATTGTAACTTCACCGTTTGGCATTAGCCGTGACTCGTCTGTTTATAGATTAGAGTTCTCTGGTGATTGTAAAAACATGCCACCGCAAAGTATGTAGCAATTAATTGTTCACCCTAAACTAACGGCCCGCTGATAGCCACAAGGGTAAGGAACTTGGCCGACGAAAATTCTTTCGGGTTTCGACCGAGGTAGCTGTTAAAAAGTCAAGCCGCACTGATGAGAAGTAAACTTCGAAACACGTGTCTGTGGTTGACTGATATATATATATATATATATATATATATATATATATATATATATACTCCTCCACACAAGTAGTTCAATTTATTAATCGCAATTCAGCGTTTTCTTTCACCTAGACTGTTGGCCTAACGAAGGTTAAAGATTCCAGCTGCCCTACTATTTACCCATAGATGGGAAAGAATACTTGCATTCATATCTTTCACAAGGGTATTAGCGCTATGGGTAATGCAAAGAGCTTAATCCAGGATTTGAACTCGTTTCGCCATGTCCCTTCCCTAAAAAGGTAACCATTGCACCTGGCACCTCCATTTCTTTTACATATATTAATATATATAAATATAAATAGTTTTCAGGTAAGTATTTTTTTGGTCCGGTTTTATAAACTGGTAGAAATAATTTTCATTAACTTCATGTGTTAAGTTGGTTGAATTAATAAACTGCTGGTTGACCATCATCCACCGCCTTCTAGCTAAAAAGATAACATTTTCCATGGATTTTTGTCATAACAATTTGAAGTACGGGCGGGGTAATCTTATAGGTGCTAGTGCGTGACAGGACTAACCGATTGATAGGATGAGGCCTCTCTGACCGCTCGTCTAGCTCAAGTAAGGGCCGAAGTGGTGTATTGTGCGACAGAGCATAAAATAATCTCAGACGGGTTGACATGCCGTTAAAGCCAATCAATAAATGTAAATAGATAAATACATGAGCCTTACCAGAGAAGAAAAAAAAAGAATTGTGAAACATGAAAGGGACAGTGATACCAATAGTATTAGGAGCTCCTAAAGAATAGTCTGCGGAATAGCCTATCATCGGTATCAGCTGAACAGTGACTGATTGAGTTAACAATGCTCTTGAAGAATTGTATGTAATATATTGTCTGATCAACAAATTGACAGCCAGAAGATCATGTGCAAATGACTCACGCGTAGGCTCAAGAAATATGTGGGTGTGAAGATGGGACTGAAAACAAAATCTGGATATTGACTTGAACTTATTGAACCGACCTACGACAGCCAGAAAGACAGTAAGTGACAATGCGTAGACACAGAAAATGTGTGGGCGTAGCCCAT
>CM042138.1:70080515-70090515 GCA_023376005.1 Doryteuthis pealeii | reverse complement strand
CTATCTTCCATTGTTTATGTATCTTGTTTATTCATGTGCTGTATTATATAAAATGTTTTGTCTTGGAAATGTGTCTGAGTTGTATGTTCAATTATGACTTTGAACCCTACACCTTTAAACAAAGCAAGCCAAAGTAAACCAAACATACAGTTTAAATAAGCTAGTTAGTAAATTCGGATATCCATTAACTCTACATATTTAATAAGGAACAGGTTCTTTGCTTATTCAAATACTTATTATCATTGCATTCTATAACTTTGGTGAACATTATCCTATACAAAATAATAGTCTTATACGAGGGTGAGTGGAAGCGCGTAGTGTAATGGTTAAAGTCATGGGAAATGGACTCTTCGCCCCGAGTTCAAATCCCGGATGTGATAATTGCATTTCACTTAGCTCTAATACCCTTGGGAAAGGTATGAATCCTACTCTCCCCCCACCTATGAATACATAGTAGGGCAGACTGGGCTCTTTAATCTTGGTTAGGCAACCGGTCTAGGAGAAGGAAAACTCTGAATTCAAACCTGTTGAACTCCGCTTAAGAAATTGACCTTGTGTCACATCCTGCTCGTGCAGGGGGTTGGTAAATATATATATATACACGAGGGTGAGTCAAAAAGTAATGCCATTTTGTTTAGTACAGGTATAATTACCAACACAGGAACATGTATCATACATCAAAATGAAGCTGGCCCTCTGTGGATCACATCTCTACTTCTCCACATTTCTCTCAATATCAATGTTCCACCTTCAAATGAGAGCATTTATCCCTGCCCCGTAAACTTCTGTTGACTGTTCTTTGAGCCACCACTTCACTACAGATTTCACTTCCCCACTTTTTCACTACAGATTTCACTTCCTCACTTCTTCACTACAGATTTCAATTCATCGGTCCTATGGACGAGGTTTGAGAACGTTGCTTACAGATCATCTTTGCTTCTCCAACTGTGTCCGGCATGTCTTGTTCGTCTCACTCTGATGGTTTGTTTTATAGAGGGAAAGTGACAGTACAGCTGTTTTTTTGTGGGATGTTATTTCCAGGAATTGTTTAAGATCACACGTAGCATTCTTGTGCAGCTACCGTCGAGCTTAGTATCTAGGTGTTTTGTTTGGGTTCAAGTGGTGAAGCCATACAGTACCACTGATACGGCTACGGATTGGAAGAATTGTCAATTTAACTTGTCAGTGAGATCGAATTTCCATATGACTGACAATCTGTTTATAGCATACCATGCCTTCCTTATGTGTGCATTAACATCGCTTTCTCTTGATGAGATATTACTACCTAAATTACATTTTAAATTTTAAACCTGCTTTAGGCGATTGCAGTCAAGTGTAGAGGTGCCTCCTTCCTCTTTTAAGAGTTAAATGACACAGGTCAATTTAGATTTATTTCATTACAATTCTCTTAAAGTCTAGCTTTGAATATCATCTGTTATGTAATCGTGGTAATGTGGAGCCATGAGAGTAACTTGATATGTAAATTAGCAAGGAAAGTTTTTAGCAATAATTTTGAGTTAGATGATAATGGAAAGGTTTAAATGATGATTCAGCATAGACTCATGGCATGGTTTGATTGGACGTTTAATGATACGTGGAGAAAGGGAGAGAGAAGTGAGAGGTCAGAGTGTGGATTGAGTCTGGGAGAATGCGCTTAGAGAGTAAGACATGGATGTCTTATTTTTCGGCAGTTGTGATTTTGAGGGAAATAAAATACCCATGAGAAAAAAAGAAGTGATCTTGTGTTATTACTAAAGCCTCTAATCTCTAAATGGCAAAAGGCAAGACATCCCAGTCAACTGAACAGCAGCCCAGTAACAAGGATTCCACCCTCTCCGATGTAGTACGGCCTAGAAGAGATAAGTATATAAATAATTTTACGATCAACACATCATCACTCCATCAGAATTAAGAACCGTTAAGTAACAAACCTTTAACACATCTCTTCATTCCAACAAGGAGAGTGTTGCAGCATCGTTTTCCTTTTTGTTCAAATAATTATGATTAGTACTGTATATAACAGGCATCGGTTTATAGCTCTATCTCAGAATTTTCACTATCATTGCAAGAGAATAATATAATACACTTTGGCCTTATCTAAGTTTGAAATCATGACCCCCAACTAAAATTAAACAATGGCCTCAAATGCAGCTGAACTTTCTATCGTAACAACCAACAATCAAAGCAGCAAATAAATAACAAGGAACTTGCTAAAATTATAAGTTAGTTTAATGTACTGATCGTAGAAATATATATAATGTAAGCTTAAATTTGCCTTGAAACTCAGTTGGCCCGTTCTATTTTCACTGTTGTTGACCGTATCTCCATCGATGTGTTCTTGCTGATTATTATAAGGCTAATTTATGCTTACATTATATATATATATATATATAATATATATATATATATATATATATATATATATATATATATATATATAATATATATATATATATATATATATATATATATATATATATATATATATATATATATATAATATATATATATATATATATATATATATATATATATATATATATATATATATATATATATATATATATATATATATATATATATATTTATTATAAATATATATAAGCTATATTATAATATATATATATATAATAAATATATATATATTATATATATATATATATATATATATATATTATATATATATATATATATATATATATATATTATATATATATATATAATATATATATATATATATATATATATATATATATATATATATATATATATATATATATTATAAATATATATATATATATATATATATATATATATATATATATATATATATATATATATATATATATATATATAAATATATATATATATATATATTATATATATATATATATATATATATATATTATAAATATATATATATATATATATATATTATAAATATATATATATAAATATATATATATATATATATATATAATATATATATATATATATATATATATATATATATATATATATATATATATATATATATATATATATATATATATATATGTAGCATGAATTTGCCCTGAAACTGAAACTTAGTATACGAATTGTATTAAATTCTATGATAGCACGAAATGATAAGACAGTCAGTCTACACTTTCTTGATAAAGGAAGATCACACTTGAGAAACATTGAATGAAATAAAATAAAACTTAACACTTAACATCGAATGGGGTTTCCTATTCATTTCCCACCCATGCCTCACACAAAATCCCCTAAAATATATATTATAGACATATGAATATATAAAAACATATATACAAATATAATATATTCACACAGAACTAGACTCACTTAGCTCAGTAGAGCGTAGAACCACAAGATAGTTCAATACCGGTAACTAGCGTATGAGTATAAAGTATGATGGTAGGTGTGGCGCTCCATTAGATGCTAAAAACAATCTAGCGCTATTGACAAGGGGATAGACTCCCTCGCTGGCTGGCTGATACCGACTTGGTCCTTTGTCAGTATTGGAGAATTGAGAATAAAGTGTTCAATTATTTTTGTAAGAATTGTATTTATTTATTATTATGTACAATACATTTAAGGTACAGTTGTTACCACTGGTTTCCAAGCAGCATATTTGCTGCCCTTCATCATGATAAAGCGCCTGTTAAGAAATACATGGATACAGGACAATCCTTGTATTTCTTAAAAGCCGCTTTGTCGTGATGAAGGGCAGCAAATCCATGGTAACAATTGCCCCTTAAATGTATTGTACACAATTAATAAATAAATAAATAAAATATATATATATAATATATATATATATATATATATATTGATCTTTTCTGACGGATAAGATAGAGATTACTTATCCTTGCTAGTCCTATGCAACCAAGTACAAATTTAAGAGGAGATTGCAACAGTGTCTGAATAAAACTAATTGGGCGACAATTGAAAATGGATTTAAATTCTCCAAATCCAAAGCCAAAATGTATGCACTTCTGCCTGCCACGAGAAATGCACTGTTCTTCCAGTTCTGAAGTTGGATGGTATAGCAATCCCCGAGGTACAGCAACGTAAATTCCTTGCTCTCCACTATTGACTATCATTTGTTCCTCATATGAAGCATCTTAGAGTCAAATGCAATAAATCCATTCCGCTGATAAAAATGTTGGATCACACTTAAGAAACTACACAAAAAATATAGATATAATCATACAATGTACGCAATTCCCAAAACCCTAGATACAAAATAAGTGCAGGCGTTAATAATATTCAGAACACTACTAAATTAAATGACAAAATTAAATAAGAACGCACATAAAAAGATTACACTTACTTTAATTATATTTGAATTGGTTTCTATATAAAAAATCCGTTATAGGAATAAAATATATAATATAATAATAATAAAATATATATATATATAAAAATGAATCAATCATTGCAACATTTATTCTCGGTCAAGGAGAAGGCAAATTGAATTAAAACCAACGGATCTCTCTTCTTGTTAGTAAATTAACTACTATGAGAGCTTCCCCCTTCTCATCCCTCCTCGTATGATCCAAACTATCAATTTAGCTCCATCAGAAACGACTCCCAAGCTAAAAGTGAGGGCTCCCAAGGCAGGTGCATGCACAACAAACACAACAGTGTGTAGCATAATGGGGGTGGGTAGAGTCATGAGTGAAACACTAATGTGTAAATTAGCGCGGAATATTTTTTAGAAAAAATATGTGTTTGATGAGAATGGAAAAGTTTAAGGATGAACCCTCATAATGCTACATAGATTTGTTTCTATTGGACAAGCTATGAAACCTGGCGAAGTTGGGGTTAGAGAAGAAGTGAAAGGTGAAATTATGAGCTGAATCGGACGCAATGAGTTGAAAGAGCCAGACGTGCTCTCGGCTGTTGTGACTTGAGGAAAATAAAAATCTCATGAGAAAATGAAGTGGACTTGTGTTGTTACTAAAACTCTAAATGGCACAAGGCAAGATGTCCCCCAGCACATCATGTTGGTGCCCAGACTCCGAGCAACCACTCAACTGAACAGCAGTCCGGCAACCGAGATCCGAGTCTCCCCAATGTAGTACCTGTCCAGAGATAAGTATACAATTATTTTTGCCATCAACACATCATCGCCCGTGTCCAAAGAAAGAACCGTAACGTAACAAACGTTGACATATCATCTCTCCATTGCGAAATGAAAGCATAACGTAACCATTGTTGCCATTTGCAGCAAGATCAGTTTCTTCGCATCCGCAGTACGTTGGGGACGTTACTTTTTGGATTACACTGAGAACTAGACTCACTATATATATATATATATATGAATTACGTACATTGTTTGAAAATTTTAGAACATTAAAAAAAAATTCCATATTATCCATGTTGAATTTAGTACTATTTCATATCATATCTGAATATTTAATCTTGACTAGAGCAAGACAATATTTTTTCTTAATGTATATATATATATATATATATATATATATATAACATGATATACATTGAATATATATATATATATATTATACATTCAATATATATATATATATATATATATATATATATATATATATATATATATTCATTGAAAAGTATAAATATTGCGCACACATGCATTCATACTAATATACGTAACGGCAACAGCAGGCATTTAAAAAACGGGTTATCGTACACAGACGTAGGCGCACTCTAATTTAAAGTAGTTAGCGTAAATACGCATTAACCCCGAACCCTTGCACATGAATGCTCTTTTACTTCACACATCTCACTGACTGTCCCTCTTGTCACGACTTTTTTTTTCTCTTCATGTTATCAATTTCCCGTGAAACATAATTTCATTTACAATTTATTAAATTTATATCCACGCTGCTGACAGAATCATCTTCTCGCCACCCAGTCAAGTCGTTTATCAAAAAGAGACATCTTACACTTTTGAGGAGTTGGCGTATTGCTTCTATAACTTTCTAAAAAATAACAGAGGGGCGGCATTATTTTATATCATTTGTTTTTCTCCTTCAAGCAACACCAACCTACTTACACACAGACACGTATACACGCAACACACATATATATATATATATATATATATATATATATATATATATATATATATATATATATTATATACTAGCAAATATATGCACCCTCCGGGTGCAAGTATTTAAATGTTAATGTAATAAAATATTATATTAAATTAGAAAGGCGAATGAAACTAAATAAGAATGCAGATAAAAAGATTTGAAACAGAGGTGTCTATAATCGAAAAATAGAACATCTGAAACTTACTCTTCCATCACTCCTGTCTTTCATTGTGATATTTTCCTAATCTGACTACTTAGTTAAAATAGGAAGTAAAGAATAAAATTACAGTTATTTCTTCTTGTTAATGGATTTCTTTTAAGATTTATCCCCCAGATGTTTGCCCATATTCATTAAGATAAAACCAAACAATTAGAAATCAATAATACTAAGTACATATTTATTAAAATCAAATTTGTAATATCAATATGCAAATTAGCCTTCTCGTTCACACTGTAAACCGCTATTTTGTTGTATATATAAATACAGTTGTATATTATTAGCATTTAGATAAGTCCTACAGTATTAACTAAAACAATTTTATTAATAATTGAGATTTAAATAAAAATAAAATTATGGAGAATGAGATGTAAATAATTATGGGAATTGTGACTTGAGTAGTAATATCGTTTCGGTTACAGACAGAAAAAACACCCAATCTCTATTATAATAAGATATATATATATATATATATTATATATATATATATATATATTGGTTTGTTGGTTGGTTTTGAAGGCTGTCACAATGCAAGTGTAAAGAAAAAAGAAGGTAACTATTATGTTGTTTGTTAACCTGTCATTTTATTCTCAATATTTCGGGATAAAAATCCCATCATCAGAAGATCGGTCGAACTGAAGTTGTTCTAGTAGTCGCTCAATTTGTTCTGTCTCATGTCTTCCAAATTCTCTGTGTGTGTGTGTGTGGTTATGGGTGCTTTCTTATGTGTGTGTTTGTGTGTGTAAGTGTGTGTGTGCGTGCTTGTGTGTGTAAGTGTAAGTGTGTATGTGTGTGCGTACGTCTGCTTATGTCTGTGTGTCTGATCATTTCCTTTTATTTTATTTTAATTATTATTCCATATATTATATACATAAAGTGTATTTTGGCAGCATTTTCTCTTTTAAACATGTTTGGTTGAACTCGAGTGACGATTCCTGTCGTACAAGTTTCTGTTCAATCCTTTCAGGGTGTCTCGCCATCTTTTTGGTGTCACAGTGGAACTGGTGTAGTAATCAACCAAAGGTGTCTCTACGGGCGCTTTCGGCATGTCGATCTGCCATCTTCAGGTTGGAAACAGTTTCGTTCGTTCGAACTACCACTAATTCCTAATACCTCCCACTATCAATTGTTACTACCTCCCACTACCAATTCCTATGCTACTGCTAGTTTTCTTTAAAAACTTGACACCACGAAACATACCATCAGTTTCCAACCTGAAGATGGTAGATCGACATACCGAAAGCGCTCGTAGAGACACCTTTGGTGGATTACTACACCAGTTCCACCCTGACACCAAAAAGATGGCCAGACATACACATATATATATATATATATATATATATATATATATATATATATATAAATATAAATATATATTAGAAATTGGTACAACAACTTGACGAGAAATTCTGGGGAAGCTAGCTAGTGTAATGGTTAGAGTGTCCACTTGTCAGCCTGACAGGTAGGGTTCGAATCACGCACAAAGCACTGTCCTGTCTATAGCTCTGCTGATGAGGCCTAATAGGCTGACATGTACATACAGAGATCGACTTTTTCTCGATTTGTTTACGCTTTATATTTAAACCGATATGCACGCCTAATTCATTTAATTATAATCAATTAATTAACAAATTAGGTATGACTTCAATTAAGCACATAATCTCCCATTTCAAACACATCGTTTGTCCACTTCATATATTTTTTTTTTAGCGGGAGGAGATATAACAGACCAAAATTGTTGGATTAACTTCTTGGTATAATTATTAAACAGTTTCCGGGCGATGATATATGGTAATTTGACGTTGCTTTCTGGGTAAAAGTAAATATTCCATTACTATAAAATACCTAACCCGTTTCGGCCATTTAATCTGAAATTTTGCCGGTAGGAAGGGCGCACCATATGACTCTGTCAATAAATGCTAAAAACTGGATATTAACTCGGAACATTTGGATAATTCCATGTCAAATTATTCAGGTCATGTCACCTACCACCTTCACATATATTGAACAGCATTTGCACAAAAAAAAGATGGTGAAATAAGAATAGAAAAAATCTGTGAAAAAATAATAGAAAAAGAATTGTCATTGCATGCCATATCTGGATATTGATCTTGATATGAAAAAATCAGAAATCATCAATAACTTAAAATTGGTTGAGTTTAAAACTTTTTGAAAACATTTTTGGTTTCCTTGGTCAAAAGTGCCTTTATAAACCAATTTTGAGTAGTAGGAAATCTTTAGAATGCATTTTACAGACAAAAATAGATTACAAAAGTCGCCATTTTTCGCGAACCCCGCCAAATTTGGAGGGCTAAAAATCGACCTAAATCCGTCAATCTTTGGAATTGGAAACTCAAATTTTTTGGATTATCTAACTTTAATATAAAAATTTAACATGGAAAATTTTTTAGAAAAATTGAAGTGGGGGTGACAATTTTACTTCTTTCTAGCTGATTTGACATGGAATTAGCCATTTGTAAGTTTACAAAGTTTATTCCCTGTATTGCCGTTTGAATACGTCATACCATTTAATAAGAAGACCATGCCCTTGTCCACGGAACTAAAAGCGTAGGACGTTGTTGTCTTTCCATTTTAAGAAGTTATAATTTTACAGAGCTGGATGATGATGCTGAGAATGGATTCATTTAATTATGTCTTTCTAACTCTGTGAAGAGGATCTGTATTGGAATGCATAATTAATGATTAAAAACACTTTTTTCGGAATAAAATACCCAATGATTTGAAATGCCGTAAAATCCAACCGATCAATGAATCTAAAATTATTTAAACCAAGTTGTTTAAAATTTTCTATGCAACATATGAGAATAGCTTAGTCTGGTACAAGGTCAGAAGAATGGGGCACTCATTAACAATGGTCAGCAAACCTAGCTCAGTAATCATTATACCACACCTAGTCAGAGATAATTTTGACCAGTGGTTCTCAACCGAGGTCCACATGAACTCTGGTGGGGTCATGAGGGTCCACACAAAAATGCGGTGATATTGTTACATAATTCGTGGGTAGCCTACGAATTATGTTTGTAAGTGAAGTTAGATTTTGAATTAGAATTCGTTGAAGATTCAAAATCGGAGGAGTTGTATTATTGATAGGTAATTACTTTTACTTAAACCAGGTGGGAGATTCGTTATTTTATTATTTTAAACCTGGTTCTGCTATTAAGTCACGGTACTAAATTAGCCGTAATTTACATAGACATACTTATCTTATTTTATGACTTTCTTATCTCTGCTACAACTGAATATCTGGGTATCTGGATCAGTTGAGCTAGCTTACATTCTCTCTGTTTTTCGGGTCTGGAATCACTTATTTCTGGGGATATATTTATTGTCTTGTGTCGTTGCTTAGTTTTAATAACGAACACAAGATTTTGTTTTTCTTTAGAGCTATTTTATTTTTACTTACAAGCTCAAGACAAACATGCGGAGATTTTAGCCTCGATCAGACAGACCACTATTGTAATCCGTCTCGTTTTGTCATCCAACCAAAAAGTCTCCAGTCGTCTCTTTCAAACATCTCAGCCAGACTCACAACTTTCTCACTATCTCATTCACTTTTCGCTCGGTTGTCCCGGCTCGGCCAATCAGTGGCCAATTATTCTGTTTTCTTTTTTCATTATTAAAATATTTAAATTTCCACATTCGTACCACGTCAACCCACCGCTGACTATCAAACTCT
>CM042138.1:70063626-70071126 GCA_023376005.1 Doryteuthis pealeii | reverse complement strand
ATATATATCAACTCCTCCGCACGACCCCAACCTTATTGCCCTTATGGCAAGCCCCAACCCCTTTTTATCATATGGGTGCAAGAAGGCGGTGGCTGTGGGTCTACATGTCCTGTGAATGACGTTAAACTCTATCTGATGGTGAGGTTCCAGTTTTGGAGGTTTGGGGAATGCGGAGCACCCCTTCATCACCATTGCTCCCTGGTCCACTCTGACCCGGAGTGGTAGTATCTGTTAGGGTCCCATCTATGGGTTAAATAGAAAAATGTGTTAATAAAAAAAATTGTATTATCCATTAAGAATTTATTTATTTCAAAACTTTATCGGCATTAAATGACCCACTGAGTTTGATATGCCGTAAAACAAAACAAAACAAACAAACAAATCCTCCGCACGAGCAGGATACGACACAAGGTCAATTTCTTAAGCGGAGTTCAACAGGTTTGAATTCAGAGTTTTCCTTCTCCTAGATTGGTTCCCAAGCCATGGTTGAAGGACCGAGTTTGCCCTGCTACTTACCCATAGCTGTAGGGAGAGTAGGATTCATACCTTTCCCAAGGGTATTAGCGCTAAGTGAAATGCAATTACCACGTCCAGGATTTGAACTCGGGGTGACGAGTCCATTTCCCCTGACTTTAGCCATTACACCACGCGCGATGGTTTTGACATATAAGGCGTGATGAAGTCCACCACTTAAACTTATTTACTCTGAGCGGGCGCGTGGATTAAAAGCCAGCCAATCAACAGTTCAAATATGTGGTTAGTTAACTATTTAATCACCGATCTGGAAAGCCGTTCATTTGTACGTATTCGTCATTGCCGAACGGACTTTGCTCAACCGCAGGATTTCAATCAACACTAAGGGACACCAAAGAAGAACCAAAGGATTCTACCCAACATTAAGGGACACCGAGAAACAACCAAGGATTCTACCAAACACTAAGGGATACTGTGGAACAACCAAGGGATTCTACCCAAACACTAAGGGACACCGAGGAACAACCAAGGATTCTACCACACTAAGGACACCGAGAAAAACCAAAGGATTCTACCCAACACTAAGGGACACCGAGGAACAACCAAAGGATTCTACCCCAACACTTAAGGACACCCGAGGAACAACAAAAGGATTCTACCCAACACTAAGGAACACCGAGGAAACAACCAAAGGATTCTACCTAACATTAGGGACACCGAGAAAACAACCAAATGATTCTACCCAACATTAAGGGACACCGAGAAACAACCAAAATGATTCTACCCAACATTAAGGGACACCGAGAACAACCAAATGATTCTAACCAACATTAAGGGACACCGAGAACAACCAAATGATTCTACCCACACTATTAAGGGACAACCGAGAAACAACCAAATGATTCTACCCACATTAAGGGACACCGAGAACAACTAAATGATTCTACCCAACATTAAGGGACACCGAGAAACAACCAAATGATTCTACCCAAATTAAGGGACACCGAGAAAACAACCAAATGATTCTACCCAACATTAAGGGACACCGAGAAACAACCAATGATTTACCCAACATTAAGGGACACCGAGAAACAACCAAATGATTATACCTAACACTAAGGGATACTGTGGAACAACCAAAGGATTCTACCAACACTAAGGGACACCGAGGAACAACCAAATGATTCTACCAAATTAAGGGACACCGAGAAACAACCAAATGATTCTACCCAACATTAAGGGACACCGAGAAACAACCAAATGATTCTACCCAACATTAAGGGACACCGAGAAACAACCAAATGATTCTACCCAACATTAGGGCACCGAGGACAACCCGGACAACAACCAAATGATTCTACCTAACATTAAGGGACACCGAGGAACAACCAAATGATTCTACCCAACATTAAGGGACACACCCGAGAAACAACCAAATGATTCTACCCAAACATTAAGGGACACCGAGGAACAACCAAAATGATTCTTCCCAACATTAAGGGACACCGAGAAACAACCAAATGATTCTACCCAACATTAAGGGACACCGAGAAACAACCAAATGATTCTACCCAACATTAAGGGACACCGAGAAACAACAAATGATTCTACCCACATTAAGGGAACACCGAGAAACAACCAAATGATTCTACCAACATTAAAGGGACAACCGAGAAACAACCAAATGATTCTACCAACATTAAGGGACACCGAGGAATATGGGTTTTAAGAAATTGAGAATTAAAAAAGTTGAATACTTATCAAGAATGAATAAAACAAAACGTTTTCGGGATAAAATAAGCCAGCAATGTTGACATGCCGTAAAATCCAACCCACTATCAACTGACACACGCACCACTCAAATGTCTTCCACTGCTAAAGTCAGTATAATGTGTTTACTTCAACTTTGTTAGTTGAGTGTTGTCGCTAGTTAGAGATTTTGAGAGCAATCAAGATCTGGCCAGCTACCTGTTTTTTTCTTTCTAACTTCTTTTTGTGCGATATTTCCTAGTTGAGTAACATGAGTGACCCAGAAAAAAAAAGAACACATTTTTTTATTTTTCCCATTAAACTAACCCTAAACTCGACCCTAACCCTAAACACTAACCAACCCATGTTGGGCTTAAACTTTAAAAAAATTAAAATTAACAGTTTTATTACAAGATTAGTGGGTTCTGATTTTTTTGGGTCACCCTGTAATATTATGTTACTCAACTAGGGGTAGGGTTTGGGTTAGGGTTTAGGGTTAAAGTTAGGGTTTAGGCTTAGCCTAAGCTTAGGGTTGGGTTTAGGGTTACTTTAATGTGAAAATAAATAATTTGGGTTCTGTTTTTCTGGGTCACCCTGTAATATGTAACTCAGCTAGGAAATAACCCTTTTGTGAATGTATCTTGTTTACGGTAACATTTTTCTTATTTCTATAAATACATTATTTCTTTCTTTCTTTCTTTCTTTCTGTTTTCTTTTATCTTTGTTGTCGTACGTTCAGTATTTTTTCTTTCTTTTCTTTTTTCGTTTTTTCTTTGTACTTCTGTCTGCCTGTCTTTCTTTTATTTTCTCTATTTCTTTGCTTTTTTCTCTTCATTCTTTTACCGTCAATCTTTGTTTCTCTCTTTTTCCCCTAATTTTCATTTTCATTCTTTTTCTTTCTTTCGATAATTTTTTTTTTTTTCTTTCTTTTTATATTTCTTTCTTTCTTTTACTGTGATCCTTTCTCCTTTCTTCTTTTCTCTCTGAGCTTTCTTTCTTTCTTTGTTAGTTCTTTTTTTCTCTATTTTTCTTCATATTCTATATATATATATATATATTATATATAGATTTTTTGGATGTTGTTTATTTAGAAACGTTGCTGAGAAAGTAATATATTAAATTTTTTACTTGAAGGCACTTACAACGCATGTATCGCATAAAATTCGATACTTTTTCTATAGAAAACGAACTTGACAATGTAATCCCAACAAAGGATGGTTCGATGTGTGAATACGTACAGACTGTTTCGACTTTATTAAGTCTCATCAGCGGTATATACTAACGATTTCCTCCGAGAAATCGAAACCAGGACTTCAGCAGACACAGTGAAACACTAGTTTCACTGTGTCTGCTGAGGTCCTGGTTTCGATTTCTGTCGGAGGGAAATCGTTAGTATATACCGCTGATGAGACTTAATAAAGTCGAAACAGTCTGTACGGTATTCTACACATCGAACCATCTTGTTGGGATTACACTTGTCAAGTTCGTTTTCTATAAGAAAAGTATCGAATTTTATGCGATTCTCGTTGTAATGCTTCAAGTAAATTATATTATATATATATATATATAATATATATATATATACAAGGTGTGCCAAAAGTATCGAGATTTTTTTGTATCTTTTTGATACACTTGTATTCTGAAAAAAAAATAACGTTCCATTCATGAATTATTTTTCAGAAACAGGTTGTGTCAAAAAGTACAAAAATCTCGATACTTTTTTGACACCTTCTGTATGTGTCTTCATTTTCATTATTTTTCTTTCTTCTTTTCTCTATGCTCACTACATTTGTTCCTTCTTTTTTTTTATCTTTTCATTTTCTTTCTTCCTTCGTATGTTTATTTTGTTTTTTCTTTTTCCCTATCATTGGATTTTGATTTCCTTCTTTTTTATTGTTTTCTGACTTTCGTTCTCTTTTTATCTTTTAATTTTCTTTCTTTGTATTTCTTTCTTTCAGTCTTTTTTCCCTTCTTCTCCTTCTTTTACTCTCTGTATTCATAATTGGTTTTTATATTTTTCTTTTCATCATTTCTTCCTTCCTTCCTTTCTTTTTTCATTTCATTATATTTTCCTTCTTTTTTTCTCTGCTTTTTCACATTCAGTCTCTCTTTCTGTAATGCTCTTCTTTTTTCTCTCCTTCGTATTTCTTTGTTTCTTAACTATTGGTAACTCTATCATTCCATTTACCCTGTTGAGTCATTTTCTTAAAAAGAAAACTTTTCCCTGTCCCCAGGGTAAAAAAGAAGCAATCCCTACACGAAAGCAATTTTCAATGTCTGTTCATTATCCCTTCGCTTCTCAGCCGCCATCTTTTTTCAATTGGACTCATTTTCACATCGTTTGCAATATCACAAGATTTACTTATATCGACACGGAACATCTCAGCTTTCCCCCCACAAGTAAAACCGAATCATTCTTACTGTGTTTTTGTAATCTCACCGCACGTCAGGACACGCAGTATTTTAAATGTATCTTTAATATGAGTTTTTCAAATACTTTACTTATATAAATAACCGTAAATGATTATGTTTTATTCTCTACCCTAACTCTCAAAAGGATTATATATATATATATTATATATATTATATATATATATATATATATATTATATAAGATATGAAAACACTACAAATGCTGTTAAAGTGAAAACATTAATAACTTCGCTGATATTGAAAAATATTTCGATTTTATGAACTGAAATTCCGTGAGGCTCCCGTGTACGACAAGAAAGTTACCGAGCCTGACAAAGGTTCCTGAATCAACAGGAAATACCTGAAGAACATTTGCCCGAAACATTGTGCATAAAATAGATGAGTACATACTCCGAATAATCCAAATAATCCAAATTATCAAGCCTCATCTAAAAAATTAGAGAAATAATCTATATTCAATACTCGTGTTCCTTAATTGTTTCGTCCGTTATTAGTTTGGTACACCTCTCGTTAAAATGAGACCATCCAAATCGTCCAATATGAAATGCAAATCATAACTCCTGATTATCTCGTATGGCTTATCGTCGATTTTTTATTTCTTATGAGTATTCACCAAAGCTATATACTGAATCATTCCGTTTTATTATGAGAAAAAAGGAAGAAAGAGAACATGCTACATATAATATAATAACAAGAAAGATAAAGAAAGAGAAGAAAGAAAGAAAGAAAGAAGAGGGAAATATAAAAAGAGGGATGATGGCGTGAAATGAAAAAAAACTTATCTGTTTCAATCGAACATAATGAAAAGATGAAAAGAAGGAAAAGTAAAGAAAGAAAAAGAATGAGAGAGAGAGAGAGAGGGGGGCAGAGAGAGAGAGAGAGGAGAACTAAATCAGATTATTGTGTGTTTCTTTTTATATTTGAACTATTTTTTTCAAAAAAGCTCTTAAGTAAATATGAAACGTTGTAATAATTAGATTATCATACCGTGGTATATTACATAGGTCTGCTAATATATAATTTTCCATCGCATAGGAAGTTTGTTTTTTACCTTAGATCGTCTTAATCCAATTCTAAAACCATATGATATTGTTGAATGCAAAAATGTATTATGGAGGGACGTGGCATAATAGAGTTGTAAGGAAATAAAACATCGACTCGAGTTGAAATCCTAAACAAGGCTGGTTGCATTGTCAATTACACTTGGAAAGGTATGAATCCATATTTTTCCCTCTCAACTAAGGTAATAGTAGGGCAGACTTACCACGAGAATAGCTTAGTCTGGTACAAGGTCAGAAAGAATGGGGCACTCATTAAAAATGGTCAGCAACCTAGCTCAGTAATCATTACCATACCTTAGTCAGAGATAATTTTGACCAGTGTTTCAACCGTGGTCAAATGAACTCTGGTGGTCATGCCGGGTCCACAAAAATGCGGAGTGTATTGTTACATAATTCGTGGGTAAGCTGAATTATGTTTGTAAAGTGAAGTTAGAATTTTGAATTAGATATCGTTGAGATTCAAAATCGGAGGGAGTTGTTATTATTGATAGGCTAATTAACTTTTTACTTACAGGTGGAATGATTCGTTATTTTATTATTTACACCTGTTCTGCTATAGTCACGGTATAATTAGCGTAATTTAACATGACATACTTCTCTTATTTTATGATTTCTTATCTCTGCTAAAATGAATATCTGGGTATCTGGATCAGTTGAGCTAGCTACATTCTCTGTTTTTCGGGTCTGGAATCACTATTTCTGGGGATGTTTTATATTGTCTTGTGTGTTCTTAGTTTTAATAACGAACACAATTTTGTTTTTTCTTTAGAGCTATTTTTTATTTTACTTACAAGCTCAAGACAAACATGCGGAATTTTAGCCTCGATCAGACAGACCACTATTGTAATCCGTCTCGTTTTGTCATCCAAAAAAGTCTCCAGTCGTCTCTTTCAAACTTCAGCCAGACTCACAACTTTCTCACTATCTCATTCACTTTTCGCTCGGTTGTCCCGGCTCGGCCAATCAGTGGCCAATTATTCTGTTTTCTTTTTTCATTATTAAATATTTAAATTTCCACATTCGTACACGTCAACCCACCGCTGACTATCAAACTCTTTATTAAAAGAGGTCGATATGGATATGTAAACGACACGTAACGTTAACGGATACGCACCTTATACAAGGGAGACAACAATTTATTGTTCCCAGGGGGGATTACTTCTCAGTTCCCGTTTCCTTCCAAGTAAGATGTGAAACGTTGGACAGGGTTTGATTGCTTGCTTGACTCATACCATAGCGAAACTTGAAAAATCTAGTTATGTGAACTTCCTGATCACAAATTGTGTTTTAAAGGTATGGGGGCAGGCCACATCCGCCCAGTGCTGTGGGGGATGCTATTTTTGGATACAAAAAAAACTGGTCAGGATATTTGAAGGTTCCAAAAGGCAAATAGAAGTGGCTCTTCAAGCACACTCCTTAAAGTGGTGGGGTTGGTACAGAGAAGTCTCAACTTTTTATATTAAAATTAATCAGCGATGCTTCGTCTTTTTATGAAAGCAAATGGAATGGTAACCGCAGACGCGGATGTCTAAATCCCGAAACAAATTAATTATTTTAGAGCAGACCATTCTTCACCCCGAGGCGCATATATATATATATTATATATTATATAATATATATATAGTGTGGCATAAATTAACCCATATATTATATAATATATTATATATATATATGCGGTTATTCTATGCACATGTACACATATGTTTACAAACACATACACAGACACAGACACAGATACACACATATATATATATGATACAATAATGTAATATATATATATATA
>CM042138.1:70056126-70061126 GCA_023376005.1 Doryteuthis pealeii | reverse complement strand
CTACGTTGGAAACGACCTCTGTTAAAATCTGCGCTACAAAATCAGACCGGCTCTGTTGTGTCAGAGGCAGGCGATGTTCCTTGGGCGGTATTTTAAAATCTACGTTCTGTGTCAATACGATCTCCCTAGAGTCAGTGCTCTGTCTATTCTTTTAAAAATGCGCAGATACATGGGCAGGAACACGCATAGAGAGAGAGAGAGAAGAGACAGACAGACAGACAGACGAGAGAAAGAAAAGAAAGAAAGAGAGAGAGAGGAAGAGAGAGAGGGGAGGATACATCACATACATCTGCAATACACACTCAAAGACATTCTTTTAAAAATGGGAACACTCACTCACACACACACACACAGGAGAGAGACAGACAGACAGAACAGACAGACAGACAGAGACAGGACAGAGACAGAGAGAGAGAGAGAGAGAGAGACAGACAGACAGACAGACAGACAGGGAGAGAAGAGAGAGACACACAGACAGACAGGGAGAGACACAGACACAGACAGACTGACAGACAGACAGACAGGGAGAGAGAGAGAGAAGAGAGAGAGAGAGAGAGAGAGAGAAGAGAGAGAGAAGAGAGAGAGAGAGAGAGAGAGTACGAAACACAGTCACCCACACACACAAAGTAATACACACAGAGACACAGACACTCACACACATGCACAGTAAGACAGACAAATATAGAGACACTGATACATGTTCAGTAACACACACAAAGATACAAAATTTACACAGATGTGCAGTAACACACAACACACATGCCACACACATGCACACAACACACACACACACACACACACACACACACATTTAGTGATACACACAAGACACAGACTCTCACACACATGTGCAGTAACACACAAAACACACACACACTGTGAAGTAACGCACAAACACACACACCACAACACACACACTCACACACACACACACACACACACCACATAAATTAAAACGGTCACGCACACAAAAATCGGCAGGACCACAGAAGACTCACTTGTGTGTAACACAAAGACGCGTAAGGACAAACACATCATATTTGCAGTAATACACAAACATACAGACACTCACAAACCTGTGTAGTATCACTAACATAGGCAACAGACACAGACACACATCGCAGAAACACACACACACACACACACACAACACACACATATATATTATATTTTTTTTGTTTTCGTTCTCGCCTATTCACTTTCATGTATGTGTCATCATATGATCTTCACCTTCCGTTTTTGCACATGCATTGATCACGTATTGGCCTTCGTAACAAACGCGCTATTAAATTAACGGTTAATAATAATATTCACACATCACTACACACTATACACTTCTTTCATTTTGTCCCTCACATAAATTACTTAACAGTGTCCTGAGATGGTAAATACCGAAATGCTTATGTATGACACAAAAAAATTGTTTTCCTGATAACATCCTGTGTTTGTTATATTTCAAAATTTTTCTTCTCAATATATATATATATATATATATATATATATATTATATACATATATATATATATTTAAGGAATGACGTACCGGTGAAAATATTGGGTTGATTCCAGTATTTGGTTGGTACAAGTTTTACCATGATAGTCAGCGTTATAACAAATATAAAGCGCTCAATACGTAAGTAGAGCGAATTTATTATACAGTGTGTACTTCAACGGTCATAACTACAACATGAACTCCTCTAGTTAGCTGTAATTAATCAATATCTCGATTAATTCTGTGGATTTAACCCTGAAGATCTTAGGGTGAAACTCGAGTAGGTTAATTCTGTACACACAATCACACCACACACATCCGGCCCTCTCAACTCAGCGTATAAGTAGCACAGGGATCTGTGCGGTAAAGTAAGGAGCTGATGGTAGGTGTGGCGCTCCACCTTATGAGACGCAAAAAGCAATCTACTTGGTCTAGCGCTAGTGGAAAGGGGATATACTTACTCATTAGGCCCCCAACGACTTTTTATATATATATTCGCGGTAACACGCACAAATATAGACACCAACACACATGCTGAGTCACACACAAAATTCCTGGCAATCACAAAAATGCCCAGTAAGACACACAAGGACAGACACAAGGCCACATACATATACGTGTGTAATTATATGCTTGTTACTATTTTATATTGTTATTTATATATATTGGTTGTATCGACCATCATCATATATATATATATATATATATGTGTGTGTGTGTGTGTGTGTGTGTGTGTGTGAGTATATACACATATATATATATAACATATATAATATCTGAGTATATATATTTATATATATATGTTATATATATATGTGTGTGTGTGTGTGTATATATATATAATATATATATATATATATATTAACCGAAATGTTCGAACGTAGATATTACTTCATGAAAACAACTTTCTCTGAATATATTTTCTATTTCTATACATGCTACTGCCGGATTTATTTACATTTTTCTTTCATATTATATATATATATATATATATATATATATGCAAATTCATCTCTCCGAGATAAGAAAATGTCACCAAAATACCAAAAATCTCTATAAAAATAGCAATAAGATACGCCTACAAATTCTTGAGGCGATCTGTTAAAAAAACAGCAAACCTAACATTAATAAAATAGCATATAATGTAGGTATCAATATACTAAACATCTTCAATAACTTATTAACCCTCTAAAACAAATATACTCTTCTAATTTGAAAATCCATAGATAAAATAACGAATAGAAAAAAAAAACTTCTTCAGTACAACCTCCAATCCCCCGATGACGACCGATAAAACGGTTGAAAGGGCTAGGTAAACAAATGGGATAGTTCCGACACCTGCTGGATCCCGAACTAAGAAACATAACTTGACGACTAGAAAAACTTCAGATAAAGATCATGAAAAATAATATTTATTGTTTTTTTTTAACAATACTTGCCAATATATATATATATATATGTATATATATTATATATTATATATATATATATATATATGTATTAGGTCTCTGTTTATTTGGTGACCGAAGAATGTATATTCATATAAGCAGTTAATATAGTGGACGTACATTATAAAATATAAACAATATGAATCGTTTGTTCTGTTTGCAAAGGTTATTACGTTTCGGAAGACTATATTTATCATTGACAACAACGACAGACTATCGGTAGATATTGGAAAACTATGGTTTGTCCATGCGTTCAATATGTCATCGAGTGCACAGAATTTGCTAACATTTTGTGGTTATAAAAAACATCTCATGGGAAAATAATTCATTTCTCTCTTTTTCAATAATCGCAACAACCGACCATAAAGCGTAGATGGGAGGTGCGTGTGTAATGGATAGAGTTATAGGAAATGGACTCGTCGACCCGAGTTCAAATCCTAGACGAGGAAGTCTACATTTCACATAGCGCTAATACCCTTGGGAAATGTATGCATCCACCTTCCCACCCCCAGATTAGTGAGACGCGTGGTCTAATGGTTAGAATCGGAGGAAATGGACTCGTCAACCCGACTTCAAATCCTAGACGAGGCTGTCTACATTTCACATAATGTTAATACACTTGGGAAAGGTATGCATCCTCTATGAGTAAATATCAGGACAGACTTGGATCTTTAACCTTGGTTAGGTAACCAGCATAGGAGAAGGAAAACTCCGAATTCAAACACGTTAAACTCCGCCTAAAAATTGGCCTTGTGTCACATCCTGTTCGTGTGGAGGAGTTCGTAAATATGTGTAAAGTGTAGTGAGAAAAATTATTCATTCAATAAGAATAAATAAAAACATTTTCTCAGAAATTTGCATATTGATCTTAAAAAATTGATTTTGATAAATATGTACTGGGTATGATTGATTTCTAATTGCTTTGTTTTATCTGAATGAATATAAGCAAAAATCTCAGGAATAAATCTTAAAATAATTTCATTAACTATTTAGTTAAATTTGGAAAATTTCGCAATGAAAGACAGGAGTAATAGAAGAGTAAGTTTCAGTTGTTCTATTTTTCGATTATCTGTATCAAATCTTTTTAACTGCAATCTTTTTTAGTTTCATTAGTATTTCTAATATAATATTTTATGACATTAAAACTTGAATACTTGGATATAATTGCTAGTAAAGACTAACTATCTATTTATAATGAGATTCGCTTCCGGTTTTTGTCTGTAACAAAAACTGCGTCACTGCATACGTCACATTACCCAACACATAATCCAACGTCATTACATAGAATAAATATACTCAAAAGTGAGCATGCAACGTTAGACAATCCTCATTGTTTCAATAAATCGATGCCCGGCGTTATATATTTATATATAGATTGTTTTATTTTAATATAATATTTAAAGCTATCGGAACTGTTTCCATTTCAAATTGTCTTTCTTTATTTCTTTTTTTTTTACTCCTTTAATAAATTTGACGATTTTACATACTTATGGTACACACTCTATGACATTGAATTTTCAGCTCCCATCCCCTCAGGCAATATCTTTCAAAAAATTATTTTACATCGCCCGGAGGGTGTCTTTTTATGTTGCTAGTTATTGTAACTATTGTAGTCCTTCTGTTCAATTATAAGGAGCTAACCGTCAGTTTTTTTTAACTTTATTTTGGTGTGTGGTGGAAGAGCCACTCTGAGCGACTTAAAGTTGATAACGAATTAACAGTAGGGACTGCTATTTTATAACAATATTCTATACAAATCCGTGCTTATAAAATCTGAATTACGCTCATAGAGCAATTTTTTTTGACGATGAATCTAGTTAGTTCGGTAGAGTCTGGCAGGGAGCCACAATATCCAGTGAAGATGAAATTTTCAATGCAAGAATGAATGACTTGGAAACAAATTTGGCGAAGTCATTGATTTATCGAAAACATACTCGGTCTATGTGGATTCATAAAGAGTACACATGTGAGATTATTTCTTTACTTAAACTGGCTCCCCCCCTCTCTCTCTCTTTCCCTATCCATCACTCTCTCCCTGCTTCTCTCTGTCTCTTACATATA
>CM042138.1:70013626-70053626 GCA_023376005.1 Doryteuthis pealeii | reverse complement strand
ATATATATATATATATATATGTATATTCTGAATATTACATAAGTTATGTTAAAAATACGCGCCCGAATAACATTGAGTTAACACTAATATATATATATATATATATATATATATATATATATATATATATGTGTGTGTGTGTGTGTGTGTGTGTGTGCTTCAAATGTCAGGGAATTTAAGCAGATTATTCAATCTTTTCAGCTGTTAAGTTGATGAACGTTTCTTGTGTCGCCCCGAACATTTACACATCTCACAAATTCATTCAACCGTGATTTCTTCGTATTTTTGCTTTTAATTCTTTCTATTTTGATAAAATCCATCTACATCTTCACTACTCCCAATTGTTGAACTACAACTCCGCCTATGCACATTTATAAGTGTCAATGTGTGCATGGATACTTGGACACAAAAATGGACGACAATGCTATTTATTTACACTCGCAAGAATATGCAACCCCAAACCGGGCGTAAGTATTTAAGTTTTAATGTAAGGAATTATATTAAATTAGAAAGAATAAAGAAATTAAATAAGAACGTATATAAAAGATTTCACTTATTTTTAATTTAAAACAATGATATTAAAGATCAATATCACCATAAAATTATTAAATCCGGTTTTGTTAAAACTATCATGCAAATTAACCACATCATATATCACGTAGACCTTTGTTTCTTGGTGATATATAAGATACATTGTAGCATTTTAAAAGAACTAGCAAACTAAATTATATATATATATATATATATATTATATATATATATATATATATATATATATATATATATAATAGGAATTGGTAATTTGCTTGAAGCATTGTTAAGTATGTTATTATAAAATAATGATTGGAAGGCAATTACAATGCATATAAAATAAAAACAAAAAGATTGTCTTATCGATTTCAAAGTAAACTTTATCTTCAGAGACTGTTTTCAGAAATGAACGCGTTTTTTTTTGTGTCGTTACATTTTTTTTTCTTTTTTCTCCTCTTCTCTTTTTTTTTTCCTTTTTTTTTAATTTAAGGTGCTGGACTTTCAATTTGTATAGCTTATGTCTATATTGATATATGTATGTATATATATATATATTGGTTTGGCGTTGGTTTGAAGGCTATCTCAATGCAATTGTAAGGAAAAACGAGGTAGCTTTCATCTTGTTAATTTACATTTGATTGATTTTCTTAATATTTCGGGATAAAAATCTCTTCGTCAGAAGATTTCTGAAAGTAAGGAGCCTTAAAGGGAGATGACTGATCCTAGAATCTACCCATTCCGTTGTAGTTAGTGTTTGTGTGTATGCTTGTTTAATAATGTTATTTTTCCGTATTCTTCGCTGTGTGTTTGTGTCTTCCCTCCCCCCCCCTATATATATATATATATATATATATATATATATATATATATATATATAGGTTAGAGGTCAACATGTCTGAAAGTTATAAAGATATAATGATATTTGAGAATAATTACACAGATTTCAATACGCATACGCATGTGTGTATAGAGTGTGTGTGTGTATTTAGTGGGGGCGACTATTCGTTTAACTCTCTCCACTATTTTATCCCCATTATGCTCGTGGCTTCGCGTTCGATCAGATGATTGTGACTGCCTGATGATTAGTGATCGATAATCAAAGTTGGTATCGTTTCCCTCTACCCTCAACCTCTCCCTTCGCCCTAGTCACTCTGCCTTCCCGCTTTTTTTACGTCTGATGCGCGAAAAAGCGAATGAAATGCAGTGTGGCTTAAAGATCTAGTGACGAGGGCAAACACGTCAGCATTGGGTCACGTCTCCATAACAATGGAGTATTTTAAATTGTTTTTTTTTTCTTAGGTTTTCCTACTTTTTTTTTTCATTTACTTTTGTTCACGTTAATTTTATTTATTTTATTTTTGCAATCAGTCTCCCTTTTGGTTTTTTTCTCTCCCCACACCCTTTTACCAAGCCGACAATTTTTTATTTATTTCCATTTCATTTTGTTTTTATATTCCAGTTTTTCTTTCATGGTGTCATAATTGTATTTTTTTTTATTCCCGTTTTTTCTTTCCACTATTTTTTTTTTATCTCAACTTATTTCGCAATTATTTTTCTCTCAACTTAACTTTTATTCATTTATTCATTCATAAAATATTCTTTCTTTCTCTTTTTCTTTCTCTTTTTCTTTCTCTTTTACTTTCTTTCTTTCTTTACTTTGATCTTTCATTCCACAGTATTAGTATCTCCTTCTATATTTTACTCATCCATTCTTTCATTCTTTCATTCTTTCATTCTTTTTTTTTTTCTTACGTTTTCCTACTTTTATTTAATCTGCTTTTGTTCACGTTAATTTTATTTTTGCAATCCGTCTCTTTTTTAGTTTTTTCTCTCCCCACACCCTTTTACCATACCCGCAATTCTTTTTATTTACCTCTCCTTTCATTCTGTTCTTCTATTTCATTTTTCTTTTATGGTGTCATAATTGTATATTTTTATTCCTGTTTTTTCTTTATTTTTTCTTACCAATATTATTTTTTTTATCTCAACGCATTAATTTATCTCTCTACTTATCTTTCATTCATTCATTCATTCATTCATTCTTTCTTTCTTTTTTTTTCATTCCACAATATTTGTATCTATATTTTATCTATTCGTTCTTTCTTTCTTTCTTTCTTTCTACTGGGTATTTTTCAAAATTTATTCAGTAATTTACACTTTTCGTTTAACTTTTTTCCATGATATTATCGGCTTATCTGTAGTTTCTTTCTTTCCTTCTTTCCTTCTTTCCTTCTTTCCTTTTCTCTTTCTTTCTTTCCTTCTTTCTTTCTTTCTTTCTTTCTTTCTTCTCACTGGTTATTTCTTAGGTGCTTATTCAGTAATTTAGATGTTACCTTTTCCTTTTCTTCCCACATTTTTCTCACTACTAATCCCTCATTGGTTGATTCCTTCATCAATTAATTCATTCTTTCTTTCTTTCTTTCTTTCTTTTCTATATATTTTTCTCTGTACTTATCTATCATTTATTCATATATTCCTTTACTCTTTCTTTCTTTCTTTCTTTTCCCTGTTTTTATTTATCTATTCAGTAATATACATTTTTCGTTTTCCCTGTTTTTTACAATTTTTCTCTCTACTTATCTTCCATTCATTCATACATTTTTTACCTTTTCTTTCTTTCTTTCTTTCTTTCTTTCTTTCTTTTTTTCTTTCTTTTCGTTGTTTTTATTGTTTATTCAGAAATGTACATTTTTTGTTTTGGTTTTCTTCCCAAAATATTTCTTCCCATTCATACATTCTTTTTATTCGTTCTTTCCTTCCTTCAATCTTTCTCTCTTTCCTTCGTACATTCGTTCTTTCTTTCTTTTTGGAGTTTTTATACATTATTTGACACCGTTCTTTTTCTTTTACTTTTCTTCCCACAATATGTCTTTCTATTCATCTATCATTCATTCATTCATTCATTCTTTTTTTCTTTCTTTTCACTGGTTATTTTTTAAAAACGTTTCATTAATTTACACTCTAATCATTATATCAATAATGGAGATTGGGTGTATTTGTGTCTCTAACCAAAACTACGTCACTGCTTACATCACGTACATCACAATATTTTCAATGATTGCTTAAGTCTATTAATGAGTATTTCATTTATAGTCAAAATCGTTAATACATAGAATAAAAACAACCCTCTGTTATATACACTCAAAATTTGAGTAAGTTTGGGTTGGTTTGTTTTGTTTTACGGCATATCAACCTCAGTGGGTCATTTAATGCCGATAAAGTTTTGAAATAAATCAAATCTTAATGGATAATACAATTTTTTATAAATACATTTTTCTATTTAACCATAGATGGGACCCTAACAGGTACTACGACTCCGGTCAGAGTGGACCAGGGAGCAATGGTGATGAACTCCACATTCCCCAAAACTCCAAAACTGGAACCTCACCATCAGATAGAGTTTAACGTCATTCCCAGGACATGTAGACCCGCAGCCACCGCCTTCTAGCACCCATATGATAAAAAGATAAGGCAATAGGGTCGGGAAAATCATATAGGTGCTAGGGTTTGACGTGACCAGCCGATTGATCGGAGGGGGCCTCTCCGACCGCCCGTCTAGCCCAAGATAGGGCCAAAGTGGAGTATTGCAAGTCATGAACTGCTCATCCACCTGGGCTCTATCCTTAAGCATCACGGGTCACCACCCACGGCCAACAGGTGGCCCCATTGGGGGAGTCTTACCCCTCTGCAGAGGTGCAGTCGGTGCATTCTAACGCCCCAGCCGACAGGGCGGAAAATTTGAGTAAGCAATTAATTTTGTTTTTACTCTCGCCTTTTGTTTCAGTAACAAGAAGTTAACTAAAAAGTTAACAAATAAATAAATATCTACGATTTTATTTAAAATTTAAGTGCAAAATATTCAAAATTATTATTTTCTTAATAATCAATAGATGCATGTAAAATTTTATTTGAGGGAGACAGAACTAAGTTTTCAGTTATTTTTTTTTACTCCTTTAATAGATTTGAGGATTTTGCTTACTTATGATACAAACCCTCTGACATTGAATTTATAGCTCGTACCCCTCTCATGCAATATCTTTCAAAAATAAATTTTACACCGCCCAGTGGGTGTTTTTTGTTGCTAGTTTTGATAAGTAAGTAAAGTCGTCGGGGCGGCCAAATGTCGGTATCAGCCATACAGTGAGTGAGTCCATCCCCTTTTCACTAGCGCTAGATCAATGAGATTATTTTAGCGTCTGAGGTGGAGTGCCACACACCTACATCAGCTCCTAACTTTACCGCACTCTACTGTGCTACTCATACGCTGAGTTGTGGAGCGCCGGTATCGAACCGGGAGCGTTGTGATTCCTAGCCGAACAATCTACCGACTGAGCTCCCTATATTTCTCTTTCAATGTACTTTAATATTCTGAATAGTGTTTATTGAGTCTCTCTCTCTCTCTCTCTCTCTCTCTCTCTCTCTCTCTCTCTCTCTCTCTCTCTCTCCACAAAAACTATCAAACTCAATGCACTCCCACTCGACTGCGAAACCATTTTACTTACCACTACTTTACTTTTTTTTCTTTTATGAAACATCTGTTATTTCTTGTTTTATTTAATTGAACTATTTTCACTCACAGATTGACACAGTCTTCGTAAGTGTTGTTTTTTTTTTCGCCTTCTGAACGTCTGTTTTATCTTTGTGTATAATTCCCTTATTTTATCCCTTGTTTCATCTTCCTTTTAACAATCGTTTATCTTTCTTTAAATTATTTTCAATTTGCTTTCCCCGATTTATATTCTGTCTATCTCTTTCTTATCTTTTTCAAGTCCGACCTTTTTAAACCCTTTCATTTGTTCTCTCGTTTTATAGCTTCTTACAGTAATTACCTCGCCATCTTTAATATTACCCATAATCCTTTTCTCAGGTTTCCTTTCCTTCTTTTCATTTCCAAAATTGTGAGGATGTTCAGATTGTAGTTTAACCCTTGTTTCTGTCAAACATTAAGTCTTTCTTCTTTTCTTACTTTTCTTACTTTATTTTTAAAAAACCCTCAAATTACGTATTCCTTTTCCTTATGTTACATTTGAAATTCGTAGGAGGTGCATGGTGTAATAGTTACCGTCGTAGGAAATGAATACGGCAAGAGAAGTTCAAATCCTGGATGTGGCTGTCCCTGCTGGACATAGCGCTAATACTCTTTGGAAAGGTACGAATCCAACTATTCTCCCTACAGCTATGGGTAAACTGCAAGGCAGACTGGAATCTTTAATTTTGGTTTAGCAACTGATCTAGGGAAGGAAAACTCTGAATTCAAACCAAAGGAGCTCCAAAGTGGAAATTTAAAAAAAATCATTAAAATAATTTTGTAAGATTCTTAAGAAATGGAAAGTTTGACCGAATTTAAATATAGATTGACCTGATTCTTGAAATTATATTACTAGCTATGGTGTTAAGAAGCTAAGTTGTGGGAATGACTGAAAATCATTTTCTTTTTCGGAATATCAAAAATAATCTCTCTCAAACAAAACTGTAGTGAAAAAAGCTTTGAAAATACTTTATACTTCTTCGGTAGTTAAATTAACAAAAATAAAAAACAAACAAACAACCCCCCACCCTAAAAAAAACACTGTTGACAATTTTCACCATGACATAAGTGAAAGAGAAGCGGAGGAACTACATCGAGAGCTCCCCCTCCTCTTTCCTCCTTATCTAAACTTAAATATGTTCATATTTTATTCATCATCATCATCATGACTAGGTCGAGCTGACAGCATGAATTTACATAATCCTCTCTCGTCACCCGTCCCTGTCGATTATCGCTCCTGGTTTTTTTTATTTATTATTAATGGTATAATAACCTCCGTGGTTTATTTAATGCCAAAGCAATCATTGTAAAAGAACATCTGTTGTACTATTTAACCCATAGCTTTGTAATGAGGGTTCATACCTTTCCAGTGGTATTAATCAGAAGGTGAACGCAATAGCATGACAGGTGTTCGAACTCGCTTACTACAATGTCACAGTTCAGTACGTTAGCCACTACGCCACGGGAACTCTCCCGTCACTCCTGGCAGGTCTTCCACACGGTATCCAGCATCTGCATAGAGCAGATTTATGTAGGTTTTTTTTAGCCGGCCTACGCTGGTGTGTCCATGTGCAGATGTTAACAGGAGAACGTAATTTATGACTTCGTCCTTGTTTCTCCAGCAGTGTCCAGCATGGATATTCTGTGTGATAGAAGGTTAGTAACCATATAGCTGCTTTTATGTGGGGTACTGCTTCCACAATTTGTTCAAGAAAGCACGCAGTATCCGTGTGTAGTTCCTATATGTCATTTTCTCTAAGCGTTTCGTTAGTGCAGCCATACAATAACACTGACACGGCTACAGTTTTGAAGAATTTTCGCTTTATCTTATCAGATGTCAAATTTCCATATGATGGATAATCTGTCTATAGCAGTCAATGCATTTCATATACATGTATTGACATCGTATTCTGTAGATGAGATATTACTACCTAGATATGGGAACTGGACTACTATTCCGAGAGGCTTTACAACCCAATGTGGAGATGCCTCCATCTTGTTTAAAACACATGAACTCCGTTTCAGATAAAAGCTAACGCCTCTTGTTTGTAGGCTATGTAGTAGCGATTCGGCTAATGCAAGTATATTTAAGAGAATCACTAGATTATCTGCGTAGTCCGCTTCTGTAATAGTCCCTGTGGAATATAGATGGAATAAGAATCTTTCTTTATAGGATCTAATGAAATAATCTAGGCATATAAAAATATATATGGTGCTAATGTATCTCTTTGTAGGACTCCAGTAAAAAGTGCTAGGTCATCTGCGTAGTCCGCATCTGTAATAGTCACTGTGAATCAATGGGTTCTTCTCTTTTTTTAAATAGGATCTAATGACGCTCGAAGATCGTAATCTAGGCATATCATAAATTTATATGGTGCTAATGTATCTCCTTGTAGGACTCCATTGGGATTTGCTAGATCATCTGCATAGTCTGCATTAGTAATAGTCTCTGTCACACTTACTTTTAAAACCCTCAAATTAAGCATTCTTTCTTTTCCTGCTCTATAATTTGAAATACAAGGTGTGTCAAAAAAGTATCGAGATTTTTGTACTTTTCGACACGCCTTGTATTCTGAAAAAAAAAAAATAACGTTCCATTCATTAATTTTTTTCAGAATACATGGTGTGTCAAAAAGTACCAAGTTAAACTTGGTACTTTTTGACACACCTTGTATTCTGAAAAAATTAATGAATGGAACTTTTTTTCAGAATACAAGGCGTGTCGAAAAGTACAAAAAATCTCGATACTTTTTTGACACACCTTGTGTTTCAAATTATAGCTTATCAAGATAGAAATGAAGAATGAATGGAACGTTTACTTTTTAGAATACAAGGTGTGTCTAAAAGTTAAAAAAAATTCGATACTTTTTTACACATCTTGTATGTTGATGTTTTATTAATATCTTGATTTCGCTCACTTTTCATGAATTTTCCATTTAATAAAAAGAAAGATTTTTCTTCTTTTTAGTTCTTTGTCCAAAATCATTGCTATCACTTTAATGTTAAAACTATTTCCTTCTTGACTTGCGTACCAAATCCCATCTTAAAAAAAAGGTGAATTCCTCTTCAACTTCTTTCTCGTAATGACTGTGCAATTATCTAAAGCTGTACTTAATCTAAATTCTTCCGTGGAACCCCTTTAATAGAGCCACTGTAAAAAAAACAGAAAATTCCATAAAAAATAATTTCATTTTTATTCCTGTTTTGATATCATTAAAATCCCTTCTTTTTTTGTCATCTTTTTTGGCCTTTTTTTTATAAACGGACTTTTATGTGTTTATTCGTTGATTTTATCAAAGAAAAAAAAAAAAAAGAAAAAAAAAGAAAAGAAAAAAAAAAAAAAAAGGTTAAGGAGAAAAAGCAAAAGCTGACAGATAAAAAAAAATATAAAATAGAAATATATTTAAAAAAAAAACATAAGAGAAATAGCAAATATCGACCCCTCCCCCTCACAAATTGATTTTGCTCTGAAATAATTTCCACAGGGGAAAAAGAGAGTATTTCACACCCAACTCCATGCGTATTAGCATTTTGCCATTTCTTCTTCAGAAGAATGACAGTCAATCGATGTCTGATGACGCCATCTGCATTAACCCCTTCACTACAGAGTTAGATTGAAATTATTTAGCAATAATTTTGTAGTAGTCATTGCCTTTCATTTTCCACGAGGTAAGAGGCCATACACGTATGCGCCATACACGGGCAGGATACCAAACTGAATACAGAGGTGAGGCTCCGGTTTTGGAGCTCTGGCGAGAATGCATTACTACTTCATTGTGATGACTCCCAGGTCCACTTATTTAGAGTGGTACGGGTTGAATAGTTAATGTCTTCGCTAACTTTAATGACAAAAGATAACAGCGAAAGACTTAAGAAAACTTTATTCTGCTTAAAATAATTATTACACGTATTGTGACTTTAAATAGGTTATACAAGACTAACGCACTCCTATATACTCAAACAAGAACAACAACCACAATGTGGAACATGTCAAACACCTTTGACAGTTAAACACTTATTCATGGAATGCAGGTTTTTTGCTCACATCAGAAACCGTTATTTTAAAGCAAACAACATGAAAGATCTGTTTAAAAATGTCAAAATGGAGGATATTCTCTCTTTTTGTAGGGAAATAAAATTATACTATAGAATATAGACATGAAACAAATCAATACCATACAACATAATCCCCAATAATACTAACACGTGTCTAACCGTTAGGCATGACATAACCCCAGACGGGTTGATATGCCGTTAAAATTAATAAACAAACAATTTAAATAAGTTAGTAATTACTAAAGAGTTCTTCGAAAGGGGAGGTAATCATAAATCATCAACTATTACACTAACCTAACTTATATATACTAGCAAATATATGCACCCTCCGGGTGCAAGTATTTAAGTTTTAATGTAATAAAATATTGTATTAAATTAGAAAGGCTAATGAAACTAAATAAGAATACAGATAAAAAGATTTGAAACAGAGGGAATATAATAAAAGATTTGAAACAGAGGGAGTATAATAAAAAATGGAACAACTGAAACTTGCTCTTCCATCACTCTCGTCTTTCATTGTTATTTTTCTAATTTAAGTATTTAGTTAAAAGAGGAGGTAAAGAATAAAATGACAATTATTTTATCTTGTTAATGGATTTCATTTAAGATTCATTGAAGAGATTTTGCTTATATTCATTAAAATAAAACCAAACAGTTAGAAATCAATAATACTAAGCACATATTTATTAAATTCGATTTTTTAATATTAATATGCAAATTAGCCTTCCCGTTCACACTGTAAACCGCTATTTTGTTGTATATATAAATATAATTGCATGTTGTCAGTATGTAGACATAGTTAACAGTATTAATAATGTAAGACAATTTTATTAATAAATGAGGTTAAAATAAGGATAAATTCATGGTGAATGTGATGTCAATAACTAAAAGAATTTTGACTTGAGTAGGAATATAGTTTCGGTTACAGACAGAAAAACACACAATCTCCATTATAATAAGATATATATATATATATATATATATATGTGTGTGTCCAGACATTTTTTTCATTTTGTATTGTAAAATATATATCAATCAAGAACAGAAATTCGTTTTTTGTACACAGTTATATGATATCCTATATTCCTATGTAATAATGATAATCATATAGTTTGATAATAGTCATTTCTTTGAATACAATTATATAGTTTCAAGTAATGAATAATAATCCTTATTAAACGATTTGAAATTATTTGTATTGTAAAGGAAGGCTTGACACCTTATAAATGAGCAAAAACGAAAATTATTATCTTTGATAAAGAATGATGAAGTTGTCATGGCATCTCTTCCAGACGCAAGAGGCAAAAAATCACCCATCTTACTCAAACATACACATTACTTAATGCCTTAGAACTAATCAGATGCCACGAAGAAAATCTACATGACTAACTGAGGGACACATAAAAGCCAGAATAATTCTTTCCTTGGGGAGAACGAGAATTTCTATGGTTCGAGCACGTAAAAGAGAATTACGGAAAGCCATAAAATTGAGTGACTAGAAGAATACATTTAAACTTTTTGCAACAAATTCATCTAGAAGTTCGAGAAGGCTCCCGAGTCCGACCAGAAATACCTGAAGAAAGTCGGAGGGCACATCAGCGGAAACGTTGTACAGATAACAATAAAAATGAGGACGATAGTCCGAATAGCCTTTTACAGATAAGTTTCATCTTTAACCCTTTTCACTACCAATGTTTGTTTTTTTCTTTTTTAGGTTTTGGATATGTAAAAGAATTCTTTCATTACGCCTTTTTAAGAGTTATAATTAAAAATGAAATTCGACTGGGACACCGGTGAAATAATTTTTTTTTTTCTTATACCATATTTGGGTTGATTAATCGGCTGACCATGTCAAGCTTCAGCACCTATATGATTGTTTTGGAGGTATGTGGTGTAATGGTAAGAGTCGTAGTAAATGGACTCGTCGATGCGAGTCCAAATCCTGGATGTGACTGTTTGCATTTCCCATATCGCTAATATCCTTGGGAAAGGTATGAAACCATATATTCTCCCTCTGGCTATAGGTAAATAGTAAAGCAAACTGGGCTCTTTAAGCTTGGATTGGTAACCAGTCGAGGAGAATTCAAACCTGTTAAACTCCGCATAAGAAATTGACTTTGTGTCGCATCCTGCTCGTGCAAATGGGTTGATATATATATATATATATATATATATATTATATACTATATATATATCAAATAGGACAAAGGGGGAAAAGGAAAAAAAAATAATAATAAAAATAACATCAAAAAAAAAAAGAAAGAGAGGGAGAGGAAAAAGAAAGGAAAGGGGAAAGCAAAACAAAGCTAAGTATGTAAATTTTTCTATTAACGGTTTTTATTATTTGTTCATTTTTTATTTTTGAATTTTTGACATGTGTACACAGTGCAGCATATTGGCAACATAGTTGCAACATTTGACGAATGACAGCCAAATTAAGAATATTCGTTACCCACAAACTAAAAAAAAAAAAGAAAAGAAAAAAAAAAGAGAAATAAGAAATTTACAATTATTCGCCCATTCCATTCATAAAGGAGGAGAAGAAGAAAGAGAGGAAAAAAAAGGAGAGGAAAAGGAAATAAGAAGAGAAATTATAACCACACAGATAAAAACATAAGCACGTCATTTCTGAAAAGAAACTCTGATGATGAAGCTCTTGCTTCGAAATCGATAAGACATAAAAAACATCTTTTTGTCTTTATTTTTATACGCATTGTATTGCCTTCGAATTTAATATTTTATAACATACTTAACAATGCTTCAAGCAAATTACCAATTATATATATATATGATTTTCCCGATCGTGTTGCTCTAATGGTAACCTCCAGCTCTTATTATAGCTGAGGGTTTTAGTGATGATGATAAACTGCATGTAGTGATGAGGCTCCAATTATTGAGCTCTGGGGAGTGTGGCGTGTGGCGTGACTCTTAATTGCTATTACTACTATGTCCACTCTGACCGGGAATAGTAGTACCAGCTAGGGTCCAATCTATGAGCCAAATAAATTTTTTTGCAACTTAATGAAAATTATTTCTACAAGTTTATGGATGCACATGAAGTTAAACAAAACGAGGGCTCAATGGAGCATCCGCCAAGGAGTCACAAGTATTCGAGTCCGATACCGGCTCTTGCAAACTCATGGATAGCACAGCTTGGATCTGTATGATAAAGTGAGGATCTAACAATATGTATAGTGCTCCAACCCAAAACGCAAAAACAATCTCGCAGAATAGTTCTTCTTTCTGATCTTCAAGTGTACACGTCAATTCTTCTTATTTTTCGTACATTGGGATCAAGATAGTGGAGTAAATGACCCATATTTTTAACTCGAGCGCTTTCAACCACTTCACTGGTCGTCCTCAGGGGAATTATTGGTTTAATGAGTACGTCTGCACGTGAAAATGATAAAAATAAATATTCCTTGGTTTAAAAAAAAACTATTTGAATAATAACTAGCTGTCAAAATACACAATATATATATATATAGTTGACGGAGTGGCCTATTGTCGGTGTCAGCCGGAGAGCAACAGAGTCTATCCCCTTTTTGCTAGCGCTAGACAAGAGAGTTTCTTTTGCTTATTACCCTGATAATCCAACAAACTATGTAAAAAAAAATAGATTGGCTGCATAAAGTAAAATTCATCCATCAAGAATTTTGACAAATCTGCAACAGTTAAAACAATTAAAAAAAATGTCTTTGATAAATGAGTGCCACACCTACCGTCAGCTCTCCACTTTATCACACAGATCAGATAATCCAATCTGTGCTACTCACAGCGGGGACCGGTACCGAACTCAGAACCTTGCAATTCCAAGGTGAGTGCTCTACCGACTGAGCAACATTTGGCATTAAATAACGCATAAGAGTTGGTATGCCATTAAAAACCAACCAACCAATAATCATGCCATACTTTTTGCTCTCTGATAGTCAGGAATATCTCTTCGACTGTCTTTTGTTTCCTAACGTATTTTAGACAGTCTCTGGGGGAACTGATGTTCTCAATTAAGAATCGTAATGCACAAGTTTTGCTGATTCCTTAGCCAAAATCTCCGACTATTTGGGGCTGAGATCAGCTGCAGTTTGTCTTCGAGTAAGTCACCGTACAAAATTAAGAAAGACATTCTAAGTCCATAGAGATTAAACATTCAGGGCAGAACTTCCATATGGGTCAACCTGACGCCTCTGCGGCACAGGCTATGGGAAACGGAAAATTTGGCCTCTACCCACACGTATTTCTGTAGATCCCCACATTGTATTTGCTCGCGGCAAGCAAATGTATCTCAGCTACTCAGCTCTTGTATTCGGAAGTGCTAATAGCATAAAAACAAAAGATACCAAAATAACAATGAGCGAATTCTCCTTAATGAAAACCAGATAATAATAAAAAGGATGAACAGAATATCAAACTTTTTTATCTGATTAAATGTCTGTAACCGAAACTATATTACGATTCATGTCATGATTTTCCCTTAATTATTTACATCACATTCTCCATGATTTTATTTTTATTTAAGCTCTAATCAGTGATAAAATTGTTTTAAATTATTAATAATGTTGACATTATCTACATACTAATAACATGCACTTGTATTTATAAAACGGTTTATCGGCTAATTTGCATATTGGTATAAAAATGATTTCAATAAATATGTGCTTTGTATTATTGATTTCTAATCGTTTCGTTTTATCTTAATGAATATGAGCAAAAACCTCGGGGGATAAATCTTAAAAGATTAACAAGAAAACATAACTGTCATATTATTCTTTACTTCCTATTTTAACTAAATAATTAATGAAATAGCAATGAAAGAGGAGAGTGGTGGAAGAGTAAGTTTCAGTTGTTCTATTTTTCGATTATAATCTCCCTCTATTTGAAATCTTTTTATCTGCATTCTTATGTAGTTTCGTTAGCCTTTCTAATTTAATATAATATTTTATTACATTAAAACTTAAATACTTGCACACGGAGGGTGCATATATTTGCTAGTCTGATCAATCTATTTCATTATTAAAAAGTACAAAGGAAAATACTAATAGAAAACAACAACAGCTGTAATGAATATAATAGTAAAAGAAATACTTTTCTTTGTAGAATTTATAACAAAAAATTGTCAAAACATTCCATAACTGTTACATAATCTGTTCTTTGAGTTGGCACATTAGGATTACTAGCAAAATAAAAAACGTCCTCCGGGCGATGTAAAAATAGATTTTTGGAACATATTACCTGAGGGATGGGAGTTAAAAATTCGATATCAGCGAGTTTGTACCCTAAGTAAGTAAAATCATCAAATTCATTAAAGGATTAAAAAATAAAACAATTTGAAAAGTAAACTTTAAATATGTATTAAAATAAAACAAACTATATATAGATATATAATACCAGTCATATATTTATTAAAACTTGTTTTAAAAAACAATGAGGACTATCTAATGTTGCATGTTCAAATTTTGAGTGTATTTATTCTATGTTATGATGATTTGGCTAATGTGACGTAAGCAGTGACGTAATTTTTGTTACAGACAAAAACCGGAAGCGAATCTCCATTGTTAAAAGATATGCTGATTTTCGTTAGAAAACAAGTGCAAAAGATAATGTTGCGTTACGCTCTCATTTCCGAATGGAGAGATAACGTGTCAACGTATGTTACGTTATGGCTCTTACTTCAAATAGAGTGTTGAAGTGATGATATAGAAATATTTTGTATAACATCTCTTGAGCTGAACTACATTGGAGAGGATCGAACCCTGTTTGCTGAGTTAATGTTTGTTTGTTTATTGATTTTAACGGCATATCAACCCGTCTGGGGTTATGTCATGCCTAACGGTTAGGAAGTTAAACATATCGTGTATTTATATCAACACTTTTTAGTAATTGGTTCTAACAATGTGTTAGCATTATTGGGGATTATGTTGTATGGTACTGATTTGTTTCATGTCTATATTCTATGGTATAATTTTATTTCCCTCAAAAAAGAGAGAATATCCTCCATTTTCTAACAGATCTTTCATATTGCTTGCTTTAAAATAACGGTTTCTGATGTGAGCCCGCATTCCATGAATAAGTGTTTAACTGTCAAAGGTGTTTGACATGTTCCACATTGTGGTTGTTGTTCTTGTTTGAGTATATATGATTGCGTTAGTCTTATATGACCAATGCGTAATCGGGACACAATGACTTGTTCCTAATTTGGGTTGCTGTGGGGAAATCTTGCCTTGTGCCATTTAGAGATTTGGTAATAACACAAGGCCACTTCTTTTTCTCATGAGGTTTTTCCCCCTCAAGTCACAACAACCGAGAGTATATCTTGCTCTTTCAATGCATTCCCACATCTAACTACTCCTCTCTTCCACTTCGCCATATCTCACGGCTCGTACAACAGAAACAATAACTTACCTGTATGATAATTCATCCTTAAATTTTTCAATTCTCATCCAATACATAATTCTTGCTAAAAACTTTTCCGTGCTAATTTTACACGTCAGTGTTATACTCATGCCCACCATTAGGGTACAAAATTCTATATCTCTCCTTAGTATTATATACCCTGTCACGGTGACTATATCCCTTGTAGATGGAGTAAGATACCCCATCCCCCAAAAAAACCTTGGCTAGACAGTCGGTCGGAGAGGCTCCCTCCGACCAATCGGCTGATCTCATCAAGTCCATAGTATCTATATGATTATTCCGACCCTATTCCCCTTATAGCAAGCCAAAACCCTTGTTTATAATATGTGATAGAAGGCGGCGACTGAGGGTCTTAATGTCCTAGGTATGAGGTTAAACTGCATCCCGTGGTAAATTTACAATAATGGAGCTCTGGGGATTGCGGAGTATCCCTTCAATACCATTACTCCTAGATCTACCCTGACCCGGAGTGGAAGTACCTGTCAGGGGCCCTATGGGTTAAATAAAAAGAATCAGTTTAAAAATGTGTTTAAAAGAATGAATTTAAAAGAATATTGAATAACAATCAAGAATAAATAAGAACGTCTTCGACATAAAATAATCCAACAATGGTTGACATGCCGTAAAATCTAACAAGCAACCAATCGGGTCTTTGCACTTGTACATTATTATCCATATCTTTGGAAACATTCGTCTTTATGGTATTATTTTGTATTGCTATGAACAGAGATTTTATTTTTCTCTTCAGGTTTTCCTCCCCGTAACCATGTTTAGGTCGCACCTGATTATTATCATTATCATTATTCTACTCCTGAGTTTTTTTCCCCACCAGCGCTATCTGGTGGTCTCGCACTGTAATGTGAGTAGCGGCATATCTCCTCCAGGACTCTTTTAAAGTATTCTAGCCATATTCTAGATATAATTGGACCGTGCCACATTATTTTGTGCTGCTATCATAAGAGATTCAGTTTCTATGTTGAGTTTTCCCTTTCTTAGCCAGATCCAGATCTTCTCGTGTGCAATCCTTCCAGTTTCACTCTTATATATAACTAGAAGTGGCTACCCAACGTCGCTTGGGTAAAGGGGGTGGGGTAAAAAGGTAGTCTCGCAGATCCATTATTGTTGAATTGCGAGTTGGATCTTTACAAGTAGCCCCATTAGAATCCTACGTAAAAAAAGACTTTGCGTTGATCCAGACACTGTGAAAAGAAAAAATTAATGTCTCGTATTCAAAATACTAAATGCAAAAAATTCCATGCTGTTATCATTTAAATTCTATTTTCTAATCATTTTCAAATGATATAAATCAAATCTCCTTATTTTTTGCAGAAAAACCAAGATGTAGTGATTGTGAATGTGTATATATATATTACTGTCATTAATTGTTTTATTTTCTTAGTTTTCTCCGGACTTACATACATACAAACTGCCCTATATATATATATAAGTATAGATTACTATTCTATTCATTTCTGTGTTCTAGGGTTTGTTGTTTACTTCTAACTTTCTGGTATTGACTGTATTCCTCGATACCTTATATTGTCTCATCTACGCAATCATCAATGTTGGTGATTCGTTTTATCCTTTATTATTATTATTATTATTATTATTATTATTATTATTATTATTATTAGGGTTTTCCCACCTGTCGTAGCCGGTGGTTAACTGGAGGCTGAGTGACAGCAAATCTCCTCAGATCTCCAGGACTCTTCTGAGTATTCTAGTCAATCTTAACAATGCTGTTTCGATTGTCTCGTTTCTTCCTCTGATTTATAACTCCTCCAGAATTTTTCCGAATCCTTGGAGACCATTTGGCACCGACAACAATTGGTAACACCCTCACGCTCACACAGTTTTTTCAGTTCTCTCGCAAGGTCCACGTATTTAAAAAAAAGATCTTTTCGTTTTCTTTCACTTTCGCCCCGTGATCCACCGGGACGATAAAATCCATGGGATGAGGAGATCCACCTTTATTCTTCTGATGTTCAGTTCCTCTTGTCTGTTTTCTAATCTTTTGGGGAGCATTCCAAGTGTCCCAACTACAATTGGTATCCCTGTCACCCTCATATTCCACAGTTTTTTTTCAATTCTTAAGCAAGGTCCAGGTATTTGTTTATCTTTTCCTTTTCTTTCATCTTCATCCTGAGATCTACTGGAACTGCAAAATGTAGCAGAGACAGGTTCTCTTTATTCTTGTTAATCAATAGTAGAGGTAGCCTTCTGGCTGGGATAAGGTGTATTATATTATTATTATCATTATTTATCATTATTATTATTATTATTATTATGATTATGATTATTATTATTATTAATTAATAATAATAATAAATAATAATAATAATAATAGTTGTTTTTTATTAGTATTAATAATAGTTGTTTTTCTTGTAGAAGAAGAAGAAGAAGAAGAAGAAGAAGAAGAAGAAGAAGAAGAAGAAGAAGAAGAAGAAGAATATTAATAATGAAACAAAATTGCGTCACTGGTCACATTAAAAATCGATAGAAGACCATGAACAGAAAGGAAGGTGGAAGATGAGGGTAAGAGAGAAGAAAAGAAGAAGAAGAAGAAGAAGAAGAAGAAGAATGCGAAGAAGAAGAAGAAGAAGAAGCGAAGAAGAATGCGAAGAAGAAGAATGCGAATGCGAAGAAGAAGAAGAAGAAGAATGCGAATGCGAAGAAGAAGAATGCGAAGAAGAAGATGCGAGAAGAAGAAGAATGCGAATGAAGAAGAATGCGCGAAGAAGCGAAGAATGAAGAAGAAAAGAAGAAGAATGCGAAGAAGAAGAAGAAAGAATCGAAGAAGAAGAAGAAGAATGCGAAGAAGAATGCGAAGAAGAAGAAGCGAAGAAGAAGAATGCGAAGCGAAGAAGAAGAATGCGAAGAAGAAGAAGAAGAAGAAGCGAAGAAGAAGAAGAAGAAGAAGAAAGAAGAAGAAGAAGAAGAAGAAGAAGAAGAATGCGAATGCGAATGCGAAGAAGAAGAAGAAGAAGAATGCGAAGAAGAAGAATGAAGAAGAAGAAAGAAGAAGAAGAAGAAGAAGAAGAAGAAGAAGAAGAAGAATGTCTGAATGTAAATTTTCAGTGTAGGATAATGTTGCAACTCCCAATCGGCTTTGTTTTTGAATTCTATTGAAGTTTATAAGAGTTTGTTATTGCCAGTTTTTATTTTCATTTTGATTTTATTTTCATTTTCTCTTTCTTCTCTCTTTGCACAGAAGGCGCATTTCCGATTTGTTTTCCGAGTCTTATCTGTTTTGGCCATGACGTAATTTCTACTGATAAATTTATTTTCGGTTGCCATTATCAGATTTTTGTTTGTTTCGCATTTAAGATTCCATCTGTGAAACGAGGCTCAGGTCATTTCAGCCAGTCTTTCTTTTGTTTGTCTCTTATTCTCCGGAGACTTCTTCCTATTTCTTTTATATCTTTTTATTTTTTTTATATTTTGGCATCCGCTTTTAAACTGAGATTTTAACGAGACCTTCATTTGCTGTCCACACTTTTATTCGTTTTATTTTCGTTTTTTTTCCTCTTTCTGTTTTAGCTTTTCTATATAAATGGCAAGGTCCAAATATTTGTCTATTTTTCCATTTTCTTTCATTTTTCACTCTTGTACGACAGAAACCACGTGATGACAAGTTCTGTACTTTGTTAATTAACACTGTATCTGGTCCCTTAACAGGTATTAGGTGATCTGTATGTATCTCAATGTCTCAGAGGATTTTATGCGTCTCATTACCCAGGACTGATTCTGGTTTGTGCATATACCATTTAATAGCATGTTGAAAATTGAATGTCTTGTACAATTCCCAGTGGATTATTATTATTATTATTATTATTATTATTATTATTATTATTGTTGTTGTTGTTGTTGTGGTGGTGGTGGTGGTGGTTTTACACACCCGCCTAAGCTGGTAGTTGAATAGAGGCTGAGTAACAGCAAGTCTCCTCAGGTCTTCAGCACTCTTCTGAGTATTCTAGATGATCTTAACATCACTGTTGTTTGGATGGTTCCGGTTCTTCGGATTTCCGCTTGTTTCAGACTCTTTTCCCAACCCTTGGGAACTATTGGGAAGTAGGCAAAATACTGTATGTATATATTTACCAAACCCTCCGCTCGAGCAGGGTGCGACACAAGGTTATTTTCTTAACGGAGTTTAACAGGTTTGAATTCAGAGTTTTCCTTCTCCTAGACTGACTGGTTACCTAGCCATGGCCAAAGAGCCCAGCTAGACCTGCTATTTACTCATAGCTGCAGGGAGAATTGGATTCATACTTTTCCCAATGGTATTAACACCTTGTAAAATGCAAACAGCTTCATCCATGAATTGAACTTGGGTCGACCAGTCCATTTCCTACGACTCTAACCATTAGACCACGCGCCTCACTGTATATTTAGTTACATATCAATTCAACCAAAATCCCAAATGATGCAACTTAATGTGAAAAACATAAGTAATCAGCCTCTAATTAAAAATAAAAGTTGATAGATCCTCTAATTACTTACATCTCTTTCGGTATTGCCTTCAGCTGCCGGGCACGTGTTGCGGAAACGATGAGAAAAACCACATATGAGCAGTGATCTAATGGTTAGAGTCGTAGGAAAATTAAAATCCTGGATGAAGCTACAGTTCCTATAGCGCTAATACCCACAGAAAAGGTATGAATCCAACTACTCTCCCACCAGCTATGGGTAAATAGTAAGGCCGACTGTGCTTTTTAATCTTTGTTAGGCAACTAGTCTAGGAGAAGGAAAACTGAGTTAAAACCAGTTAATCTTGCGGTAGTCATTACTAGAATAGACTCAGTCCTAATTAGTGATCTATTTCACTAATTTAATTTTTTTAATAAAAAAGTAGACTGTAGGAGGATACTGGCCCTGAGCGATGCGATGTTTTGAAAAATAAATGAAGGAATAAATAAAATAATGATATTAATAAAAAAAGTCCAAAATGTGAAGACTTTATTTGTTCAGTCATCGAGAATTAGACGCTTCTCTCAAAAGCAATGTCCCACCTTCGAATGAGAGCATGTATCCCTGCCCCGAAAAGTTCTGTGAGCCACTTCTTCACTACAGATTTCACTTCCCTGTCACTGAAATAATCGCTATCATGTATTCGGCCCCATGAAAGAGGGTTTGAGAGGCAAAAAATATTTCAAGAAGTAGGGATGTGATCCACAGAGGACCAGCTTCTTTTTGATGTATGATACATGTTCCTGTGTTGGGAATTATACCTGTCCTAAACAAAATGGCATTACTTTTTGGCACACCCTTAAAAATTATAAATAACATGAATAAAAAACAACCCAATAAATGTGAAGAATTTACTTTTTTGTTCATTCAGAATTTGACGCCTCCATAGTTTACAAACTCCTTCAATTACATCTTATTGCTGACTGAATAAGAAAAACGGAAGTTTGTATATTCACGCATGCGCTGTAAGGCTTTCTTTGATTGGTTGCCAAGTTACCTATAGGCCGTGCAGACGGTTCTCGAGATATTTGAAATGGCTGGACAATGTCCAGACACAATTCGTACATACGCTCTAACTGTTTACACACAAAACTGTCTTGTAACAATTCCTAAGCGAAGAATAAATTTAATAAGATTTTCTTATTTATATTCTTTTTCATCTTTAAATCCGTTTCGTACCAGTCCAAGGGAATCACGTGATTTGAATATTATGATTAGATAGAGGGAAAGGAGGAACACGTGAAACTACAAAATCAAATTTTAACTACTGAATACAATATACAATTGAAGGAAATGGACTCAGCTATCCAAGTTCAAATCCTGGGCGATGTTGTTTGTCTTGCATATACACACTGTTGCAAAAGGCACGAATCCTCCTGTTCGTTCTCCAATTATAGGTAAATAGTTGGGTGTATTGAAATATTTTGCCTTGGTATGGCAACCAGTCTACGAGAAATTCAACCTGCTTTGCCCCACTTACAAATTATTACGGTCAAGTCACGATGAAAGCAGGTAGATCACCAAAGTTAAGCAGCGATATATATCTCCTACGTCTACTTGTCTCAGTTTGTTCTTTTGTCCACATTTTTCCATCTATTCTTTATCGCACACACACACACACACACACACACATACACATATATATATATATATATATATATATATATATATATATATAATATATATGTGTGTGTGTGTGTGTGTGAAGAGAAAAACTGAAGTGAATCCGACGGTATGTAATATAGTGAAAAATTTGAAAAAACACAGGTTCAAATAAAATGAGTGATATTTATTCATATAAAGATCTGAAGAAGATCTACTAAACAGATTGAAACACTGCAGCGTTGGCTGAATAAATATCATTCTTCAATACTTAATTGGGTGTCCACTTCTTATATAATCCTTTTATATCGGTTATATAAATGACAAGAGGGGAGTACTTATGAGGTTCTATTTTGGCACTGGTCATCTTCTTTTGGGTTGATTTTTTCCTTTATTCGAAACGGCTTCTGTTATTCTGGACTGCGGTTGTCTGTGCTCATTTCATTTTTTTAATAATGAAGCAACAAGAATTGGTTATTTTTCAAAAACGTCTTTATTAAAAGTGAGGCCCAATAGTGTCTAACCACGCGGTGAGAATATGGCATACTTGGGAACACACGACATTTCTTCAGCTAACTGCCAAATATCCAACTAACTATAAGTCAGTTCTTTTCTCACGCTTTGAAACGTAAATTGATGTCAATAACTTTTATAAAGGCTATAATGGTAACTTTCCATTTACCATACCATTATTCAAATTTTAGTACACTACAATCATAATCTGTAGGCAACCCGGGGTGGTTGACAAATACATATATATATATTGTGTGTGTGTATGTGTGTGTATGTATATATATACATAAATATATATATGTATATACGTAAATATATATGTACATATATATATATAGGCAGATTGGGCTCTTCAGCCTTGGGAAGGTAACCAGTCTAGGAGAGGGATAACTCTGAATTCAAAATTCCTGAGGTCGGTCGTTGATTGGGTTTGTGGCAAACCTTGATGCACCAATTCTTTCCTATCGACTACGCCAAAAAGTGTGGATGGTCCAACACAAGCCTTTACCACTATGAACAAATCACTGTGTGGATGTTCATTGTGTGTATGAACCCTCATACGTCGAAAATCGACGGGAGAGTCCAATATATATATATATATATATATATATATATATATATATATTTCTAAACTACAACAATACAAAAAAAACTCCCGACCTTATAGTCTGTAATTACATAGTATAAACCTTCGCCAGGAGAAAAAAATTATGAAAAAAAGAAAAGATCAAATGATATGCACCTCCTGAAAATAATCAGATGATGCTATTAAAATGGTTGCCTAAGTTGAATGCTGCCTAAGTTAAATATTCCAAAGTGCTCAATACAAAAAGTAGAGCCAATAAATAAATTAGCCTTACTTTATTGTGTATTATATATATATATATATATATATATATATATATATATATATATATATAAAGGCTATAATGGTAACTTTCCTTTTACTATACCTATTTACTAGAGAGAGAGAGAGAGAGAGAGAGAGAGAGAGAGAGAGAGAGAGAGAGAGAGAGAGAGAGAGAGAGAGTTGTAAACTCTTGCGTTCCCGAACATATGGCATCAATGAAGATATCGAATGTATAACACCAAAAGAACAGAAAACAAAACAAAACAAAACAAAAACAAAACAAATTGACTGTTGGGGGGATAATTTTGTTGAAAGAGGACACCGTCTCAATCCAGAATACATTGGCGACATTTCGACCGAAATTGAACCGAAGCAAATGATGAGAAACATTATGCTTTTTTTCCCGCCTGCCATCTGTTGGCACATGGAGGAGACATGATGGAAAATAGTAGGGGGAAATGGAAAGAAGAAAAGCGAAAAAGAAAAGGAAAACCAAGAAAGATCTAGAATAATTATTTCCGACCAGAAGTCCGACCAGAATAATGCTTGAAGGCATTGTTCCTTCCAGCGTCTTCCCTCAAACATATAATTAGCAGTGTTGTTATTTAACTTGTGACCATTTTTATATGATTTGCTATTATTCTCTCTTACACTCTCTATCTTGCCCCTCTCTCTCACTCACTCACTCACTCTCTCTCTTACTGTTTCACTTTTGCTCTCTCTTGCCCTTTCTCTCTATTTTACGCAATCAACACACACACACATATGTATATATAAATACACACACACAAACACACACACACACACACACACACACACACACACATATATATATATATATATATATATATATATATATATAATATATATATATATATATATATATACCTACGCAATAGTCGGTAGAGCGTCCGATTAGCATAGGGTTCTCTGAGGTAATGTAAGGTCCTGATGGTAGATATGGCACTCCATCTCAGACGCCAAAACAATATCCTTGGTCTAGTACTAGTGTAAAAGCGATAGACTCCCTTGCTGTGTAGCTGATACCGACTTTAGGCCACTCCTACGCTTTTACTTTTGTACAGTGCTGTTTCGACGGATAACGTCTCTTGAGGGTGACTAGACTTTGTAAGCTGCTTCGTGCCAGTATCAAAACACGACCAAGTTTTCATCAGCCAGTGCCTCTAACCATCGGGCTAACAACACATCCACCAGCGGAAGAGAATCTTTACTGATTCTTACATATGTAGAAGCTACAAAAGTTAGCTCTATCTGTATCAAGTAGTTGTAGATCCTACGAGAGAAAAGTAAATATTTTATGATAAAAAGATCAGCAAAATGGATTGATTTTTTTCATTTATTTTATAGATGCGTCATATGTTTCGGATTGTTTAATACACTTTGTAAGCAATATAGTATGGCGCGTGTATATATGCATACATCTTGTCTTTGTATAGGGAAATTCAATAGGCGCATATGTGTGTCCTGGTAGTACGTTGGTGTGTGTGTGTACATAAATGTTGTAACTTTTGAATTATATTCAGCACACACACACGCGTAAACACACACACACACACACACACACATAATATATATATATATATGTGTGTATACATACATATACTTACAAAAATATTCTCATTATGTTTGTATATTTATATATATAAAATTAAAGCAGTAAAAATAGCACAGAGTAACGACGTTCTTTTTAACTCTAGAGAATAAAGGCATTTCTAATACTGTTTAGAAAAATAAAATGTATAACTTTATGGAAAAGTAATTATTTTTATCATTCAAATGATATTATATGGGAATTTATTTAAAATTGAATAAAAAGTGATCGGTTGACTTAAAATGTTTGTGTACATTGAATCTTATATATACAGGATTGTGCAAAAGTAGGTATACAGTAGTGTAACATCGGTGAAATTAGTATCATATTATACTGAAGTGAAAGTGACATATCTTAAGTAATAAAAATGAATATATATATATGATGATATATACATATATATATGATGATCGATTTCGACGGATGAGTGTTCATACAATGAACGTCCACACAATGATTTGTTTATAGTGGTAAAGGCTTGTGTTGGACCATCCACACTTTTTGGCACAGTCGATAGGAAAGAATGGGTGCATCAAGGGTTTCCACAAACCCAATCAACGACCGACCTCAGGAATTTTGAATTCAGGTTATCCCTCTCCTTGATTGGTTACCTACCCAAGGCTGAAGGACCCAGTCTGCCGTACTATTTAACCCACCGCTGGAGGGAGAATATATGGATTCATACCTTTCCCAAGGATATATATATATGGGTTAAATAGTACGGCATATATATATATATATATATATATATATATATATATATATATATAATGTAACCTAATGGTTAGCAAGCTAGCTTAGCAGACGATTATTAATGAGTTCGATTCTCATTGGGTGCCCATACTTCTGGCCTTGTGCTTAGTAAATAACTAATATAGAAAATAAAAAAAATGATTCCCCAAAATATGAATTTAATCTTGATGGTGAAGTCGACGTTTTAACGATTTAGTTTATATTAAATCTTCATCAGGACAATATAATAAGAAGGAAAAACAATTGTTGTTTTTTCTTTGCTCCTATTGAATTGTCCTGATGAAGGTTAAATATAAAACGAAACGTTTAAACGTCGACTTCACCATCAAGAATAAATTCATATTTTGGAGGGATTACTTTATTTTTCTAACTTGTATATATTTTCAGATGTATTTCCATATTTTACTCCAATAAATACATTCATATATATATATATATATATATATATATATATATATATATATATATATATATATATATTGATGAGAAAGGTGCTTGTTCTTTACTTTACCTATATCTACTTTTACTGGCACAGGGCCGATGGCCAAATTGTAATTTTAGGACTTTTGGTAAAAATTGACACAATTTTGAGATTTAACTATTCAGTAAAAAAAAGGGAATGTAATATATATATATATATATATATATATATATATATATATATATATATATATATATTCACCATCCAGATAAGAGTATAGTTCAGTTATTACATTCCCTTTTTTTTACTGAATAATATATATATATTTGCGCATGCGTGTCTCTCTGTCTCTCTCTCCTTCTCTGTCTGTCTCTCTCTCTCTCTCTCTGTCTCTCTCTGTCTCTCTGTCTCTGTCTGTCTGTCACTGTCTCTGACCCTCTCTTTCTGTGCCTATATGAAATTATGAAGTTACCAATTTTCTTTTTTAAAGTTTGAAAATTTACTGAGACATCTATGGTGTCTGCATATATTTTTTAATCATCCGTATTCACGAATTTTTTTTTCATTACGGCAAATTTAATAAAAGCAATAAATGGCAATTCCTAGTTAGACTACCTGTTGAGAACAGTTTATCAATGAACTGTCCGTCAGCCTCCCCGTAATTTCTGTCTAGTCAGCAAAGCCTAATGCAGTAGAGTGCTATTCACATAGTACATTACTTTCTTTCTCTTCATTAATTACGACTGATGTTATTCTTCAACCGAGTCTTTAATCGGAACAAAATGAACACACACGCACACACACACACACACACACACACGCACACACACACATATATATGGTGTGTGTGTGTGTTGTGTGTGTGTGGTCATCGTTGTGTAATGGCTGTTGTCGCAGGAAATGGACACAGGTACACGATTTCAAATCCTGGACGAGACTGGTTGCATTTCATATGGCACTGATACCCTTGGGAAAGGTATGAATCCAACTATGAGTGAATAATAGGGTGGACTAGGTTCTTCAATCTTAGTACGGCAACCGGTCTAGATAAGGAAAACGCTGAATTCAAACCTGGTAAACTCCGTGTAATTGACCTTGTGTCACGTCCTACCCGTGCGGAGAAGTTGGTAAATAGACACACACACACACACACACAAACACACACACACACACACACATATATATATATATATATATATGTATACATTACTCCAAATACTAGAAGCTTTATAAATCAAACAATACAAACCATCCTTAAATAAGATTAATTTTGAATGCAGTACTCACATTTTAAAATGCCTATAACACTTTTCCTACCAATTCTCATCATTCCACCCCTTAATATAATGTCTACAAGTTATTCTCACTACTACTATCTTGAAAAAAAAACTGGAACACAAGCACATCACCCCTGATGATGGCACTTCGAAGTACCGAAAGTACTTGGGATAAAGACTTCGGTGGACTAATCCACGGATTCTATCCAAATGTAAAAAAGTTGGCCAGAAAGCTCAAGAAGGTCGGTAATAAAATTGTTAAACACGAGACGTGTCTTTTGTTTAATTCTACATGTATAAATGTAAGAATGCTGCCCAAATACATATATATATATATCAGTATATTTCTTGTCTTAGTATTATATACACATTGCTGCTTATTGCTTATAGAAGTCCGTTGCAGACGACGATGACCTCCCCGCATGTCTTGATTAGTGACTTGATAGATTATATTGATGGCTAGAGTTTTGCTGACGACTAATGACTGGCGTAGTGTTGATAGAGGAACTCGTTATCGTCTATGAACTTTTTGCTGTCTAATTAGGCCAATTCTGGATTTTCAGAGGCGGTCACATACATTGATCGGAAAATTTTCTTCTGCATTCTGTGGTGCATGACGACGAAAACGTCCTTGTACTGTAGCCCTATTGAATTCACTTGTGAATCCCTCAGTTCATATGTTGCACAGAAAAACAACACATTGTTATGCCGCGACATAATCCCGTGGACTCCTACACACGGACACACCAGTGCTGCTCGACCAGCAAAATCATGTATTAATCAGCTCTGTGCGGACAATTGATGCCGTGTATATATTTACCAACCACTCCGCACGAGTAGGAAGTGACGCAATGTCAATTTTTAAACGGGATTTTAATAGGTTTTAATAGTTTTGATTCTCCTTGATAAGTTGCAATGCCAAGGTTACAGTGTCTTGTCTGCTTTACTAATTTGCATATAGCTGGACGGGTTTAAACTTGCGTTCATCTCCTACGACCGTATGCCGTGTAGAGAACCTGCCAAGAGTGATTGCCGATCGGGACGGAGAGAGAGAGAGAGAGAGAGAGAGAGAGAGAGAGAGAGAGAGAGAGAGAGGGAGAGAGAGAGGGAGAGAGAGAGAGAGAGAGAGACCCACTTTACGGGTATATTTCGGTTCCTAACTTTCTTACGGTATTACCGAAAGGGAACGTAAATGCAGTTCGAACCTTGATGTTACAGTCCAGCATGTTAGACACTACACCACGGTACTCCCTCTAAAATTTATTGAGTCGCGTATCATGTTCCAGTTTGCCATGGTTCCGATATGAAGTGTGTGGACCACAGGGGGTGTATTTTGAAAAAAAAAAATAGCTCATTTGGTCACTATCCCTGAGCTATCTTGGTCAGCCAATGAACCTTTCAGCCAAATCTTCAAATATATATACCAGTCTAGACAATTACCATGTATATAATTTAAATATAATAGCTATGTAAAGTGTGTATGTTTGTGAATTTGAATCTCATTATAATACTGTCTAGAAAAAACTCCCTCTAGCCAGTAATCAATTTGACTGGTTCGGGTAATTATTATATCTTAACAACTGTACTAGAAAAATAAATTGTTAGATCATCTAGTGACCAGAGCTGCCCGACTTTGCAGTAGAGATCTTGTCATTTATCACATTAAATATCTTGAGGCAAATAGTACTGAGTTGTATGATCTAAGTAGCAGGCATATACATATATTTAAATGGCTTATTGGCATACCCTAAATACAAGCATGATAAACTCAGTATTATAAACATAAACAATGACTGGAAATAAAAACAAATTTCGCCCGGTTCGTCAAAATCCTTAATTTATTATTGTAGATGGTCTGGGGATACATGAAATTCTCAAATAAAAAAATCTTTCGGTGTAAATAAATTTATAACCGTTAACATAACCCTTTCCCCATTAATCATATATATTATATATATATATTTATAGTTTACAATATACTTAAGAGTCCGTTTTACCAATGGTTTCGGAGCCTACCTTTAGGTGATTGGTCGTCATCAGAAACGCTCACGTTTGACAAAATCAGTTTTTTTTCAAAAGTGAACGTTTCTGATGACGACCAATCACCTAAAGGTGAGGCTCCGAAACCATTGGTAAAACGGACTCTTAAATGTATTGTAAACTATAAATAAATAAATACAGCTCTTACAGAAGTAATTGAGCACTTTATTAGCATTTCTCCAATACTAACAAGGAATATAATATAATATATATATATATATATATATTATATATATATATATATATATATATATATATATATATGAGAGTAAATATGCAAAATAAATCTGACAATATTAAGAATTTGAAAAACGAAGTGTTCCAAAAATAAGATGAATTTATTTATCGACGCTTAAACGTTTCGGTTTATTTAAACCTTCATCAGGATAGATTATGGGGTGAAGAAATTGATGGATGTTTAGTAGATATGTTAGGAGTTAGAAAAATATTTATAAAAAGTTTGTAACTGTATTTGTTCAGCGATCCGCCACGCGAAGATGTCATGACGCGTGACGTAACTTTTCTCATCTTTTGTTGAATGCACAATAATATATATATATATATATATATATATATATATATATATGTATATATATTCTTGGTAATGAGGATCCTTCTATGTATATTTTAACCGTAGTGAAAGAGGTAAATCGTAGTGAGAGCTCGATGTGCCTCTAACCGTGTCAGTGCCACTGTATGGTAGCACAACCTTGACTCTAAGCAAACAGAGAAATGCTAGATGGGAACTATACAAGAATGCTGCGTACTGTCTTGAACAAATCTTGGAAGCTGCAACTCACAAGAAAGCAGCTGTACGACCACTTGCCCCCTATCACACAAATCATCCAAATTAGACGACTAAAGACAAGCTGAACACTGGTGGCGAAGCAGCGACGAACTCATAACTGACGTTCTTCTGTGAACACCTACACGTGGACACACCAGCAGAAACCTACATCAATCAGCTCTATGTAGATTCTGAATGTCGTGCGGAAGGACCTGCCAGGGGCGATTGCTGATAGAGACCGTTGGCGTATCCGTGCTGTGAGCACAACTTGTTTATGATGACGATAATGGTGATCTTGTTGAACTTAGTAGACTACTTGGGAAGTTTATTTCTATCTATGAAGTATCTTAAAAGAATACTTGATTTCTTTTTTATAGAATTTGACGTTCACATAATATTCTCGTTATTTGATGAATTAGTATTTTAAAAGTGTTATCTTTGCTCCAAAGCTGTCTATCGTATTGTCTGTCGAATAGTAGTATCAAATCTCATTTACGAAAATCTTGTTAACAAAGACTGTAAGCATCCTTACTCTCCCATCTAATTCCTTACTCTCCTCTTTTTCTATCACCTTACTCTCCCATTTCTCTGTCTCGAAAAACAAAAAGGTAATCGTCTATATTTCAACAAGATTTTATAAACTACCTGTGCGTGATTTTTTACTCTGCTTTTTTTATTATCATCATTTTGGAAATTTTATTGTCGTATAATAATTTTGTGTTATCAAACTCATAAAAAAAATCTTTGCAACAAAACCACACAAAGGAATTCTTTATTCAGCATAAAACAAAAAATAAACACAGACTGAATTTAAATTAGTCTGTAGACATGTTTTTGGTATCTTTGCTTAATGGCATATCGACCTGTATTGAACCCGGAATCTTGTGGTTCCTAGTCGGCCGCTCTACCGACTGTGCTAAACCGGCCCTATAAGAAAGGGTCTGTATGTCTCTAGATTTGTTTGTACAACAACTGTGTGCACGTCATTTTATAAAGGAAAATTGGTTGAGAGACCAGCAAAGGCCAAAATTCAATAAAATGCACACCCTATTTTTGTCCGAGAAGAAAAAAAACTTTTTACCCCACATTTTCTATAAGAAAAGTTAAATAAAAAATATAATAAAGATATAAATCAATAATATAAAAAAATTAATTCCAAAAATGATTAAAAAATACGACAGATTAATAAAGGATGGAATTTAATAAATGACATATAAACCTTCGTGGGTGTTACGATTTTTGTGGCCATTTTTTAGGCTGCAGGTGAGAGTACTTTACAATGAAGATCCCTTGTGTTCCTTAGTGTTAGGTAGAATCCTTATGTTCTTTAGTGTTTGGCAGAATCGTTGGTTGTTCCTTATTGAAGAATCGTTGATTGTTCCTATGTGAAGAATCCTTGGTTGTTTCTTAGTGAAGAATACTTGTGTTAAGCAGAGCGCATGGTTGTTGATCTGTTCTTCTGTGTCGAGTACCAGCAACTGAACGGCTTTCAAGATCGGCGATTAAAAAGTTATCTAACTTACGTATTCGAGCCTGTTGATTGGTTGATTGCATCCACGCGCCCACGTAGAGTCTATATGTTTAAACGGTTGCCTACAGCACACCTTTATATGCCGAAATAATCCAACAGTGGGTTATTCAATGCTAAAAATCCTTACAGAAGAACTTACTATTTTACCCATAGCTCCTAACCAAGGTTAAAAAGCCCCGTCTGCTCTACTGTTTCCCCATAGCCGGAGGGAAAATAGTAGGATAGAAACTTTCCCAAGGATTTAGCGATATGTGAAATGCAAACAGCCTCATCTGGGATTTGAACTCGTGTCATCGAGTCCATTTCATTCGATGATAAACATTACACTACGCGTCTACATCAATTAGTTGTTGAGGAAAGTTGAAAATTTGAACATCAAGGGATATTGTTACCGATTTCTTCAGTAATCCAGGCCAAAATCTTATTATTGGCATTCCACGATGGTAGACGGTAGATATTTATCTAACCCATTTGCCACGGGCATGATGTAATACAGTGACAAGAAGTTATTTACACCCAGCCTGTTCACCATGAAAGGTGTGACACAAGGTGGCAAGTATGGGACATCCAGCGAAGATCGAACTCCTTATTCATTAGAAATGGATCTGCGAGACTAGTTTGCTAACCATTACTTCACGATGAGATGTCCTTACTTGATGGTGTTGTATTCGTTGGCTGGTTTGGTTGGATTTTACGGCACGTCGAATCTTGTTGGGTTATTTTATGTCGAAGACCTTTTGTTTCTTGATGGTACTCACTATTTTTCAAACACATTTTAAATCATTTTTTTCTATTTAACCCTTAGATGATACCCTAACAGGTACTACCAGTTACGATTTTTCTGGCCATTTTTAGGCTGCGGGTGAGAGCACTTTACAGTGGAGATCCTTGTGTTCCTTAGTGTTTGGTAGAAGCACAACATCATTTATATATATTATCATTATATAGTTATAAGATATGGTGGTATACATACATTATACTTATAATAGTTTCTATTATGTTTGTATATTTATATATATAAAATTAAGCAGTAAAAATAGCACAGAGTAACGACTTTCTTTTTAACTCTAAGAAATAAACCATTTCTAATACTGTTTAGAACAATAAAATGTATAACTTTATGAAAAGTAATTAATTTTTATCATTCAAAATGATATTGGGAATTTATTTAAAATTGAATAAAAAGTGATCTGTTGACTTAAATGGTTTGTGTACATTGGAATCTTATATATAAGGGTGTGCAAAAGTAGATTACAGTAGTGTAACACCAGTGAAATAGTATCATATTTAATGTGAATTGAAGGTGACACATATAAGTAATAAAATGAATATATACATATGGATGTGTATATACATATATCATATACTTGAGCGATTGTCGACGTACATGCTAGATGACGCTCATACAATGAACGTCCACTCAGATGTTGGATGTCTAAAGGTGGTATAAGGCCGTAGGTGAGGGCACACACTTTTTGGCACGGGTCGATAGGAAAGAATGGGTGCATCAAGGGTTTCGACAAACCATATCAAACGACGGACCTCAGGAATTTTGAATTCAGAGTATCCCTCTCCTAGATTGGTTAGTAGGCTGAAAGACGGCTGAGTTGAGTACTCTATACCAGCTCGCTGGCGAGAGCTGATATATGGCTCATTACTTTCCAGGTACTATTGGGTAACAGTAGGAGGGACAGATAGTAGTAATATAGGTACGTGATTAATTAAATATATTAATATATATATATATATAATGTAACCTAATGGTTAGCAAGCTAGCTTAGCAGACCATTGTCAATGATTTCGATTCTCATTGGGTGCCCATACTTCTGGTCTTGTGCTTAGTAATAACTAATATAGAAAATTTAAAAAATGATTCCCAAAAATATGAATTTAATCTTGATGGTGAAGCGCAGCGGTTAACGAGATTTAGTTTATATAAAATATTCATCAGGAAATACAATAAGTAGGAAAAACAATTGGTTGTTTCTTTGCTCTTATTGAATTGTTCCTGATGAAGGTTAAATATAAAACGAAACGTTTAAACGTCGACTTACCATCAAGAATAAATTCATATTTTGGAGGGATTACTTTATTTTTCTAACTTGTATATATTTTCAGATGTATTTCCATATTTTACTCCATAAATACATTCATATATATATATATATATATATATATATATATATATATATATATATATATATATATATTGATGAGAAAGGTGCTTGTTCTTTACTTTACCTATATCTACTTTTACTGCACATGGCCGATGGCCAAATTGTAATTTTAGGACTTTTGGTAAAAATTGACACAATTTTGAGATTAACTATTCAGTAAAAAAAGGAATGTAATATATATAATATATATATATATATATATATATATATATATTATATCACCATCCAGATAAGAGTAGTTTTCAGTTATTACATTCCCTTTTTTTTACTGAATAATATATATATATTTGCGCATGCGTGTCTCTCTGTCTCCTCTCCCTTCTCTCTCTCTCTCTCTCTCTCTCTGTCTCTCTGTTCTGTCTGCTGTCACTGTCTCTGTCTCTCTCTTTCTGTGCCTATATGAAATTATGAAGTTACCAATTTCTTTTTAAAAGTTTGCAAATTTACTGAGACATCTGTGGTGTCTGCATATATTTTTTAATCATCCGTATTCAAATACATTTTTTTTTCATTACGGCAATATTTATATAATAAAACAATAAATGGCAATCCTAGTTAGATACTGTGAGAACAGTTTATTCAATGAACTGTCTGTCAGCCTCCCGTAATTTTCTGTCTAGTCAGCAAAGCTAATGCAGTAGTGTATACTTACATAGTCATGATTACTTTTTTTCTCTCATTAATTACGACTGATGTATTCTTCAACTGAGTCTTTAATCGGAACAAATGAACACACAACGCACACATACACACACACACAACAATCACCATAGACACCTGTTCAGATGATGAGTCTAGTGTTTATAGGTGTGTGGTGTTTGTGTGTGGTTGTGTGTTGTGTCTGTTGTTCGGTCCAAATGACACAGGTTACACGATTATAATCTCTTGGACGGAGACTTGTGATTGCATTTGCTTCATATGTGCACGGTATATCCCTTGGGAAAGGTATATATCCACTATGAGTGAATAATAGCGTGGACTAGGCTCTTCAATCTTAGTACGGCAACCGGTCTAAGATAAGGAAAACGCTGAATTCAAACCTGGTAACTCCGTGTAATTGACCTTGTGTCACGTCCACCCGTGCGGAGAAGCTGGTAAATAGACACACACACACACACACACAACAACAACACACCACACACACATATATATATATATATAATAAATATATAATATATATATATATACTCAAATACTAGAAGCTTTATAAATCAAACAATACAAACCATCCTTAAATAGATTAATTTTGAATGCAGTACTCACATTTTAAAATGCCTATAACACTTTTCCTACCAATTCTCATCATTCCACCCCTTAATATAATGTCTACAAGTTATTCTCACTACTACTATCTTGAAAAAAAAACTGGAACACAAGCACATCACCCCTGATGATGACACTTCGAAGTACCGAAAGTACTTGGGATAAAGACTTCGGTGGACTAATCCACGGATTCTATCCAAATGTAAAAAAGTTGGCCAGAAATCTCAAGAAGGTCGGTAATAAAATTGTTAACACGAGACGTGTCTTTTGTTTAATTCTACATGTATAAATGTAAGAATGCTGCCAAATACATATATTATATTATATATATATCAGTATATTTCTTGTCTTAGTATTATATCACATTGCTGCTTATTGCTTATAGAAGTCCGTTTGCAGACGACGATGACCTAACGCCATGTCTTGATTAGTGACTTGATAGTTGCTATTGATGACTAGAGTTTTGCTGACGACTAATGACTGGCGTAGTGTTGATAGAGGAACTCGTTATCGTCTATGAACTTTTTGCTGTCTAATTAGGCCAATTCTGGATTTTCAGAGGCGGTCGCATACATTGCTAGGAAAATTTTCTTCTGCATTCTGTGGTGCATGACGACGAAAACATCCTTATACTGTAGCCCTATTGAATTCACTTGTGAATCCCTCAGTTCATATGTTGCACAGAAAAACAACATATTTTTGTGCCGCGACATAATCCGTGGACCCTACACACGGACACACCAGTGTTGCTCGACCAGCAAAATCATGTATTAATCAGCTCTGTGGCGGACAATTGATGCCGTGTATATATTATACCAACCTCTCCGCACGAGTAGGAAGTGACGCAATGTTAATTGTTAAACGGGATTTTAATAGGTTTTAATACAGTTTTGATTCTCCTTGATAAGTTGCAATGCCAAGGTTACAGTGTCCTGTCTGCTTTACAATTTACATATAGCTGGACGGGTTTAAACTTGCGTTCATCTCCTACGACCGTATGCCGTGTAGAGAACCAGCCAAGAGTGATTGCCGATCGGGACGGAGAGAGAGAGAGAGAGAGAGAGAGAGAGAGAGAGAGAGAGAGAGAGAGAGAGAGAGAGGGAGAGAGAGAGAGAGAGACCCATTTATGAGTATATTTCGGTTCATAACTTTCTTACGATATTACCGAAAGTGAACGTAAATGCAGTTCGAACTACGATGTGACAGTCCAGCATGTTAGACACTACACCACGGTACTCCCTCTAAAATTTATTGAGTCGCGTATCATGTTCCAGTTTGCAATGGTTTCGATATGAAGTGTGTGGACCACAGGGGGTGTATTTTGAAAAAAAAAGAAGCTCATTTGGTCACTATCCCTGAGCTATCTTGTGCAGCCAATGAACCTTTCAGCCAAATCTTCAAATATATATACCCGTCTAGACAATTACCATGTATATAATTTAAATATAATAGCTATGTAAAGTGTGTATGTTTGTGAATTTGAATCTCATTATAATACTGTCTAGAAAAAACTCCCTCTAGCCAGTAATCAATTTGACTGGTTCGGGTAATTATTATATCTTAACAACTGTACTAGAAAAATAAATTGTTAGATCATCTAGTGACCAGAGCTGCCCGACTTTGCATGGAGATCTTGTCATTTATCACATTAAATATCTTGAGGCAATAGTACTGAGTTGTATGATCTAAGTAGCAGGCATATACATATATTTAAATGGCTTATTGGCATACCCTAAATACAAGCATGATAAACTCAGTATTATAAACATAAACAATGACTGGAAATAAAAACAAATTTCGCCCGGTTCGTCAAAATCCTTAATTTATTATTGTAGATGGTCTGGGGATACATGAATTCTCAAATACAAAAATCTTTCGGTGTAAATAAATTTATAACCGTTAACATACCCCTTTCCCTATTAATCATATATATATATAATATATATATATATAATATATTTATATATATATTTATACTTTACAATACATTTAATAGTTCGTTTACCATAGTTACCTTTAGGTGATTGGTCGTCATCAGAAACGCTCACTTTTGACAAAATCAGTTTTTTTCAAAAGTGAACGTTTCTGATGACGACCAATCACCTAAAGATGAGGCTCCGAAACCATTGGTAAAACGGACTCTTAAATGTATTGTAAACTATAGATAAATAAATATAGCTCTTACAGAAGTAATTGAGCACTTTATTATCATTTCTCCAATACTAACAAGGAATATAGTAGTAGTAAAGTCGTCGGGCGGCCTAAAGTCGGTATCAGCCAATCGGCGAGGGAGTCTATCCCCTTTCCAATAGCGCTAGACAAAGGAGATTGTTTTGGTATCTGAGGTGGAGCGCCACACCTACCACCAGCTTCTTACTTTACGCACAGATCCCTGTGCTACTCATACGCTGAGTTGGCGAGGACTGGTATCGAACTAGGAACCTTGTGGTTTCTAGCCGAACGATATATATATATATATATATATATATATATATATAAGTGTTTAATTGGAGTCGTACCTAATTTTGAAAATTAATTAATTAATAATGAATTAGGCGGGAATACCTATTAAATGTATGGCTAAACAAATCGAGAAAAATCAATCTCTGTATGTACATTTCGGCCTATTAGGCCTCATCAGCAGAGCTATAGATCGGAAGACCGCCCTGTGCGTGATTTGAAACCGGACTGCCAAGCTGACAGGCCGATCCCATAACCCCAACACCAAACGAACTTCTTAGATCTTTATGATTTGTTTAGAGTAGGTTAACATTCCTCTTCTAGTGACTTTTATTACACGACGATGTGGTAAGTTGTAAACAAGGTTTGTTTAGAATGGCTTTTTGCCGATAATTATTTGGAGAATAAGTGTTTAATTGGAGTCGTACCTAATTTTGAAAATTAATTAATTAAAAATGAATAGGCGGGAATACCTATTAAATGTATGGCTAAACAAATCGAGAAAATCAATCTCTGTATGTACATTTCGGCCTATTAGGCCTCATCAGCAGAGCTATAGATCGGAAGACCGCCTGTGCGTGATTTGAAACCGGACTGCCAAGCTGACAGGCCGATCCATAACCCCAACACAAACGAACTTCTTAGATCTTTATGATTTGTTTAGAGTAGGTTAACATTCCTCTTCTAGTGACTTTTATTACACGACGATGTGGTAAGTTGTAAACAAGGTTTGTTTATATATATGAGAGTGAATATGGAATAAATCCAATATTAAGAAATTTGAAAAACGAAGTGTTCCAAAAATAAGATGAATTTATTTATCGACGCTTAAACGTTTCGGTTATTTAAACCTTCATCAGGATAGATTATGGGGTGAAGAAATTGATGGATGTTTTGTAGATGACAGGAGTTAGAAAAATATTTATAAAAAGTTTGTAACTGTATTTGTTCAGCGTTGTATTTTTGAAAGACGAGCCGCGATCCGCACACGCGAAGATGTCATGACGCGTGACGTAATTTTTCTCGTCTTTTGTTGAATGCACAATAATATATATATATATTCTTGGTAATGAGGATCCTTCATGTATATTTTAACCGTAGTGAAAGAGGTAAATCGTAGTGAGAGCTCGATGTGTCTCTAACCGTGTCAGTACTACTGTATGGTAGCACAACCTTGACTCTAAGCAAACAGAGAAATGCTAGATGGGAACTATACAAGTATGTTGCTTACTGTCTTGAACTAATCTTGGAAGCTGCACCTCACAAGAAAGCAACTGTACGACCACTTGCTCCCTATCACACAAATCATCCAAATTAGACGACTAAAGAGAAGCTGAACACTGGTGGCGAAGCAGCGACGAACTCATAACTGACGTTCTTCTGTGAACACCTACACGTGGACACACCATCAGAAACCTACATCAATCAGTTCTATGTAGATTCTGAATGTCGTGCGGAAGGACCTGCCAGGGCGATTGCTGATAGAGACCGTTGGCGTATCCGTGCTGTGAGCACAACTTGTTTATGATGACGATAATGGTGATCTGTTTGAACTTAGTAGACTACTTGGGAAGTTATTTCTATCTATGAAGTATCTTAAAAGAATACTTGATTTCTTTTTTATAGAATTTGACGTTCACAATAATATTCTCGTTATTTTGATGAATTAGTATTTTAAAAGTGTTATCTTTGCTCCAAAGCTGTCTATCGTATTGTCTGTCGAATAGTAGTATCAAATCTCATTTACGAAAATCTTGTTAACAAGAATGTAAGCATCCTTACTCTCCCATCTAATTCCTTCTCTCCTCTTTTTCTATCACTTACTCTCCCATTTCTCTGTCTCGAAAAACAAAAGGTAATCGTCTATATTTCAACAAGATTTTATAAACTACCTGTGCGTGATTTTTTACTCTGCTTTTTTTATTATCATCATTTTGGAAATTTTATTGTCGTATAATAATTTTGTGTTATCAAACTCATAAAAAAAATCTTTGCAACAAAACCACAACAAGGAATTCTTTATTCAGCATAAAACAAAAAATAAACACAGACTGAATTTAAATTAGTCTGTAGACATGTTTTTGGTATCTTTGCTTAATGGCATATCGACCTGTATTGAACCGGAATCTTGTGGTTCCTAGTCGGCCGCTCTACGACTGTGCTAAACCGGCCCTATAAGAAAGGGTCTGTATGTCTCTAGATTTGTTTGTACAACAACTGTGTGCACGTCATTTTATAAAGGAAAATTGGTTGAGAGACCAGCAAAGGCCAAAATTCAATAAAATGCACACCCTATTTTTGTCCGAGAAGAAAAAAAACTTTTTACCCCACATTTTCTATAAGAAAAGTTAAAATAAAAAATATAATAAAGATATAAATCAATAATATAAAAAAATTAATTCCAAAAATGATTAAAAATACGACAGATTAATAAAGGATGGAATTTAATAAATGACATATAAACCTTCGTGGGTGTTACGATTTTGTGGCCATTTTTAGGCTGCAGGTGAGAGTACTTTACATGAAGATCCCTTGTGTTCCTTAGTGTTAGGTGAATCCTTATGTTCTTTAGTGTTTGGCAGAATCGTTGGTTGTTCCTTATTGAAGAATCGTTGATTGTTCCTATGTGAAGAATCCTTGGTTGTTTCTTAGTGAAGAATACTTGTGTTAAGCAGAGCGCATGGTTGTTGATCTGTTCTTCTGTGTCGAGTACAGCAA
>CM042138.1:69992958-70013616 GCA_023376005.1 Doryteuthis pealeii | reverse complement strand
AGAAGCATTTGGTTGTTCCTTAGTGAAGAATCCTTGGTTGTTCCTCGGTGTTAGGCAGAATCCTTTGGTTTTTCATTAGTGTTAGGCAGAATCCTTGTGTTTAGCAAAGCGTTTGCTGCAAATCCGTTCGTCCGTGTCGAATACGTGAAAATAAGCGGCTTTCAAGATCGGTGATTAGATAGTTAACTAAACACGTATTCGAGCGTGTTGATTGGCTGGCTTTAATCCACGCTCCCATGCAGAGTCAATAGGTTTAAGTGGCGGACTTCAGCACACATTATATCATAAAATATTCCAACACTACCTCTCTGTGTCAGAGTGGATCTGGGAGTAATAGTGATAAAGAGATACTCTGCATTCCCCACATCCCAGAATTGGAACTTCATCATCAGATAGAGTTCACCGCCAGATTTTGGGTGTTGATCCGTAGCCATCTGCAGGGGATGCAGTCAGCATATACTAAGCCTCACTGGGAAGCGCGTGGTCTAATGGTTAGAGTTGAAGGAAATGGACTCGTCGACCCGAGTTCAATTCCTGGACGAAGCTGTTTGCATTTCCATGGCGCTGAACGGCTTTCAAGATCGGCGATTAAAAAGTTATCTAACTTACGTATTCGAGCCTGTTGATTGGTTGATTGCATCCACGCGCCCACGTAGAGTCTATATGTTTAAACGGTTGCCTACAGCACACCTTTATATGCCGAAATAATCCAACAGTGGGTTATTCAATGCTAAAAAATCCTTACAGAAGAACTTACTATTTTACCCATAGCTCCTAACCAAGGTTAAAAAGCCCCGTCTGCTCTACTGTTTCCCCATAGCCGGAGGGAAAATAGTAGGATAGAAACTTTCCCAAGGATTTAGCGATATGTGAAATGCAAACAGCCTCATCTGGGATTTGAACTCGTGTCATCGAGTCCATTTCATTCGATGATAAACATTACACTACGCGTCTACATCAATTAGTTGTTGAGGAAAGTTGAAAATTTGAACATCAAGGGATATTGTTTACCGATTTCTTCAGTAATCCAGGCCAAATCTTATTATTGGCATTCCACGATGGTAGACGGTAGATATTTATCTAACCCATTTGCCACGGGCATGATGTAATACAGTGACAAGAAGTTATTTACACCCAGCCTGTTCACCATGAAAGGTGTGACACAAGGTGGCAAGTATGGGACATCCAGCGAAGATCGAACTCCTTATTCATTAGAAATGGATCTGCGAGACTAGTTTGCTAACCATTACTTCACGATGAGATGTCCTTACTTGATGGTGTTGTATTCGTTGGCTGGTTTGGTTGGATTTTACGGCACGTCGAATCTTGTTGGGTTATTTTATGTCGAAGACCTTTTGTTTCTTGATGGTACTCACTATTTTTCAAACACATTTTTAAAATCATTTTTTTCTATTTAACCCTTAGATGATACCCTAACAGGTACTACCAGTTACGATTTTTCTGGCCATTTTTAGGCTGCGGGTGAGAGCACTTTACAGTGGAGATCCCTTGTGTTCCTTAGTGTTTGGTAGAAGCATTTGGTTGTTCCTTAGTGAAGAATCCTTGGTTGTTCCTCGGTGTTAGGCAGAATCCTTTGGTTTTTCATTAGTGTTAGGCAGAATCCTTGTGTTTAGCAAAGCGTTTGGCTGCAAATCCGTTCGTCCGTGTCGAATACGTGAAAATAAGCGGCTTTCAAGATCGGTGATTAGATAGTTAACTAAACACGTATTCGAGCGTGTTGATTGGCTGGCTTTAATCCACGCTCCCATGCAGAGTCAATAGGTTTAAGTGGCGGACTTCAGCACACATTATATCATAAAATATTCCAACACTACCTCTCTGTGTCAGAGTGGATCTGGGAGTAATAGTGATAAAGAGATACTCTGCATTCCCCACAGCTCCAGAATTGGAACTTCATCATCAGATAGAGTTCACCGCCAGATTTTGGGTGTTGATCCGTAGCCATCTGCAGGGGATGCAGTCAGCATATACTAAGCCTCACTGGGAAGCGCGTGGTCTAATGGTTAGAGTTGAAGGAAATGGACTCGTCGACCCGAGTTCAATTCCTGGACGAAGCTGTTTGCATTTCACATGGCGCTAATACCCTTGGGAAAGGTATGAATCCAATTCTCCCTCCAGCTATGGGAAAATAACAGTGCAGACTGGGCTCTTTAACCATGGTTTGGTAACCAGTCTAGGAGAATGAAACTCTGAATTCAAACCTGTTAAACTCCATTTAAGAAATTGACCTTGTGTCACATCCTGATCGTGCGGAGGGGTTGGTGAATATATATATACTAAGCCTCACTGACAGAGTCAAATAATTAGATGAATAAAGATACTTTGTCTCACGACTTCAAATTGAATTGTGTCTTGGGTATGATCTTAAAGTTCATCTAGTAGTGAGATTCCAGTTCTGGGGCTCTGGGGGAGTGTGTGGTAACCATTTATCGCCATTGCTTCCAGCTTCACTCTGAACCGGAGTGGTAGTATCTGTTGGAGTACAATCTGTGGCTTAAATAGATTAAAGAATGAGTTTAAAATATGTTTGAAAATATAGAGTTAAAAAACTTGAATACACAACAAGAATGAATAAAATAAAAACGTCTACAGCATAAAATAACCCAACCAGGGTTGACATGTCGTAGAATTCAACCAACCAACCAACCAACCAACCAACCATCAAACAAATTTTACCCTTGACATCTTAATCAACTGTTATAACAATTTAACCAAACCTGTAAGAACTGTAGCCTCACCATCTGATATAGTTTAGTTTCATATCCAGATCGCCATATTTTGGGGTGTTGGTCCGTATCTCTCAGTAGGGGATGCAGTCAGCATATTCTTAGCCCCACCGACAAGTCGAATAATAATAATAATAATAATAATAATAATAATAATAATAATTAGCAGAACCTGTGGATATACGTCAGATTGATAATTTAATTATTACAACATTTATATGTTTACTTAAGAGCTAATGCAAAATGTTCAATATTACAATGTATAATAATCTTGATTTAACTCTCTCTCTCTCTCTCTCTCTCTCTCTCTCTCTCTCTCTCTCTCTCTCTCAGTTATTTTCTTTCTTTCTTTCCTTCTTTTCATATTTTTATTATGTTCGACTGAAACAGATTATCGTTATCGCTTTCACGCGCTCACCAACTCTCTATGTCTTTCCCTTACTTTCTTTCTTATTATGTTTTTTTTCTGTGTAGCATATGCTTTTTCTTCCCATTCATTCTTTATAATAATAATAATGGAATGGTCCATTATTTTGTTGAGGTGACGACACTTATAAAACATTCTTAAAATTTCTTAAATGGAGTTTAACAGGTTTGAATTCAGAGTTTTCCTTCTCCTAGACTGGTTGGCTAACCATGGGTAAAGAGCCTAGTCTGTCCTGCTATTTTGCCATAGCTGGAGGTAGATTTGGATTCGGCGGATAAGCAACACTAGATAATCAAGGTTTACATTTTTGCATTTCATCGTGGATGATTTGGTCGGTCTCATTTTTAACCAAAGGGTGTTGCAATATGATAACGGATGTACAATTAAGGAACACGACTATTAATATATAGATGCTTTCAAACAGACTTTATCCTCGACGGTTCAATCCACTGCCATAACGATCTAGCTAAACCAGCAAGTTCCTTTTGTCTGTCTTGTACTATAAGAAGCTATATTTTAGCATACGGCTCGACCGTCTTTCGCAGAGTAAGAAACATTTCCAATTTTTCTTTATCGACTCCACAATTGTCTGACTGATTTATCGGCTTCTGGTAATTATATTTTGGCAGTCGTCAGTGGAGCCTCGAGCACGCCACAGAAATTTCGTCCACTTATGCAAATTAGTTGCAGAGGTCACCGGGTCGACAGCCGGGGCAACATTCCAAATATTGAGGTCTGTTTTTATCTGGTTCCCTAAGGTTTAAATGCGAGTTAAGGCCGTCGGGCAGTCTTACTCGGCCGATGATCAAGGTTGTCGCAAGGTCGTATTTATTCAGACTATCATTGCCAGTTAACACGGGCAAAGCACAACACAGAAACTCCGGACAGAGAGAAAGAATTCAGAGAAAGAATAATCTGAACAGAAAAGCACACAAGTCTTGTTTACAACTCCTTTAATAATTTCGTATTATTTGGATTATTCGGACTATTGTCCTCATCTATATTGTTATCTGTACAACGTTTCGGCCGATGTGTCCTCCGGCCTTCTTCAGGTATTTCTTATCATATTCGGGAACCTTCTCGAACTCGGGACCCTTCTCTTCGAACTCAGGAGCCTTCTTGTCGTAATCGGGAGCCTTCATGGAACTTTCAACGCTTTATTCAATCCACGTGGATATACTTGAGCTTGATATGTATTAATTTGATTTTTCAGACTGTTGTCTTGATCTTTATTTTGCATGTAAAAACACAACGTTTCGGTCACTGTGTTACATAATTATTAGATTCTTAATATTTATGTACAGTAGTGTAGAAATCAAAATGGCTGTTATAAGTTGCAGCCCACGGCCTTGAAGGATTTGAATGACAAGGCTTGACCTGTCATGATCCATCCTTCCGGTGGATACCGTGGGAATCGGTGAAGAAGACCCTCTTCCGGTTTAGATTAGAAATAGATTTTATTCAGTAGGCCAGAAACCACGACAGTGGTGAGTCGTGTTTTGCACGCTCCGACTCGATCTGCGCAGGTAGTCTGGTGGGGATTTCGAAATAAATATGATCTAAATTAAATCGAAGTCTTGTGTTATTATCTAAAAACTACCAATGACACAGGGCTTCTGATAAAGAGAAATCCCCAATGGAAGACCAGACACGAAGTCCCCAAGAGAAGTCCAGATGCTAGAAGAGATGTTAGAAGAAGACGTAAGATAGAAAAGACGTCAGAAGAAGAATAGTAGTAAGTAAGTAAAGAGGTATGCAACAACTGTATCCTCCAACCTCCTTTAGGTGTTTCCTTTCTATCCAAGCACAGCAATGATCAAACCTGTTTCAAGGGACTGGTGGTTGAGATAATCGTGTATTTCTTATCCGGTTGCTGTTTTAAAGCACAGGAAAGAAATCCAAGATTCTAAATGATGTTTTTCAACTCACTCGCTCTACATTGATTGATTGGTTAATTTTAATGGTATGTCAACCCGTCTAGGTTTATTTTATGACGAGAGGTTAGGGAATCGTGCTCATATTTCCATTTCTCATTTACCTGTTTCTTAAGAAGTTTTGTTTATTTTTGCACGCGGTCCTATCGAATAGAAATGTTCTTTTACAGATCTATTCTGAGTGGGTCTGGGAGTAATGGTAATAAGGATGATTTTGAAAGTCATTGGATTTCTGGAACTGAAGCCTCACCATCAAAATCAGTTTAATTCAATATAGACATTCGGAGAGTGAATGCAGACTCTTACTTTTTGATTGAAAATTTCGTTTCCCAGAGAACTTCAATATTGTTGGTTGGTTGGTTGGTTGGTCGGTTTTACGTTATTTCAATCCTTGGGTTATTTTATGCCGGAAACGTGTTTGTTTTATTTATTCTTGTTATGTATTCAATTCTTTTTAAACTCCTTTTTAAACACATTCTAACTCCTTTTTATGTTATATACTGGGATCGAATTCTATATGTTATATAGCGGCTTTTTCTTCACGTTGCTAAATCGCGTATCTGTATACGTAGCGGGTAGGGTCACAGTACCCAAAGCGATGTATGTTAGTAGTCAGCTACGACCGACTACTGGACTTCAATAATAACAGATACGTAGGTACAAAAAAGACCCTTCTTTATTTTCTTCGGTGTGTGGGTGGTGAAGGCACGGAGCTTACAATGAGTGCACGAGGGGTGGTTGCTGACGGGAGACGTGAAGTGTCCTTTCCACTGCCGGCTTGGCGTCTGAGTCTGTCGGCTTGACCCTCTGGCTTTTTGTATTGACGACACGCCTACACATCTTTATCTTTTTGATCTGATAACGGACCATTGTTATATATTTCTTTTATCTTCACCCTGCTTCCTTGACCGGAAACTATCTTTTCCGCTTTCTCTTTCTTTTTAAATATATATTTTTATCTTTCTCTTTGTCCCTCAGTCGGAAGTTCCATCTTCCGGGCGAGGACAATACAACGTTTATATATCTATCTAACCCATAGAGGGGACCCAAACAGGTACTACCACCCGGGTCAAATTGAATCTAGGAGAAATGATGAAGTTTTTCTTTTACTGATATTTTCCCTTTTTGTAAATCTTTCTGGTTTATAGATAAAAAAAAAATGAGTATTAAAAATGTTTATAAAAATGTTGAACATCAAACAATAAGGAATAAAACAAAATATCTTTGGCATAAAATAACACAACAAGGGTTGACATGCCACAAAATCCAACCAACCAGTTAGTTCAACTAACCAATGTTCCTTTTATTAGTGCATTTTACAAAGTTCCTCCCTTCCAAGCCGGTGCTTCTGTCCAAATACCTGCCATGTCAGGTAAATGCTCTCCATAGATCTACAGAACTGGAGCCTCATCAGCTGGTGCAGTTTACTGTCGTAACCAGGACACCCTTTTTGGGAGTTTATACAAACAGCGCATTCAAAGCCCGAAGATCATTATCTCTCAATTCTCTTTGCGTTTCTTGATTTTGTCGGAGTGGTAGTACCTGTTAGAGTCCCATCCATGGGTTAGATGGATCAAAATTAGTTTTATAAAACGTGTTAAAAATTAATTTTTTAAAAATTGAATACTGAAGTGGAAAGATACACAGATGATTGGTGTGCTTATCACATTTATTAAGCACCAGCATCCGGTGCTGAACGGATACATACAAAACACTGAACAAATGATTACAAACAATTAAGGAGACAATCTCTCACTAAAAGAGGAGGGTCAGTTAGGTATAGCCAACGCAGCAAAGTCAGTTTGATATTATTCAGCTCGTTAATCTACTTTAATCGTAGGCTACTGTATGACTAAGAGCCAGTACATCTGGTCGAGTGCTGAAGAGGTGTTACTTACTCTCCAACAAATACCAAGCAGGAATAAATAAAATAAAACGTCTTCGGCATAAAATAACCCAAGGGATGATATGATGTTAAAACCAACCAACCAACCAACCAACCAACCAACCAACTTGACTTTTTATCAGTTAAACTTAGTAAATATATGTATGACTCTTTCTTCGCTGTATTTTTTTAAATACTTAAAATCAGACCCATCTGAAGTCCCATGTCGGCTTGCTGTCACCCCCCTCTTCTGTTAGGAGTGCCGGCCGTAAAACAATGTTTACTGGCCGCACACTTTATTGAGCGATCGACGAATGTGTTAGACGAGACTAAATTTAGTAAATATTTACTCCAACTCCGCCATTTTACTTGGCGATGACGGTGTTATCTCAGCTATGTTTGGGGCTGTAGACACTACCACAACGGAGAGTCAAATCCCAAAATAACCAGAAAAAAATTCGAAGTGCCTTAAGAATCGCATAATGTTATTCACAGAATTTTTCTTTTTTCTGTGATTTTTTTTTCATCGTGAAAAATTGCCTCCAGGTATGATGTGATTAATCTTACCTGTCATAGAGCAACTTTATCGTCAAGCGACAATTCTATAGACTGATAGAGTGATTGTTTAGGAACCAGTTTATATCCCCAGTGAATATTACATAGATCTAAACTTGTGATAAAATTGGCTTTGTCCAACAAATATCAAGTCTTGCAAGTCGTTGATAGTGAGTTCAATCCTCAGCAACTCCCGATTTTGGTTAATTTGAACTTTAAGTGATTAAATTCTTACCATTAAATTGTACTTGCGCATTATTTGAAATGAAGTTAACTGTTACTAAAACACATTTTATATTTTGGAGTAAATTTTTTTTTTTTTTAACAAAAAAAAAACGCATTAAAATAGATTTGAAAACCGGCGTGTTTTCTCCGTGAAAATTACGTTGAATCATCATTTTAAAAATTAATTAAAATTAATTAAATAGATTATTTAAGGTCTAAGTCAAAAAGAAGTAACATAATGAGCATCAGTAAAAAAAAAAAATAAAGCAAAATAAAATTACACATGTAATTTATTTTTAATACATTTTAAACTTTTTTTTCGGTTTAATTTTGCTCAAATATATCGTAAACATGGCAGTAAACGCTGTCTAAGACTGTGTTGTTGTTTTTTGTTTGTTTTTGTTTTTTCTTTCTTTTTTCTTTTTTTTAATACACTCATACATAATTCTACAAAATTTTATTAAAATTGAATAAATATTTTAATTTTAGTGGAATTTTTTTTTTTAAATTTTTATCTCGATTTTATTGACGTACGTGTAAAGAACTTTTTTCCACGCTCTTTCGTAGGAAATGGAATCGGTGGTAATTTTAAACTTTTAAACTTGGGTCGCCGATTCGATAATTTTTAACTTTAGGTGACTAAATTCTTACCATAAAATTGTACTTGCGCATTATTTGAAATGAGCTTAATTGTTACTAAAAACATATTTTAGAATATTTTCGTGTTAAAACATGCAGCCCTAATGATTGGAACAATTATCGAATCGCTGTAATAGTACCATTTATTGCTAAATTGTTTAAATCTCTAGGACTGCATATTTTACCACGAAAATATACAATGTGCTTTTAGTAACGATTAGGTTCATTTCAAATAAGCGCAAGAACAATATTATGGTAAGAATTTAGTCACTTAAAATTCAAAATTACCCCAATTTTTACCTCGTGTCAAAGGTGACTTATCACGTCATGTAACAACACATGGTTGACGGTCGAATCACTGGAGTTAAGCAGCTGTGAGACTGCTCAGTACTTAGATGGGTGACAGCTTAGTAAAAGCAGGTACTGGAGGAATCTAAGGCCTCTGTCAGGTAAAACTTAACTGAATACCTAAAAAATTCGACACATTTTTATTTATTTTTTTATCCTCAACAATACCCGATTCTTAACTTGTGACAAATATTACTTTGTTCATCATGGAGAAAAACTTGGCTGACGATCGAATCACTGGAGTTTTATCCATTCAACATTTTCTTTTCTTTATCACACACACACACACACACACACACATATATATATATATATATATATATATTTACAATTATGTATGTTATGTTCTTGTGAACGTTGTTTGTTTGGTCTTTTAAAGCATTGGAGGAAAGAACAAAAACAAGAAAAACAGAACAAAAATCAGAATTTTAATATTCAATTGTTGTTTTATTCCTGGTTTGATTAATTCTGATATTTCGAGTGAGCATTCACCCTTTTTCAAGGTATATGAGACGGTCTGGAGAAAAAATGAAATGCTGTATATGAGAGCAAAAAAGTATATATATATATATATATATATATATATATATATATATATATATATATGAGAAGTAAACAAACAGACGATGTTTGTGATATGGCTATTTTCAGCCGACAATATTTGAGAGAATATGTGCTTAATTGAAGTCGAACCTAATTTTTGAAAGTTAATTCATTAATAATTAATTAGGCGGGATTTACCTATTTAAATGTAAGGCTAAACAAATCGAGAAAAATCAATCTCTGTATGTACATTTCGGCCTATTAGGCCTCATCAGCAGAGCTATAGATACGAAGACCGCCCCGTGTGTGATTCGAAACCTGTCTGTTAAATTGACAGTCAAGCGTCTTACCTCCACACCAAACGGGGCGGTCTTCATATCTATAGCTCTGCTGATGAGGCCTAATAGACCGAAATGTACATACAGAGATTGATTTTTCTCGATTTGTTTAGCCTTACATTTAAATAGGTAAATCCCGCCTAATTAATTATTAATGAATTAACTTTCAAAAATTAGGTTTGACTTCAATTAAGCACATATTCTCCCAAATATATATATATATATATATATATATATATATATATATATATATATATATATATATATATACTTGGTCAAATTTAAGGTAATTCTGCTAGGTTTTAAAAAGAGTTTTATAAAATACCATTTTAGATTTTTACCAAGGTTAGATATAAAAAATGTATATGTTATTCAATTATGTCTACGGGTAAATTATTAATTTATGAGATTCGCAAAATGTTTCTTTTAAAAGAAACTTGGTGATGAAAGTAATTCATGACACGATGCTGTCAGAAAGAAATATGGTTCTACTTGCGTTTTCATATAATCTCAATTAAAAAAAAAACGCTTGCAATTTCCCAGGAAATATGTTACGAAGAAATATGTTATTAATACTAGCAAATATATGCACGCTCCGGGTGCAGGTATTTAAGTTTTAATGTAATAAAATATTATTTTAGATTAGGAAACCCTAATGAAACTAAATAAGAATGCAGATAAAAAGATTTAAAAGAGAGGGCGCTATAATCGGAAAATAGAACAACTTTCCAGCACTTCCGTCGTTCATTGCTAAATCTTCCTAATTTAACTACTTGGTTAGGACCTAATGAATAAAATGACAGTTATTTCTCCTTGTAAATGGATTTCTTTTAATATTTCTTGAAGAGATTTCTGTTCATATTCATTATGATAAAACCAAACAACTAGAAATAAATAATATTAACCACATACTTATTAAAATCAAATTTTTAATATCAATGTAATAAAATTAGCTTTACCCTTCACACTGTATACCGCTATCTTGTTGTATATATAAATACAATTCCATGTTATTAGTATGAAAGGTCAACTGTATTAATAATGTAAAACAGTTTTAATAATACTTACAGTTTAAATACAAATAAAATCATGAAGAATGTGACGAAAGTAACAAAGGGAATAGTGATATAGTTTCGGTTACAGAGAGACACATAATCTCCATTATATTGATATTATTATAAGCTAGATTAGAGCTACATACGGATGTTGCGCGCTGCCTTGAACAAGTCTTGGAATCAAATTCTCAGAAGAAAACAGATGTAAGTAAGGACGAACTCATAAGTGATGTTCTTCAACCTACACGTAGACACACCAATGTTGGCTGGCCAGAAAATACCTATACGTCAGCTCTGTGCGGATTCTAGATGCACATTGGGAGACCTGCTAGGAGCGATGACCGATAGGGACTGTTGGCGATTAAGAGTCATGGGAAGGCGCGCAATAAGCATGACACGATGATGATTATGAAATGTTTTAAAGTAACAATTTAAAGTAACTTCTTATTTACTAATAATCATTTATATACTGTTCGAATTATGTTATTTATTTAAACCTTGACCTTAGACAGGGTGAGTGATTTTTATGACACGCCAACCCATTGGTTGGTTGGATTTTACGGCATGACAACGCTTAGGTTATTTTATGCCTAAAAGTTAGAGAATTGCTTTCATTATACGTTCATGTGTGCATTTTTTGTGTAATTATTTCCTAAGGGTCTTTTTTCATACTGTCCTTTTGAATTTTACGGCATGACAACGCTTAAGTTATTTTATGCCTAAAAGTTAGAGAATTGCTTTCATTATACGTTCATGTGTACATTTTTTGTGTAATTATTTCCTAAGGGTCTTTTTTCACACTGTTCCTTTGAATGTGAATGATTTTAAAACAGATATATTTGACCCATACAACACAGAGAACTAGAACTGAATTTTTACTATCAAAAGCAGTTCACTAGGACACATTCCTTTTTTTAAGGATCTATTGTAAAGTCGCAACAACTGGTCATAACCTTGATTAGGAAACCAGTCTAGGAGAAGGAAACTCTAAATTCAAACCAGCTCTAATCCGCATAAAATATTTTTATAAAGAAAATATTTGAATATATGAATAAATCTAATAAAATGCATATAGGAACATTTAAGTTAAAAAAAATACTTTGAAAATAAGAAACTTCGCTATTCGATTGTCAATTCTGAAAGAAGTACCTCGAAGGTGAAGGTCATTTATCGTTTAAAGAAAACTCAATATAAAAATTCGAATTTAAACTAATTTGTAAATGATTTTATTGCAATGGTCTGTTTAGCTCAGTCGGTAGAGAACTTGCCTAGGTATCAGCAGATTCCTGGTTCGATACCGGCCCTCGTTGACCAGCGTATGATTGGCACGAGGATCTGTGCGGTAAAGTGAGAAGCTGATAGTAGGTGTGGCGATTCACCTCAGACGCAAAAACTGTCTCCTTGGTCTAGCGCTAGTGAAAAGGAGATAGACTCCCACTCTGTCTGGCTAATACCGACACTTGGCTACCCGTCGACTTACTTTTCAAATAAGTGGATGTTATGTTAAAAAAACATCTACAGAAAATTTATAATATAGAAAAAAAGCTGCGGACAAAGCCAGCGCAGTTGTATATGTCAGGATGCATATAAGGCAGTATTTCAAATTGGTTCCTATAAAAACTCAGGTCTTTGGTCATGAAATGCTGATAAATCTTTCGCCTTTTTACTGAGATTTCAGTGGCCAGTGACAATTTAATAAGTCTATAGATTTTTCTTGATGCCCTACTTATTTGTAGAGTAAAAAGAATTAAAAAAAAAAAAAGACTTGAAACTATGCCGCTCTTTCTCGTTATGCGATTTCATCTCACATTTACGGCTATTAACTGACATATACGATTAGTTTTATACGGCAATTTACTGTGACTGTTCTATTTTATCCAGTTGTATTTTTTGCCCCATCTTCATCATTATCAGTTCGTGCTGGCAGCACGGATATTCAAGATAATCTCTCCCCAAACATCTCTATCGGTCATCGCTCCCGGGCGGTCCTCTGTGTAGCATCCATTATCTGCACAAGACTGACTAATATTGGTCCTTGCTAGACGTCCTACACTGGCATGCCCAACAAGAGAACGTCAGTTTATCCTTGCTTCTGCAGCAATGCTCGACATATTTTGTTCTTCTAACTCAGATGGTTTCTGCGATAGGGAGCAAGTAGTCATTCTGTTATATACCCACTTCATATCTGGTATATAATGGGAGGTGAGAGTGATGTGCTTAAGTGGTTCTATTTCGTCGCTGGCCTTCTTCTTTTGAGTTTTTTTCTTCCTCTGTTCGATATTCCTATATTTTCATATTCTGTGACCCATAAAAATTTATAATTTGACACATTACACTACTGTAACTCCTAAAATTGTTACTTTTCTTTGAAAAAATAGCGGTTTTCAGCCGCCATTTTGAAAATCGTCAAGGAATCAACCTAAAATGACGTCATATCCCAAAAAATCATCAAATTCGTAATCAGCAGCAAAAATGGCCATATAACACACTCATCCCAAAAATTCGATTACCTTCCCCCCTTGGGGAGTCCAGTGTACTTCGGCCACTGTACTGGCAAAGTACAAATAATAGCGTCGATCCCAGGGGGCTTTCCCCCCAGGCTATACGTGTCCCCATTGGCGGCAGGGCTGGGTTTATTGCCCAGCGCCTGAGTCGCCCCCTTGAGAGGGAATGCCGACGGGATCGACGCAATTTTTGTTCTTTCCCACCCATGATCTTCGGCTTGTGGGTGGGCCCACATTAAAACCAGGCCATGTGCCCAGCCCATACAAGTGGGGTATGAGGCAAATATCCCCCATTTTCCACCCCTAACCTTAGAGCGAAGCCAGCGGCACAGAATACCAGTCTGAGTGCTAAGGAGTGGGGCAATATGAGACCCGCCTATATCTACGCAGTGGATGGCTAGATGGTTATAAATCAATGTCAGGCGTCACCTATGCTCAATATTCTGGTCTTGGTTGTCTGTGCTCATTTATTTGTTTTTTTTTTTTTAATAATACGGAAGACTCTTTATTTCACAAAGACATTTTTATTAAAAACCGAAGTCTAAAAAGGTAATAACTGCACGGTGAGAAGATGGCATTTAGGGAACAGACGATCCTCGCGCCTTGTCCTTTCGACTAACTCAAAGTCAGTTAATCTCTCATGCCTTGCTTTCAGCCTACCAGAAATTGGCGGCTAGGTCAGTGAAAGGTGAACTGCTTATCAATCACTTCTACAACGATTAATGGTAACTTTCCATTTACTATACCGCTATTAAAATCTTATTACGCTTGCAGTCATAATTTGTAGGCCCCACGAATTATGTAACAGTACAGTTACTTTCTTGGTGCTGTCTCCATGATTTGTTTAAGACAGCCCGCAGCATTCTTGTGCACGTCCCATCGGGAGTAGCTTATACTATGGCGAAATCTATAATATAATTTGTTTTGGTGTAGGGCTAGTAAACAAACCTATAAGATTATAAGAATTGAGTTTGAATCTGCAGGATGCTAAATAAGTTTGGTATTTTGTCAGAATAAAGCTAAACTTTGTAAATATCTCTGTTGTAAATAGGCACAGATCTTAAAAACAATAAAAAGGATGCTTGAATTTCACACAATTATACTTTTTTACCAAACGTTTGACATATGCGGGCAAATAAAGTCGGCGTTATATATATATATATATATATATATATATATATATATATATATACCATAGAGAGGAAGGAAGAGCTCAACACCGTAATTCCATAATAAATTTATTTCGACCAAAATTGGGGCCTATATAAATCTCTCTCTCTCTCTCTCTCTCTCTCTCTATATATATATATATATATATATATATATATATATATGACTTGAGATGGAAAGAATGTTTTGTGGGGGTCCTTCTTTTTTCTCTCTATATATACACACAAGGTCCCTAGTTCGATACCGGCCCTCACAAACTCAGCGTATGAGTAGCACATGGATCTGTGATAGTAGGTGTGGCGATCCACCTCAGACGCAAAAACCAATCTCCTTGGTTTAGTGAAAAGGGGATAGACTCCCTCGCTGTTTGGCTCATACCAACATTAGGCCGCCCCGACTTTACTTACTTACTTATATATATATATATATATATATTAAAAAAAAGACAATACGGAAGAGCAGATTGATATGTTTCGCCTTCGGAACAGCTGTTTATTCAATATATATATTAAAAAAAAACATTCAAAAATCTTATATATATATATATATATATATATATATATATATATATATTGGTTAGAATCGATGAGAATAAATTGTTCTCTTTGTAGGGCTTTGTGGGAAGATAAATATAAACAAAATTGTCGCCTCGTTCTCAATTTCGTAGAATATTCCTATGGACGTATGATAGAGCTGCATCCAAGGACGTTTACTGAAATCAAATATACAGAACAGATTAGCACCCCAGGAGAAATGCGAAATGTAAACAACGTGAATTGAAAACGTGTACTCATATGAAACCGAGATGGATAGCTGAATGAAAATAAGAATAAACACACACTTATATATATCATATATATCATATTATATTGTATTTTGCCCCGTAACATATGTATGCCACGTGCTTACAAATATATGTACGTATATATATATATATATATATATATATATATATATATATATATATATAATTTAATATACCAAGCGTGTTGGTAAATCCTTGCGGTGAGAAAAAACCCAGCAAATAGTTTGATTGTAAAAATATACTACCAAACATCAACCAGAGAGAAAAAAAATTTTGGAAAAAAGAAAAGACCAAGATAGTCGTACCAACAAAAAGTAATCTATTGGTACAGTATTTGGCCAAAAGAAAAAAAACAATTTATATGTATATATATATGTATATAATATATATATATATATATATATATATATATATATATATATATATATATTCATATAACCGCTAAGAGAATAAGCTAAAAAGTAAAAAGGGATCAATACCTAAGTATAGCAAATAATAAAGATACATCTAATGAGTCAGACGAACCTACTATTAGTTTCGCTTAATGCTCTTCAGGGCTAAGATCTATGGGGTCTGGCTCATTAGATTTATCTTTATATATATATATATATATATATATTATATATATATATATATATATAAACACTCTCCTATAAAAGGGATGGAGCACTCTATGGCGGCCTTTCCATACATACAGATCTGTGTATTAAAACAGTTAAAATCCCCTTCACAGTCTGTGGATGATGATAGCCGAGCGGTTAAGCTGTCCGACTGATGCTGAATTGATTGGAGTTCTATCCCGACTATAGTTAGCTCATAGAATGTCTAGCCACACTGAAGAGACTTGATAAATTGAAACACGTGTTTTTGGATGACTATATATGCTCCCCATCCCCCTGGGGTTGAGCACTTAGGAGGGGATTTCGCTGATGACCGCAAACTAAAGCGTAAACGGAACGCTCTCCTATAAAAGGGATGGAGCACTCTGAGGTGGAGCGCCACACCTACCATCAGCTGCTTACTTTACCGCACAGATTCCTGTGCTACTCATACGCTGAGTTGGCGAGGGCGGGTATCGAACTAGGAACCTTATATATATATATATATATATATATATATATATATATATATTGAGGGGTCGGGTTAGCTCAGTCGGTAGAACGTTCAGCTAGAAACCACTAGGTTCCTCCATCTCAGACGTCAAAACAATCTCCTTGGTCTAGCGCTATTGAAAAGGGGATAGACTCCCTCGCTGACTGGCTGATACCAACTTTAGGCCGCCCCGACGACTTTTTTACTTTATATATATATATATATATATATATATATATATATATATATTATTATTATTATTATTATTACTAGCAAATATATGCACCCTCCGGGTGCAAGTATCTAAGTTTTAATGTAATAAAATATTATATTAAATTAGAAAGGCTAATGAAACTAAATAAGAATGCAGATAAAATGATGTGAAACGGAGGGAGCTATAATAGAAAAATAGAACAACTGAAACTTACTCTTCCATCACTCCCATCTTTCATTGTTATTTTTTCTAATTTAAGTATTTAGTTAAAAGAGGAAGTAAAGAATAAAATGACAGTTATTTTTTCTTGTTAATGGATTTCATTTAAGATTCATTGAAGAGATTTTTGCTTATATTCATTAAAATAAATCCAAACAATTAGAAATCAATAATACTAAGCACATATTTATTAAAATCACATATTTAATATCAATATGCAAATTAGCCTTCCCGTTCACACTATAAACTGCTATTTTGTTGTATATATAAATACAATTGCATGTTGTTGATATGTAGATCTGGCCAACGCCAGGGTCCAGTGGCTTCGGCCCTGGATCTTTACGAGTTAATAGCGTCGATCCCAGGGGGCCATCCCCCCAGGCAACACCTGCCCCCTCGATTTAAAGGGACAGGGCTGAGTTTATTGCCCAGCGCCTGAGGCGCCCCCCTTGAGGGGGAATGCCGACGGGATCGACGCAATTTTTTCACCTGCCACTCCATGAGCTTCGGCTTGTGGGTGGTCCCACGTTAATAGGGACTTTGTGCCTGACCCGTACAAGTGGGGTACGCGGTAAATACCATGTAGATATGGTCAACAGTGGCTTCGGCCTCTGGACCATTGATATAATTAATAGCGTCGATCCCAGGGGGCCGTCCCCCCAGGCAAAACCTGCCCCCTTGATTTAAAGGGGCAGGGCTGGGTTTATTGCCCAGTGCCTGAGGCGCCCCCCTTGAGGGGGAATGCCGACGGGATCGACGCAATTTTTTTCACCCGCCACCCCATGAGCTTCGGCTTGTGGGTGGTCCCACATAAATAGGGACTTTGTGCCTGACCCGTACAAGTGGGGTACGCGGTAAATATCATGTAGATCTGGCCAACGCCAGGGTCCAGTGGTTTCGGCCCTGGATCTTTACGAGTTAATAGCGTCGATCCCAGGGGGCCATCCCCCCAGGCAACACCTGCCCCTCGATTTAAAGGGACAGGGCTGAGTTTATTGCCCAGCGCCTGAGGCGCCCCCCTTGAGGGGGAATGCCGACGGGATCGACGCAATTTTTTTCACCTGCCACTCCATGAGCTTCGGCTTGTGGGTGGTCCCACGTTAATAGGGACTTTGTGCCTGACCCGTACAAGTGGGGTACGCGGTAAATACCATGTAGATATGGTCAACAGTGGCTTCGGCCTCTGGACCATTGATATAATTAACAGCGTCGATCTCAGGGGGCCATCCCCCCAGGCAACACCTGCCCCCTCGATTTAAAGGGGCAGGGCTGGGTTTATTGCCCAGTGCCTGAGGCGCCCCCCTTGAGGGGGAATGCCGACGGGATCGACGCAATTTTTCACCTGCCACTCCATGAGCTTCGGCTTGTGGGTGGTCCCACGTTAATAGGGACTTTGTGCCTGACCCGTACAAGTGGGGTACGCAGTAAATATCATGTAGATATGGTTAACAGTATTAATAATGTACAACAATTTTATTAATAATTGAGATTTAAATAAAATTAATATCCTGAAGAATGTGATGTCAATAACTAAGGAAATTGTGACTTGAGTAGTAATATAGTTTCGCTTACAGACAGAAAAACACACAATCTCCATTATAATAAGATTATTATTATTATTATTACTTCTGAACTCTACCGGTATGAAAAAAACTAGATGACTCAGTTGAAATAAAAACATCAAACTGATATCCGGAGAAAAGAATTAAAGAAATAGAAAATAATCATCAGTATGTAGTGCCCAATAGAAGAAAACACCGGAGGGTTTGCTAGGTTATGTATGTAAAAAGTGCTCAATACGCTAAGTAGAGCAGAATTATATGTACCAATCCCTTATGCAATATATATACATATATATATGTATATATCTTATTATAATGGAGATTGTGTTTTTCTGTCTGTAACCGAAACTATATTCCTACTCAAGTCACAATTCTCTTAGTTATTGACATCACATTCTCCATGATTTTATTTTTATCTAAACCTCAAGTATTAATAAAATTGTCATACATTATTAATACTGTTAACTATGTCTACATACTGACTAAATGCAATTATATTTATATATACAACAAAATAGCGGTTTACAGTGTGTACGGGAAGGCTAATTTGCATATTAATAATAAAAAATCGAATTTAATAAATATGTGCTTAGTATTATTGATTTCTAACTGTTTGGTTTTATTTTAATGAATATAAGCAAAAATCTCTTCAATTAATCTTAAATGAAATCCATTAACAAGAAAAGATAAGTGTCATTTTATTCTTTACTTCCTCTTATAACTAAATACTTAAATTAGAAAAAATAACAATGAAAGACGAGAGTGATGAAGAGTAAGTTTCAGTTGTTCCATTTTTTATTATACTCCCTCTGTTTCAAATCTTTTATTATACTCCCTCTGTTTCAAATCTTTTTATCTGTATTCTTGTTTAGTTTCATTAGCCTTTCTAATTTAATACAATATTTTATTACATTAAAACTTAAATACTTGCACCCGGAGGGTGCATATATTTGCTAGTATATATAAAGTAACCTCTGCGCACGATGTGATACAAGGTAAAATTCTTAAGCAGACATTAGTCTCTGAGACTGGTTGCCTAACCAAGGATAAAGAGACCTGACTGCCTTACTATTTACCCATAGGTGGATGGAGAACAGTTGGATTCATACCTTTCCTAAGAGTATCGTCGCTATATGAAATGCAAACAGGTTTAGTCCACGATTCGAACTCGTATCGTTGTTTCCATTTCCTACAAGGGTAACCATTACTTCACTGTATGTATATATGAGTGCGAGTATTTACCCAGTATTTAGCCCGTTCACCATTGGCACGATGTGACACAAGGTCACAAATATATATATTCGTTATTCAGTTGTAATGAGTCAGCGAGACTATCTTGTTTACCATTACACCACAGTGGGACGCCCATTTATCCAACCCGTTCGCCACATGGACTCTGTGATACAAGCTTGCAAATATGTGGAAACCAGGGATGATCTAACTCACTCGTTACTCAGCTGTAATGAATATGCGTTACTATGTTGGAAACCATTACACCACGATGAGGCACACTTCTATCCACCCCGTTCGACACGGGTAGGATGTAAAACAAGGTTGCAAGTATGGAGCATCCAGAAAGGATCTAAATCGTGATGGATTTGCGAGACTAGCTTGGTAATCTTTTGCTTTTTTCGTGTTGTCCCTTGTCTGAGAATTCATAACTCTAGTGGAAATAACAGGATAGGGGAAAAAGGTTTTTCTTCTGGTTTAGCTGTGTTTGCTTTTGAACTGCCATGTGGGTCTCTCTCTCTCTCTCTCTCTCTCTCTCTTTCTCCCCTCTCTCTCTCCCTCTCCACACACACACACACACACACACACGCACATATATATATATATATATATATATATATATATATATATATATATATATATATATATATAATGTGAGTTTCGCGTATGCTTCCAAATTATTTAGTTAAGAATTAAGGAAAATATGAACAAACGAATATAATAAAAAATGAATGGAATGAATAGAATAGTTGAAAAAGACATTTTCCGAGGGACTCTTCCAAATAATAATAATAATAATAATAATAATAATAATAATGATAATAATAATAATAATAATAACTTTTGAGAGAAGTCATTAATAGAAAAAACCCATTTCACATTCCATGGGACTCTTTATCGAAGCATTAGATTAATTATCATATAAAATATTGTAGATAATAATTTAATGTCTTACCTTTGTAAAGTTTGTGTTGAGAAGTAGTAAAATTTGTAAAGTAATTCGATTTTTTCTGTCTAATATTATTATTTAAACCGGCTTTGTTAAGAATCACAGATAATGATCTTCAGGCTTCACGTTGTTTTCTTATATTGGCGTAAAGCTATACGGAAAAAAAACCCTCACCGATAATACCAAACTGCACCACTTGGACCCAAATGAAGTGCCT
>CM042138.1:69970458-69977958 GCA_023376005.1 Doryteuthis pealeii | reverse complement strand
GACTCTTCTGCGTATTCTGGCAGATTGCAGCAGTGCAGTGTTCTGAATGGTTTCACTCCTTCCTCTGATATCCAAACTTTCCAAACCCTTTTCTAATCCTTTTGGGACTGTTTCAAGTGCACCAACTACAATTGGTATAACTTTCACTTTCATATTCCATAACTTTTTCAGTTCTCTGGCAAGGTCCAGATATTTGTCAATTTTTTCATTTTCCTTTAACTTCACCCTGTGATCCGAAGCCACTGCAAAATCCACCAGTTGACAAGTTCTTTCTTTTTTGTTAATCAACACTAGGTCTGGTCTTCTTGCTGGGATAAGGTGATCCGTTTTAATTTCAAAGTCCCAGAGAATTTTGTGCGTTTCGTTCTCAAGAACAGATTCTGGTTTATGCATATACCATTTTTTTGTGTGGTCAAAATTTAATTTCTTGCATAATTCCCAGTGGATCACCTTCCCAACCCAGTCGTGTCTAGTTTTGTATTCTCGTTTTGCTAGTTTGCTACATTCGCAGAGTATATGGTTAACAGTCTCATCTCTATTACCGCAAAGTCTACATTTACTATTTTGTTGGGTCTTATCAACTTTCGCTTTGTTGTAGTTTGTCCTTATGGCATTATTTTGTGCAGCAATTATAAGTGATTCTGTTTCTCTTTTGAGGTTTCCCTTTCTTAACCATGTCCAAGTATTATTATTATTATTACTAGCAAATATATTTAGTAATATATTTATTACTAGCAAATATATGCACCCTTCGGGTGCAAGTATTTAGGTTTTGATGTTATAAAATATTGTATCAAATTATAAACTATTTAGAAAATGATAAACTGAGGGGGTATAATCGAAAACTAGAACAGCTTTAGATTTAACTCTTCTATCATTTTCTTTCACTCCCGTCTTTCATTTTTCCTAATTTATCTATTTAGTTAGATTATGAAGTATTTAATAAAATTACAGTTCTTTCGTCTTGTTTATGGATTTCTTTTAAGATTTATCCCCGAGATCTTTGCTCAGATTCGTTAAGAGAAAACCAAACAATTAGAAATCAATAATACTAAGCATATATTTATTAAAATCAAATTTTAAATATCAATATGCAAATTAGCCTTCTCGTTCACACTGTAAACCGCTATTTTGTTGTATATATAAATACAATTACATGCTATTAGTAGGTAGATATGGTCAGCAGTATTAATAAGGCATAACAATTTTATCAATAATTGAGGTTTAAATAAAAATAAATTCATGGTAAATATGACGTCAATAACTAAGGGAATTATGACTTGAATAGTGATTTAGTTTCGGTTACAGACAGACAAACACACAATCTCCATTATAATAAGATTATTATTATTATTATTATTAAACAGATATTCGCCAAATGGATTATGTTTTTAAAAGATTTTTTTATCTTACATAAGCGACACGTATTACAGATTTTCTGGTATCTTCTTCAGACGTCGTGTAATCACATTTTGTGCCCGTATGTAAATACGGAGAGAGAGAGAGAGAGAGAGAGAGAGAGAGAGAGAGAGAGAGAGAGAGAGAGAACAAAAAGATAACAGAATTACGGAACATAGATACCCTTCTCGAAGAACGTGGAGTCACGGAAATTGTTCTTTAGTCAGTTACTTAGGAATACAACGAGATGTTATCACACCTTCGAGTGGACGGAAGATCAACATCGACAGCAATATCCTGAAATTTTCACCGTCTGATCTTAAATGAAATCTCAATTGTTACACAGACAGGTCTCTTAAATAAAAATAATCTAAAAAGTACTTATATACGGAAGCCTTGAAACTTAAACATTGGTGACCTTGTGAGGATATATATATATATATATATATATATATATATATATATATATAGTATTATACTAAAGCTGAGATTTTCAGCTTTCAATGTCTTAAGGCTTTTTTGTTGATGATCTTGATCACACGAAATTTGTCTTTAATTATTCCTTAGTTTTAGGATTACTTAATGTTTGAAAAAAATCCAGTTTAATTGGGTAACCCAATTAGTCGTAATTTGCAATTAAGTCAAATCTTGACCTTTCTCTGTCTTTATTATACATCCCCCTTTTTTACTCTCTATAGGGCATCTCACTCCCCTTCACTGGCAGTGAAGGGGAGTGACATGTAAAAGCAGCATCCAGCCGCCGTCCCCTTCAACACCTCCATCGCTTGTCTTAGATTATACATAACCCTCTTTCCCTTTCTATAGGCGACTGAAGAGCAAAAGCCCCCTCAATAAAACTAATTTCTATTTCAATTTTAACTTGGTCAATTCGTTTTTTTTAATACAACTCTGCCCCCCCCCCATTTAAAAAATGTACCAAAACTCAGGGAAATATTCGAATATAATTAAATTTTCAGTGTTGATTTAGCAATGAATTAATTTTTATTTTATTTTAAAACTTTCTAGTTTGGGGTGCAAAATATGTGTGTGTATATATGTGATTGATACTATTTTCTGCATAAATAAAAAGACTAAAGACAGAAGGTGTGCATAGAAGAAAAAAGTTGTTTTTTTGGTACTCCTCGCGGAGAACCATCCCGGCCTCCTGTCTCAAAAAATGCTTGCCGGTGGCTGCTGTAAAAAAAAACAACAAACAAACAAAAAATAAACCCAGCTACGATCGAAGTCCGTAGCCGAAGCGGTGATACTTGAATAAAAAAAAAAAAAACTCGGGTTAGGGTTTGGGTTTGAGTTTGGGGTTGGTGTTTAGGGTTGGTTTAATGGGAAAATAAATAATTTGGGCTTTGTTTTTTTCTCGCCCAAAAAAAACAGAACCCTGACATTTTGTAATAAAACTGTTAATTTTAACCAGGGGTGGGGTTAGAGTTTAGGGTTGGGGTTGGGTTTTCGGGTAAAATGCCCTAAGTTGGTTGTTTTTTTTTTGTTTTTGTTTTTTGTTTTTTGCAAGTGACACCGCTTCGTCTACGGACTTCAATCGTAGCTAGTGTTTTTTTTTCAGCAGCCACCGGCTAGCGTTTTTTGAGGCAGGGTCCGGGATTGTTCTCCGCGAGGAGTACCATAAAAAAAAAAAACCTTTTTTCTTCTATTTACACCTTCTGAACCTGCAGTCTAGAGATAACTGTCATTTAGAACTGTCTTAACCTAACTCCTTTATCTACTAGGTTATGTGTCTAATTGGACAATCCTGTGTGATTTTTTTTCAATCGCAAAAGTTACAATTTATTTCGTAAAAATGGATTTTAAATAGACCGAAAACATTGTTTTAAAAGTATCAAAAATAAATTACATGTGTAATATTATTTTGCTTTTTTTGCTGATGCTCATTATGTTACTTTTTTGACTTAGACAAAAATTTGACCTTAAATAATCGGTTTAATGAATTTAAATTCATTTTTAAAATAAAAAGCAGACGATATTTTGGCAGATCCTACTCTTTTTCCTAATCCCAATCATCTAGCGAGAGCTTAACAGGTGACCCAACGGGTCTCTTTTTGTCTAGTATATATATATATATATATATATATATATATACTCAGACGCATGCACACACACACACACACACACACACACACACACATATATATATATATATATATATTATATATATATCAGTTGAAGGCGTCTGGTGTAATGGCTAGGGTTGTAGGAAATGGGCTCGTCGACCCGAGTTCAAATCCTGAACGGGGTTGTTTGCATTTCACATGGCCCTAATACGCTTGTGAAAAGTATGCATAACATTGGGTAGGTAACCAGTCCAGGAGAAGGAAATCTCTGAATTCACACCTGTTAAACTCCGCTTAAGAAATTGACCTTGTGTCACACCCGTCTCGTGCGGAGTTGGTGAATATATATATATATATATATATATATGTGTGTGTGGAGGGGGTGCGTGTGTGTGTATTTACCAATCCCTCCACATGAGTATGTTGTGACACCAGGTCAATTTCTTAGGCGGAGTCTTGAAAAGTAAGTAAAGTCGGCGGGGCGGTCTAATGTCGGTATCAGCCATACAACGAGAGAGTCTTTTCACTAGCGCTAGACCAAGGAGATTACTTTTTGCGTCTGAGGTGGAGAACTACACCTACCATCAGCTCCTCCGTTTACCGCACAGATTCCTGTACTACTCAGACGCTGAGTTGGCGTGGGTCGGTATCGAACCTGGAACCTTGCTAGTCCTAGGGAAGTGAGCTACCGACTGATCTAAACCGGAGAGACCATAGGTAACATCATCGAAGAACGTGGCGTCATGTCTATTGTTCTTCAGTCAGTTACTTTGGACTACAACGAGATGATGTTCTAAGTTTTAGCGGTCGGTTTCACTGGACCACCAGATTTATCTTGAAATATAAAGCTTCAATTGTACAATGTTGTCTCCTGTTGCAGAAATAGAAAGCCATATAAGGGAAAGAAAAAGAAAAAAAAATGTCAAATAAAGACAAAAAAGAAGACAAAAAGAAAGAAAGAAATAATACACGAAAGAAAAGAAACGGGGATAAAGAAATGAAAGAAAGATTCATATAATGAAAGAAAATAAGGAAACAGAAATGGAGAGAAAGAAAGAAAGAAAGAAAGAAAGAGAAAAAATGCATATATTGAAAGAAAAAAGAAAACAAAAGGAATGAAGAAAGAAAGAAAGAAAGAAAAAGAGAGAGAACGAAAAGAAGAAATAATGTATATAATGAAAGAAAATAAAGAAATAGAAATGGAGATAGAGAAAGAAAATAGAAAGAAAGAGAAAAAATCATATATTGAAAGAAAAAAGAAACAAAAGGAATAAAGAAATAAAGAAAGATAGAGTGAAAAAAGAAGAGATAATGCATATAATGAAAGAAAAGAAGAAACAGAAATGGAGATGAAGAAGAAAGAAAAAAGAGAAACATTCATATAATGAAAAAAAAGAAATCAAAAGGAATGAAGGAAAAAAGAAGAGAGAGAGAGAGAGAGAGAGAGAGAGAGAGAGAGAGAGAGAGAGAGAGAGAGAGAGAGGATGGTGCAATATAATTAAAGATAAAAAGTAATAGAAATGGAGAAAGAAAGAAAGAAAGAAAGAAAGAAATATAATGAAAGAAAAAAGTGGGGATAAAGAAAGAAAGAACAAAAGAGAGAGAAAGAACGAACAGAAAATGCCTATAATGAAAGAAAAGAAGGAAACAGAAATGAAGATGTAGAAAGAAAGAGAAAATGCATATCATAAAAGAAAAACATAAAAAAGAAAAATTGAGGATGAAGAAGGAAAGAAGGACAGAAGAGGAAAATACTTATAGTGAAAGAAAGTAAAGAAAATGAAATAGGGATGAAGAATTGAAGAAAGAAAAAAAGGGAAACTTACGTGAAAGAAATAAGAAAAAGAAAAAGGGATGAAGAAAAAAGAAAGAAAGAAATTAAGAAAAATATATGTAATGAAAGAAAAGAAAGAAAAATGAATGGAGATGAAGAAAGAAGGAAAGGAATAAAAGAGAGAAACATCCGTATAGCGAAAGAAAAAATAAAAATAAATACGGATGAAGAAAAAACAAAAGAATGAAAAAAAATGTATGATGAAATAAAAGAAAGAAACACACATGGAGGTGAATAGATAAATAAAGAAAGAATAAAAAAAGAAAAAGAAGAGAATAAAAGAGAATTCATATAAGAAAATAAGATGCGAATAAAGAAAAGTAAAAAGAAAGAAAAAAAGAAAGAAAAAAGAATGAAAGAAAATTCATATGATATAGAAATGAAGATAAAAATAAAAAAGGAAATGACGATAAAGAAAAAAGAAAAAAAGAAAGAAAGAAAGAATGAGAATGCATATAAGAAAAATAAAATTCGAATAAGAAAAAAATATATTCAATATATAGAACGTGTAATAATCTTTATTTACCTCCCCCCACTCTCTCTTCTTTCTTTCCTTCTTTTCATCTTTTTCTTATGTACAATTGAAATAGATTAGCGTTATCACTTCCGTTCGCTCACTCCTCTATTTTCCCCTCATTCTTTCTTTCTTTCTTTCTTCCTTTCTTTCTTATATTGTTCTGTGTAGCATGTCCCTTTTCTTGCCTTTCTTTCTTTATAATAAAAACGGAATGGTCTATTATTTAGCTGAGTTGACAACACCCACGAGAAATAAGAATTCGGTTGATAAACAACACCAGCTAATCAGGATTTATATCTTTTGCATTTCATCTTGGACGCTTTAGACTGTCTCATTATTAAAAAGTGGGTGTTGCAAGATGATAACGGTCCTAGAGTTATGGAACACTTGTATATAAAGAAAAGAAGAAAAAAAAGAAAGCAAAAACGAAAGAAAGAAAATTGCTATAAAAAGACTAAAAATTGAGGATAAAAAAGAAAAAGAAGGGACAAAGAAGAGAAGAAAAAAAAGAAAGAAACAAAGAAAAGAAAGAAAGAAAAGAAAAGAAAAGAAAAAAGGAAAGTAACAATAGAAAGAAAGAAAGAAAGAAAGAAAGAAAGAAAGAAAAGAGAATATTAGAAAGATAATAAAGAATACTTAGAATCACTTGAGGCTGATTTTTGTTGAAACGAAAGCGAAGGAGAAAAAGAGTGAAAGGTAGAGGTAGTAAGTAAGAGGAAGGTGACGTGGTGATTTGAAACTGAAAAAGGGAATTAAAGATGTGCCAACACGGAAATCATGTTATCTGGAAGAGAAGCCGTAGGTATGAGGAAAAAACATGAGATGATCTCATGTAATATGGCAGGGTTATTTCCTGCTGTAGCGACTTTTACACCGTTGAAACGGCATACTATCAAATGGTCTTGTGAAGTAAAGTTTGTTATATCCGTGATTAAACTTATTCATGTGGATATATGGTTGGCAGGGAATTACATGAACAAATAATAGAATGGACACACACACTCTCACACACACACATTCACACACAGACGCACACGCATACACACACATATGCAAATACACACACACACACACACACACTCACACGCACTCACATATGCAAACACATACACACACAACTCACATGCATATATGCAAATACCAACACACACTCACAACAGCACACGCACATACACACGTGTACACTCTCACACACTCACACAATATAAGCACATATGTAAACACACTCACACACACTCACATATGCAAACACACACAGACACTCACACACACTCACATATGCAACACATACACACACACTGACATGCATATATACAACACACACACACTCACACGCGCACACGCACATACACACGTATATACTCTCACACACACACACACACAATACCCACATATGAAAACCCACGACACACTCACACACACACACACACTCACACACCTCACATATGCAAACACCATACGCACACACTCACATGCATATATGCAACACAAACACACCACTCACACACAGCAGGCACATACACACGTATACACTCTCACACACCACATAACACATACGCAAATATACAGACAACTCACACTCACAACCACACATCACACACACACATGGACACACAAGACAAACTCTCACACACGCAAACCACATAAGAAAAACACACACACACGCA
>CM042138.1:69961028-69970358 GCA_023376005.1 Doryteuthis pealeii | reverse complement strand
AAAGAGAAGATAACCAGCGAATGGTCACAGGAATCTGCGCGTAAAGTAAGGTTGCCTCCCGTCCTCAGAACGCTAAAAAACAATCTCCTTGAACTAGCGCTAATAAAAGGGAATATACCTTTCTCGCTGTCCGGCTGAATACCAAACTTTAGAACCATCCGGAGACTTACTTACATTTACTTATATGGTTCAAAATATTCCCAGGTTTTGCCTGACATCATGAAAAGTGCACAAATAAAAGAAAAGAAAGAAAAGAAACAGAAAAGAGAAGGAAGAAAGAAAGGTAAGAAAGTGAACAATACGGTATAGTGAAAGACAGAAAAAAGAATAGGATAAAGAAAGAAAAGAATGAAGAAGAGAGAAAGAAACATATATAGTGAAAAGAAAATTTAACCAACTCTCTCTTCTTCTCTTCTTCTTCTTTCTTCTTCTTATTATTATATATATATTATTATTATATCATTATATTATTCCTTTTGAGTTTTCACATCAGTGTAGCCTGATGGTCTTCACTGGAGTCGAGTGACAGCAATCTCCTCAGTCTCCCCAGGCACTCTTCTGAGTACTGGGCAGATTGTAGCAGTGCAGTGTTCCTGAATGGCTTCAAATCCTTCTCTGATATCCAAACTTTCCAAACCCTTTTCTAATGCCTTTTGGGACATGTTTCCAAGTGCACACTAACAATGGTATCACTTTCACTTCATATTCCCATAATAACTTTTTTCAGTTCTCTGGCAAGGTCCAGATATTTGTCAAATTTTCATTTTCTTTAACTTCACCCTGTGATCCCTGACGACACTGCAACAATCCACCAGTTTACAAGTTCTTCTTTTTGTAATCCAACACTAGTCTGGTCTTTTTGCTGGGATAAGTGATCCGTTTTATAAATTTCAAGTCCGCAGAAGAATTTGTGCATTTCGTTCTCAAAAGACAGAATTCTGGTTATGCATATACCATTTTGTTGTGTGGTCAAAATTTAATTTTCTTGCATAATTCCGCAGGGATCACCTTCCCAACCCAGTCGTGTCCTAGTTTTGATTCTCGTTGTGCTAGTTTTGCTACATTCGCAGAAGTATGGTTAACAGTCTCATCTCTATTACCGCAAAGTCCCTACATTTACTATTTGTGGGTTTACAATTTCCGCTTTGATGTAGTTTGTCCTTATGCATAATTTGTGCAGCAATTATAAGTGATTCTGTTCCTCTTTTGAGTTTTCCCTTCTTAACCATACAAGTATTAATTATTATTATACTAGCAAATATATTTAGTAATATAATTTATTACTAGCATATAATGCACCCTTCGGGCAAGTATTTAAGGTTTGAGTTAAAAATATTGTATCAAATATAAACTTTAGAAAAATGATAAACTGAGGCGGTTTATAATTAAGAAAATAGACAGCTTAAGATTACTCTCTAATCAATTTCTTTCACTCCGTCTTTCATTTTCCCGTAATTTATCTATTTAGTTAGATTAGAAGTATTTAATAAAATTAACAGTTCTTTCGTCTTGTTAGGATCTTTTAAGGTATCCCCCGGATCTTGCTCAGATTCGTTCAAGAGAAAACAAAACAATTAGAAAATCAATAAAATCTAAGTTATATTTAATTAAAAAAATCCAAATTTTAAATATCAATATGGCAAATTAGCCTTCCCTCGTTCATCAACTGTAAACCCATTTTGTTGTATATATAAATCAATTAACATTGCTATTAGTAGTAGATATATCACAGTATAATAGGTATAAAACATTTTTAATCAATAATTTGAGGTAAATAAAAATAAATTCATGGTAATGTGACGTCAATAACTAAAAGGGAATTATGACTTGAATAGTGATTTAGTTTCGTTACAGACAGAACACACAATCTCCATTAAATAAGATATTATTATTATTTATTAACAGATATTCGCCAAATGGATTATGTTTTTAAAAGATTTTTTTATCTACATAAGCGACACGTATTACAGATTTTCTGGAAATCTTTCTTAGAACGTCGTGTAACCTCACAATTTTGTGCCCGTATGTAAATACAGAGAGAGAGAGAAGAAGAGAGAGAGAGAGAGAGAGAGAGAGAGAGAGAGGAGACAAAAAAAGATAACAAATTACGGAACATGATAGCCTTCTCTCGAAAAGAACGTGGAGTCACGGAATGTTTCCTTTGTCAAGTTACTTAGGAATACAACAACGAGAGTTATCAACCTTGAGTGGACGAAAGATCAAACCATCGACAAGCAATATCCCTGAAATTTTCCAACCGTCTGATCTTAAATGAAATCCTCAATTGTTACGGGCAGACGGTCTCTTAAATAAAAAATAATCTAAAAAAGTACTTATATACGGAAAGCCTTGAAACTTAAACATTGGTGACCGGAGATAATATATATATATATATTATATATATATAAATTATAGTATAATACTAAAAAGTCTTGAGATTTTCAGCTTTCAAATGCTTAAAGCTTTTTTGTTGATGACCTGATCACACGAATTTGTCTTTAATTTTATTCAATCTTAGTCTAGGATTACCTTAATGTTGAAAAAAATTCAGTTTTAATTTGGTTATTTAGTCCGTAATTTGCAATAGTCAAATCTTGACCCCTTCTCTGTCTTTACATTATACATCCCTTTTTTTTACTCTCCATAGGGCATCTCACTTCCCCATCCCTGCAGTTGAGGGGATGACATGTAAAAGCAGCATCCAGCCGCCGTCCCTTCACAACCCCCCCATCGCTGTCTTTAGCAATTATACATAACCCTCTTTCCATTCTATAGCGACTGAGCAAAAGCCCTCTAATAAAACTAAAATCTTCTACTTTCACAATTTTAACTGGTCAAATCGTTTCTTTTTTTTTTAATACAACTCTGCCCCCCACAACAACATTTAAAAAATGTACCAAAACTCCAGGGAAATATTCGAATAAATTAAATTTTCAGGTGTTGATTAAGCAATCGAAATTAATTTTATTTTTATTTATTTTAAAAACTTTTCTAGTTTGGGTGCAAAAATATATGTGTCGTGTATATATGGCTGATTGATACTTTTTCTCCTGCATAAATAAAAAGACAAAGACAGAAGTTGCATAGAAGAAAAAAGTTGGTTTTTTTTTGGTACTCCTCGCGGAGAACCATCCCCGGCCCCTCCGCTCTAAAATGCTTGCGGTGGCCTGGCTGTAAAAAAAAAAAAACAACAAACAAAAAAACCAAACCCAGCTACGAATCGAAGTCCGTAGCCCGAAGCGGTGTTACCTGATAAAAAAAAACTCGCGGTTAGGGTTTGGGTTTGGAGTTTGGGTTGGTGTTTAGGGTTGGTTTAATGGGAAAATAAATATTTGGCTTTGTTTTTTTTCTCAAACCCAGAAAAAAACAGAACCCGACATTTTGGTTAATAAAAACTGTTAATTTTAACCAGGGGTGGGGTTAGAGGTTTAAGGGTTGGGGTTGGGTTTTTCGGGTAAATGCCCCTAGTTGGGTTGTTTTTTTTTGTTTTTTGTTTTTGTTTTTGCAATGGACACCGCTTCGTCTACGGACTTCAATCGTAGCTTGTTTTTTTTTCAGCAGCCACCGGCTAGCATTTTTTGAGGCAGGGGACCGGGATTGTTCTCCGCGAAGATACCATAAAAAAACCAACATTTTTCTTCTATTCACACCTATGAACTGCAGTCTAGAGATAACTGTCATTTAGAACTGTCTTAACCTAACTCCTTTATCTACTAGGTTATGTGCTAAAATTGGACAATCCTGTGTGATTTTTTTTCAATCGCAAAGTTACAATTTATTTTTCGTAAAAACGGATTTTAAATTGACCGAAAACATTGTTTTAAAAGTATCAAAAATAAATTACATGTGTAATATTATTTTGCTTTTTTTGCTGATGCTCATTATGTTACTTTTTTGACTTAGACAAAAATTTGACCTTAAATAATCGGTTTAATGAATTTTAATTCGTTTTTAAAATGAAAAGCAGACGATATTTTGGCAGATCCTACTCTTTTTCCTAATCCCAATCATCTAGCGAGAGCTTAACGGGTGACCCAACGGGTCTCTTTTTGTCTAGTATATATAATATATATATATATATATATAATACTCAGACGCATGCACACACACACACACACACACACACACACACACATGTATATATATAATATATATATATATACATCAGTTGGAGGCGTCTGGTGTAATGGCTAGGGTTGTAGGAAATGGGCTCGTCGACCCGAGTTCAAATCCTGAACGGGGTTGTTTGCATTTCACATAGCCCTAATACGCTTGTGAAAAGTATGCATACAACCACTTTCCCTTTAGCTACGGGTAAATAGTAGGGCAATTTGGGTCCCTTAACATTGGGTAGGTAACCAGTCCAGGAGAAGGAAATCTCTGAATTCACACCTGTTAAACTCCGCTTAAGAAATTGACCTTGTGTCACACCCGTCTCGTGCGAGTTGGTGAATATATATATATATATATATTTTTTTTTTTTTGTATTTACCAATCCCTCCACATGAGTAAGTGTGAACACCAGGTCAATTTCTTAGGCGGAGTCTTGAAAAGTAAATAAAGTCGGCGGGCGGTCTAATGTCGGTATCAGCCATACAACGAGAGAGTCTTTTCACTAGCGCTAGACCAAGGAGATTGCTTTTTGCGTCTGAGGTGGAGAACTACACCTACCATCAGCTCCTCCGTTTACCGCACATATTCCTGTGCTACTCAGACGCTGAGTTGGCATGGGTCGGTATTGAACCTAGAACCTTGCGATTCCTAGGGAAGTGAGCTACCGACTGACCTAAACCAGATAGACCATAGGTAACATCATCGAAGAACGTGGCGTCACGTCTCTTGTTCTTCAGTCAGTTACTTTGGACTACAACGAGAATGATGTCTACGGTTAGTGGTCGGTTTCACTGGACACCAGATTTATTGAAAATAAAGCTTCAATTGTACAATGTTGTTTCTCCAGTTGCAGAAATATAAAGCCATATAAGGGAAAGAAAAGAAAGAAAAAATGTCAAATAAGACAAAAAAGAAGACAAAAAGAAAGAAAGAAATAATACAAAAGAAAAGAAACGGAGATAAAGAAATAAAGAAAGATTCAATAATGAAAGAAAATAAGAAACAGAATGGAGAGAAAGAAAGAAGAAAGAAAGAAAGAAAAGAAAGAAAGGAAAGAAAAAGAGAAAAATGCTTATATTGAAAAAAAGAAAACAAAAGGAATGAAGAAAGAAAAGAAGAAAGAAAGAAAAAGAGAGAGAACGAAAAGAAGAAATAATGTATATAATGAAAGAAATAAGAATAGAAATGGAGATAGAGATGAAATGAAAGAAGAGAAAAAAATCATATATTGAAAGAAAAAAGACAAAAGGAATAAATAAAGAAAGAAAGATAGAGTGAAAGAAAAAAGAGATAATGTATATAATGAAAGAAAGAAGAAACAGAAATGGAGATGAAGAAGAAAGAAAAAAAAAGAAAACTTCATATAATGAAGAAAAAAGAAAATCAAAAGGAAATGAAGGAAGGAGAAGAAAGAAGAGAAAGAAAGAGAGAGAGAGAAGGAGAGAGAGAGAGAGAGAGAGAGAGAGAGAGAGAGAGAGAGAGAGAGAGATGGTAGTGCATATAATTAAAGATAAGAAAGTAATGAAATGGAGAGAAAGAAAGAAAGAAAGAAAGAAAGAAAGAAGAAAAAAATGAATATAATGAAAGAAAAAAGTGGGGATAAAGAAAGAAAGAACAAAAAAGAGAGAAAGAATGAACAGAAAATTTATATAAAGAAAGAAAAGAAGGAACAGAAATGAAAATGTAGAAAGAAAGAGAAAATGCATATCATAAAATAAAAACGAAAAACATAAAAAAGAAAAATTGAGGATGAAGAAGGAAAGAAAGACAGAAGAGGAAAATACTTATAGAGAAAGAAAGTAAAGAAAATGAAATAGAGATGAAGAATTGAAGAAAGAAAAAAAGGGAAACTTACGTGAAAGAAATAAGAAAAAGAAGTAGGGAGGGAGAAAAAAGAAAGAAATAGAGAAAGAAAAATATATGTAATGAAAGAAAAGAAAGAAAAAGAAATGGAGATGAAGAAAGAATGAAAGGAATAAAAGAGAGAAACATCCGTATAGTGAAAGAAAAAAGAAAAATGAAAAACGGATGAAGATAAAACGAAAGAATGAAAAAAATGTATGATGAAATAAAAGAAAGAAAAACACATGGAGGGGAATAAATAAATAAAGAAAGAATAAAAAAGAAAAAGAAGAGAATAAAAGAGAATTCATATAAGAAAATAAAATGCAAATAAAGAAAAGTAAAAAGAAAGAAAAAAGAAAGAAAAAAGAATGAAAGAAAATTCATATGATATAGAAATGAAGATAAAAATAAAAAAGGAAATGACAATAAAGAAAAAAAGAAAAAAGAAAGAAAGAAAGAATGAGAATGCATATAAGAAAAATAAAATTCGAATAAGAAAAATTATATATATTCAATATGTAGAAAGTATAATACTTTTTATTTACCCCCCCCTCTCTCTCTCTCTCTTCTTTCTTTTTTTCTTTTCATCTTTTCCTTATGTACAATTGAAATAGATTAGCGTCATCGCTTCCATTCGCTCACTCCTATATTTTTCCCTCATTCTTTCTTTCTTTCTTATATTTTTCTGTGTAGCATGTCATTTTTCTTGCCTTTCTTTCTTTATAATAAAAACGGAATGGTCTATTATTTAGCTGAGTTGACAACACCCATGAGAAATAAGAATTCGGTAGATAAACAACACCAGATATTCAGGATTTATATCTTTTGCATTTCATCTTGGACGCTTTGGACTGTCTCATTATTAAAAAGAGGGTGTTGCAAGATGATAACGATCCTACAGTTATGAAACACTTGTATATAAAGAAAAGAAGAAAAAAAAAGAAAGCAAAAACGAAATAAAGAAAATTGCTATAAAAAAACTAAGAGTTGAGGATAAAAAAGAAAAAGAAGGGACAAAGAAGAGAAAAAAGAAAAGAAAGAAAGAAAGAAAAGAAAGAAAGAAAAGAAAAGAAAAGAAAAAAGGAAAGTAACAATAGAAAGAAAGAAAGAAAGAAAGAAAGAAAGAAAAGAGAATATTAGAAAGATAATAAAGAATACTTATAATCACTTGAGGCTGATTTTTGTTGAAACGAAAGCGAAGGAGAAAAAAAGTGAAAGGTAGAGGCAGTAAGTAAGAGGAATGTGACGTGGTGATTTGAAACTGAAAAAGGGAATTAAAGATGTGCCAACACGGAAATCATGTTATCTGGAAGAGAAGCCGTAGGTATGAGGAAAAAACATGAGATGATCTCATGTAATATGGCAGGGTTATTTCCTGCTGTAGCGACTTTTCCCACCGTTGAAACGGCATACAATCAAATGGTCTTGTGAAGTAAAGTTTGTTATATCCGTGATTAAACTTATTCATGTGGATATATGGTTGGCAGGGAATTACATGAACAAATAATAGAATGGACACACACACTCACACACACACATTCGCACACACACATTCACACACAGACGCACACGCATACGCATACACACACCATATGCAAATACACACACACACACACAACACAACACACACACTCACACGCACTCACAAATGCAAACACACAACATACACCACTCACATGCATATATGCAAACACACACACACACACATACCACTCACATATGCAAACACATACACACACACTCACATGCATATATACAACCACACACACACACAACTCGCATACGCACACGCACATACACACGTATACACTCTCACACACTCACACACATATACGCACATATGAAAACACACAGACACACAGACAACACACACCACAAACGCACACACAACTCACACACACACACCACATATGCAAACACATACGCAACACACACACTCACACGCATATATGCAAACACAAACACACTCACACACAGAGGCACATACACACGTATACACTCTCACACACTCACATACACATACGCAAATATACAGACACACAGACCACACTCACACTCACACACACACATGGACACACACACAAACTCTCACACACGCAACCACATAAGAAAACACACACACACGCTCACACGCACACGTACGCACATATGCAAACACACACATACACACTCAAACACACACACGTAAACACGCACACACATATGCAAACGCACACACATACTTACACACTCACACACACGCACCCACACACTCACACACACAGCGCATATGAAAACACACACACACGCACATATGCAAACACACTCACAACACTCACACACACACATACATATGTAAACACTCATACACACACGCACACACACACGCACTCACACACACATATGTAAATATACATACACACACATTCACATCCACTAACACTCGCGCACATACACAAACACACACCCACGCGTGCACACATTCGCGCACACTTGTAAAGAGGTGATCAATACTTTTCAATATTTTGTATATATCGTTGTCTTTGTCTCTCTGTCTGTCAGTGATTACCCCCCCCTCTATTTATGTCGATCCTTCTAACTTTCTCTTTCTCTCCATCTATCTTTCTCTCTATCTCTATCTGTATCCATCTTTCTCTTTCGCCCAATCTCTATCTCTATCTATGTAACTTTCTTTTTTTCTTCCTCTTTGTATCTATCTATCTATCTTTCTCTCTTTCTCTTTCTCTAACTATCTATATTTCTATGTTTATGCATTTCTTTCTCTCTCTCTCTCTCTCTCTCTCTCTCTCCTTCTCTCTCTCTCTCTCTAACTAGGTCTATCATTCTCTCTATCTTTCTATCTCTCTATCTTTATCTCTAACTATTTTTCTTTTTACCTTTCTCTTTCTCTCTCTCTCTCTCTCTCTCTCTCTTTCTCTCGGTCTCCCCCTTCTCTCCTCTCTCTCTCTCTCTCTTTCTCTCGGTCTACCCTTCTCTCTTCTCTCTCCCCCCTCTCTCTCTCTCTCTATATATATAATATATATATATATATATATATATATATATTATCAACTGAGATGGAATAAGAGGGAAATGATACAAGACCTCTGGCGAAACATCAATCGATTTTCAAAAATAATTCTTATATATATATATATATATATATATAAGAAAGAAATCGATTCGTGTGTGTGTATGTATGTGTGTAAAAGTGAGTATATATGAATATGGAACCTCACGTTTTTCCCCGTACTCTCTATTTTTCATTGCGGTTTTACACTTCTCCCTCTCTTACTAATCACAAACACAGATAGTTATACATATATTGATATATACCTCATATATATATATATATATATATATATATATAATTGTTTATTGGTTTGTTTGTTT
>CM042138.1:69953528-69956028 GCA_023376005.1 Doryteuthis pealeii | reverse complement strand
CATAGGATTCCACTTAAAACGGATCAAACTTAATGCCATAAAGGATCTCCACTGTAAAGTGCTCTCACCTGCAGCTTAATAATGGCAACAAGAATCTTAATAATGTATTCAATTTTTCTCCCTCCAGTCATGGATAAATAGTTTTCCTTTAATCTTGGTATGACAACAGGTCTTATGTAGGGTAAACCCTGAATTCAAACCTGTTAACCTCCGCTTAAAATGTTGACCAATGAGGCGGGGGGTAAATACATACATTCAGAACAATATGCACGAGTTTAAAGTGATTTTTCTTTTTTTTATGATATTGGTTGGTAAGTTGGTTAGATTTTCAGGCATGTCAACCCCTGTTGGGTTATTTTAGGCCGAAAATGTTTTCTTTTATTCATTCTTGATGGGTAATCAACATTATTTTCAAACTCAACTTTTTTCAATCTCAATTTTTAAAACTCAAATTCTTTAAACACATAACTTTTTTTGTGTTTAACCAATGGATCAGACTCTAACAGGTACTACCTCTCCAGGTCAGAGTTGACCTGGGAGTAATAGTGACGAAGGGGTACTTCACATTCCTCAGATCCCCAGAATCGGAACTTCACCATTAGGTAGAGTTTAAGGTCCTACCAAAGGGCATTAAGACCCTCAGCGACCGACTTCTATCACATATATAATAAAAAGGGTTGGGGTTTGCCATAAGGGCAATAGGGTTGGAACAATTATATAAGTCCTAGGGCTTGGCGTGACCAGCCGATTGAACGCAGGGGGTCTCTGATCACCCGTCTAGCATAAGTATGGAGGAAAGTGGAGTGTTCCATGTCTTGGACTGCTCAGCCACCAGGGATCCATCCTTAAGCATTACGAATAGCCAAACAGGACCAAAATAAGCCTATTCTGCAAAAGTGTTTTTTTTTAATATTTGAAACAGCTGCTTCAACGTCAGCTATCACGTTCAGCATTTAACAACAACTGTGTTTAATATTTTACGTTAATAATTACGTTCAGCATTCAACAACATCGTGTTTGACATTTAACTTCTGAATGACGCAATCAACTACATTGCGTTCAATTTCCCTGCGAAACTGTTTCAAATGGTCATAATTGTATTATTCATTTCCGCAATTGCCTGTAATTAATCAATATCTTGATTAATTCATTACAATTAACCCCGAAGATACTTTATGGTGAAACTTGAGTAGGTTATTTCTATACACACCTTAATACTATATTTATATATATATATATGTATGTAAACTTTATTTCATACGTACGTTGCAGCCTCCACTATATTTTGATTTAATCCTATCACGGAGATATTTGATATTATATTTGATATTATTCACACACACACACACACACACACACAGAGAGAGAGAGAGAGAGAGAGAGAGAGAGAGAGAGAGAGAGAGAGAGAGAGAGAGATACACATACTCACACACATATATACACATATATATATATACGCACACACACACACACACACACACACACACATATATATATATATATATATATATATATATATATATATATATATATATCACCTATGAAAATCAGCCCTAAAATCAAACGAAATCCATTCAAAAACATGACGCAGACGAATAGATTCAGGTGAATGGATTATCATAATATTGATAAAAAAAGCAATCTTTAAAAATCTCAGATGTATTTTATTTCCTGTTTTTCATAGAGTATATTCTTGTTTCAACTTAACAGCTAAATTTTGATTGCAAACTTGTTTCTTTTTTTTTTTTTTTGATATTATATAAGGGAAATCTAATATATTATTCATACATCTTTTATATATCAGGATTACCGAAAAGGAAATGTTGAATGTAGTGAGCGGGAGAAAGTAATAGTTTTTATATATTCAGTATTACATTTTTATCAATATTAATAATACAGTTGTTAAAAATAGGTGGGAAATACGTAGAGAAATTTGTTGATATGTCTACATTTAGAAACAAACGCTTGACCAAACACTTTTTACTATTTCTCCATCTGAAGATTGTGTAATGCACATGAAACTTGAGTAACGGTAATGTAATTTTGTATTTTGGCTATTAAAACTGGTCTGCTATTTTAGCATTGACCACTACGTCTATGCATACACATTTCTTATTTACTATCCTTCATTATATATATATATATATATATATATATATATATAATATATTATATATATATAGTGTGTGAACAAAATTATTAGACAATCAGGTATATATATATATATATATATATATATATATACTGTTTAATTTAATGAGACGAAAGTTATACTGAATTATTCCTTAGTTTTAGGGTTGAGTTTGAAAAAATCCATTTTAAGTGGTTCAATTAGAACCACTTAAAAATGGATTTTTTCAAACTCAACCCTAAACTAAGGAATAATTCAGTAAACTTTCGTCTCATTAATTAAACAGTAAATATATATAATCGTAATGACCCATCTCTTACTAACATCCTACCTATCACGTCCTTCCTCTCTTTGTATATATTGATTACC
>CM042138.1:69874750-69934750 GCA_023376005.1 Doryteuthis pealeii | reverse complement strand
AAATCAAAAAAAAACAAACATTTTTTTGCGTAATTTCTTTGCGTAAAAGAATTCTTCACAAAACTAATTGAAAGAATCGTTTTCAAACGCCATGAGAGATCGTCTATTCGGTCGTTCTTGTGCAACAGTGCGAAGCGCATAAATTAATTAGATATCTATTCTAGAAGAAATGTCTCTATCCAATTGCATTACTTACCATACATAAATCAACCCGTAAAGCTATTTAAAAAAGTATGAGTATATATATGAATATATATGTATATACATATATAGTCATCTACACTTAGCCACTTGGCCATCGTCACCTACAAACTGGGAGGTGGAGTTTAACTGATAAATCCACTCTTCTGTATATACGTAAAGGCCATCTGTTTTATAGGAGAGCGTTGCCTTTAAACTTAGTTGACGGTCGTCAGCGAAACCCCCTCCGATGTGCCCAATTCACTAGGGGTGCTTATATAGTCATCCAGACACCGTTTTTCGACGTATTACGTCTCTTCAGTGTGGCTAGATTTGCAGGCTACTTCCAGCTGGGATAGAAACCTGACCTATTCAGCATCAGCCAGGCTTCTTAACCACGCGGCAATCTACCTACAGACTGGTACAAGGATTTTAACTGATAAATACACACATCTGTATATATGTAAAGGCCGTCACACTCACACCCACCCACACCCATAGAGCGTTCGGCTAGAAACCACAAGGCCCCTAGTTCGATACCGGTCCTCGCCAACTCAGCGTATGAGTAGCACAGGGATATGTGCGGTAAAGTAAGGAGCTGATGGTAGGTGTGGCGCCCCACCCCAGACGCCAAAACAATCTCCTTGGTCTAGCGCTATTGAAAAGGGGATAGACTCCCTCGCTGACTGGCTGATACCGACTTTAGGACGCCCCGATGACTTTACTATATATATATATATATATATATATATATATATATATATATATATATATGGTGTTTTCTAGTAGTCTCCGTGTGCTTCTAGTAAGTATATATATTTGAGATTATTTTGGTGTATGTATCCGTTTGTGGGAGGTACATATATTAGGTTTGGGCATTTGTATGAAGCATTTAAGAAATAAATATCAGACTAACAACTGACCAATCAGAACCATGTACACCCACACAAAGATGACAACTACACTACCACAAGAAGCAGCTACCCCCACAGGAAAAAAACAGCAGCCAATCCTTACACAGTCTGAAGAAGGAAGATATAAAAATCCTGAAAATTTACTAAATAAACGAAACTCTAATCAAGACAATCGAGTTTCTGATATTTATTTATTTAATGCTTCATACAAATGCCTAAACCTGATATATGTACCTCCCACAAACGGATACATACAACGAAATAATCTCATATATATATATATATATATATATATATATATATATATATATATATATTCCGTCTTCCCTTCATATGTTGTTCTTGATGAAGACCCTCTTTAAAAGATCGAAACAGATTCTGTCAGCAAACTAATAACATCATTTGTTTTTTTTCTAAAAATGTTAAATTCATATATATATATATATATATATATATATATATATATATATATATATATATATTGTTGATCTATGCAGTTCTAATATGAATATATATATAAATATATATAAATAGAATACAAGGGGAATGGAAAAACCTATTTTTGTATTGTTCTTCCACTAACCCTGAAGATGGCCGGCGACAGGGTAGAGAGTACTCGGGAAATAAGTTATGGCAATTACATCAGCCAATTCTCGCCTGATATAATTACATCAATCTGGCAAATTGAAAGGACCTGGAACAAGTTTTGCAGACAGAAAATGGCTGCGCAGTTCAACAAAATATGTCTTAAAGAAGAAATGTTGCCTAACTATACATATATATATATAAATATATATATGTAATTATAATTTCAAATCACGCACAGGGCGGTCTTCCGATCTATAGCTCTGCTGATGAGGCCTAATAGGCCGAAATGTACCTACAGAGATTGATTTTTCTCGATTTGTTTAGCCATACATTTAAATAGGTATTCCCGCCTAATTCATTATTAATTAATTAATTTTCAAAATTAGGTACGACTCCAATTAAGCACTTATTCTCCCAAAAATTGTCGGCAAAAAGCCATTCCAAACAAACCGTGTTTACAACTTATCATATCGTCGTAATAAAAGTCACTAGAAGGGAATATTAACCTACTCTAAACAAATCGTAAAATCTAAGAAGTCCGTTTGGTGTAGGGGTTATGGTATCGGCCTGTCAGCTTGGCAGTCCGGTTTCAAATCACGCACAGGGCGGTCTTCCGATCTATAGCTCTGCTGATGAGGCCTAATAGGCCGAAAGGTACATACAGAGATTGATTTTGCTCGATTTGTTTAGCCATACATTTAAATAGGTATTCCCCTAATTCATTAATTAATTAATTTTCGAAATTAGGTACGACTCCAATTAAGCACTTATTCTCCCAAAAATATGTAATTATATATATTGATATTTATATTGTTCTTGATATTTATATACGTACATATAAAGATTTTGGTTCATATTTATAACTATCAGTGTATGTGCATAAACACATAAAGTGTATATTATGAATAGATATATAAAACATTAATTTATCAGAAATAAATTTATTTCGGCAACCTTCGGCTATTAGAGAAAGAGGTTAGTGTTTTTATAAATACAAAATGTCGATACTACCTTTGAAATATTTTTGGTTTGGTTTGTTTTGTTTTACGGCATATCAACCTCGGTGGGTCATTTAATGCCGACAAAGTTGTGAAATAAATTCATTCTTAATGCATAATACAATTTTGTTTATAAACTCATGTTTTTCTATTCAACCCATAAATGGAACCCTAACTGGTACTACCACTTCGGTTCAGAGTGGACCAGGGAGCAATGGTGATGAAGGGGTCCTCCACATTCCCCAAAACTCCAGAACTGGAATCTCACCATCAGATAGAGTTTAACGTCATTCCCAGGACATGTAGACCCTCAGTCACCGCTTTCTAATACATATATGATAAGAAGGATTGGGGGTTGCCATAAGGGCAATAGTGTTGGGGCAATCATATAGGTGCTAGGGCTTGACGTGGTCAGCCGATTGATCGGAAGGAGCCTCTCCGGTCGCCCGTCTAGCCCAAGATAGGGCCAAAGTGGAGTATTGCAAGTCGTGGACTGTCAGCCACCTGGGTTCTATCCTTAAGCATCACGGGTCGCCACCCACGGCCAACAGGTGGTCCCATTGGGGGAGTCTTACCCCTCCGCAGACGTGCAGTCGGTGCATTCTAATGCCCCACCGACAGGGCGGAAATATTTTTGTTACTATTCTAAACAAAATTTTAAATTGTTTACTATAAACAAAAATTACATAGTAATATATATATATAATATATATATATATATATATATATATATATATAATAAGTTAAGAGAAAGGAAATGAATCCGACGGTTAAGTATAGATAAAAAGATATGAAAACACACAATGCTGTTAAAGTGAAAATGTTTTATATCATATTCCTAGCTAATAAAAATCCGTTGCAGGCCTACCATGAACGGGTTAAAACTCTCCTTTTGAAAAAGAGAATTTGTTCTATTGTTGAATTTGAAATATGTCTTCTCTTTTTTTTCAAAAACTGTTACATTAAGATATACATTATTGTCGCTGACCGAGAAACGCGTGGCGGATGTGGAACCGACCGCATGACGTTTTGGAATATCAATGTTGTCGTTTTGAATTCAAATTATTTTCAGCTCCTCTCTCGATGAGTCCGGAATAAAAACAAGCTCTGAAGAGGATTTTTATAAATCGAAATATTGTTCAATATTAGCTATGAATATGATATAAAATATTTTCATTTTAACAGCATATTGTGTGTTTTCATACCCTTTTATCTATACTATATATATATTTAAAAAATGCAGACTACAAACATTAACGTTATTTTTGAGAATTTAAAAAAAATATTTAAAATGCTTAGAGACACTTAAAAAATAAAAACTTGAAAGAGGTTAGATCTTTGGAGCTTTTAAACACAAGAATTATATCAGTCTAGTTTGAAAGCTATTTACTTTTAATTATGTTTAGAATGTTCATTCTTTCATTATTTTTTTTTCCTTTAATCTTTTATTTGAAAATATTTTATCGATGAAAAAATTAGCATTTATTACATAGCGTCAACATGGTTTAGAAGAAAACGAAACGTAGGCGTATATCACATATAAAAAATATATCATGAAATACTTGTTGTTTCGTATATATATATATATATATATATATATATATATATATATATATTATTACAATGTGTATTCAAATAATCTACCTGACTTTCACCATAAGGATCTTCAGGGTTAATTCCGAGGAATTAATCAAGATATTCTTTAATTACAACTAATTTCGGAAGTGAATATTGCAATTATGAGCGTTGAAAACAGTTTCGCAGTTAATAAACACCATTGCGTCATTTTGAAAGTTGAATGTCAAACACGATGTTGCTGTATCATGAACGTGAATGTTGACGTGAAATCTTTAAAAAAAAACAAACAAAAAAAAACATGTATGCAGAATAGTCTTCTTTTTTAAAAAAAAAATAGGTTATATTCATGTTTGACGTTTGCATTAAAAAAAATCTGTTTACATTTAAAATTTAAACATTTTTAAAATTCTAAAATTTCAGCTGATGAGTCACCATGTTCGCTTCTGCATAGATTTTCCAAAGATCTCGGACCTTTGGTTTAATAGTACTTTGGTGTTTCCATAGCATACTATTGCTAATTCTCCCTCCCGGTAATTAATTCCCTTTATCGTTTTTCCCGGTAAGTCATTCCCTTTATCGCATATATATATAAGTATTGAAATAACAAAAGACTTAGAGATTTAGCGTTATAGTCTATTTCAGGGAGCTTAGACAAATTGTCTAACTCTCCCGATTAATCAGATGCGAATGATGAATTCTTTATTACTTTAAAGGCATTTGAAAACAGATTTTATTTTTCATTTTTTATTTAATTTTTTTTTTTTTTGCAACATCAAGGATTTCATTTGGAATTCATATCACAGGATTATAAAATTTTGAAAAATAAAAAATAAAAATCTGTTTTCAAATGCATTTAAAGTAATAAAGAATTCATCATTTGCATCTGATGAAACGGGAGAGTTAGACAATTTGTCTAAGCTCCCTGAAATAGACTATAATGCTAAATCTCTAAGTCTTTTGTTATTTCTTTACTTATATATTTGCTCTGTGACTCTAACATTAAGAGCACACATTGAGCTCTCAAACTGCGACAGGTTTTATTAAATAAAACTCTTGTGTCGTAAGGAAGATTTCTTCTCTGGACTTTTGGATTATATATATATATATATATATATATATATATATATATATATGTGTGTGTGTGTGTGTGTGTATGTGTGTATGTGTGTGTGTATGTATGTGTGTGTGTGTGTACGTGTACGTGTGCTTGTGTGTTAAGATGCGTGTGCCCATTTTTAAGTTGCAGGTGAGAGCACTTTACAGTCGAGATCCCTTGTGGCATTAAGTTTGATTTGTATTCAGTAGAATCCTTTAAGGCTTGTCCGTTGGTCCGTGTATCTAGAACCCTATGATCATTGTGTTTGTCAATATTAAGCACGAGCAACTGTCCACCAAGGCTTTTAAATAGTTAACCAACTACGTATTCGAACGTGTTGGGTGGCCGATTCAGTCTACGCAGTTTCAGAGAGTCTATAAATTTAAGTTGTGATCCACAGCACACCTTATATACCAAGAAATATTCCAACAATATATATTATTCCTGGTATTACCAACATGGCTGTTTATTCATGTAGTGTTCAAATTTATCTTAATTTTGAATTATAAGTATTAAGTGAAACGTATTAGAGAGTCCAAAATGTTGATTAATATACACCCCAAAACTGAGAAAAATTATTGAAAGTAGCGTTATTTTTTACTAGAGATCTAGTTTTTTCTACTTATACTCTTACTTAGTCATACTTGTATTATACAAATACACACACACGTACACATAAGCACACACACACACACACACACACACACATATATATATATATATTCATATATATATAATCCAAAAGTCTAGAGAAGAAATCTTCCTTACGACACAAAAGAAACCTGTCACAGTTTGAGAGCTCAATGTGTGCTCTTAATGTTAGAGTCACAGAGCAAATATATAAGTAAAGAAATAACAAAAGACTTAAAGATTTAGCATTATAGTCTATTTCAGGGAGCTTAGACAATGTCGGGAGAGTTAGACACTTTGTCTAAGCTCCCTGAAATAGACTATAAGCTAAATCTCTAAATCTTTTGTTATTTCTTTACTTATATGTTATATATATATATATATATATATACATGAAATATGAAATATGAAGAAATACGCACACAGTCCAACATTAGGTGGAATTCCATGTGATGTTTATTCGTCATTACGTTTTTGTTAATTTACATCTTTATTCATTTTACACGAACGCCTTATAAGTAGTAAATGTGGACTCACCTTGTGTAATGGTTATCGTCGTTGGAAATGAACTCGTAATCCCTATCCTGGACAGGACTATTTGCATTTCACACAGTGATAATACACTTTGGAAAGGTCAGCATCCAACTATTCTCCCTCCAGCTATGGGTATTATTCGGGCAGAATGGCTAGGGGTGGGTAAATATGCAAATGTAGCATATGTGGTAATTATATCACTGAGAATATATTTGTGATTAAAATCGTTGGATCTACATTCATCTGTATTGTGAGGAAAATAAAGTGTCCGATTACAGGTATAAGAACTATATCTATATATCAGGGTATGCTATACAATTAGAAGGTCATTGTTACCATTGGTTTCAAAGTAGTGTATTAGCCGCTTATGTTTAACCGAAGCTTATACGACAGGATTTAAAACAAGAACGGCTCAACGCAAATAATATATACCTTTATATAACTGAATATAAATTCGTAGTCATAAGTTCCAGTACGATTTGTCGTGAGGATAAGTGGCTAATACCCTGCATTGAAACCAATGGTATCAATAGCCTAGTAATTGTATAGTATAACATAACAATATATATATGTGTGGGGTGGGTGGGGGTTGATTGTGTGATTAAAACTAAAATCTAAAATATCCTGTTAAAAGATTTATTCACACTATATTTAAGGCGCTTTAATAAAGATTGAACAGACCCAGAATAACCAGTGAAATGAACTCATTAACTAATGCACTTGCGTTTGTGATCTGAATAATTATTGAACAAGGCAGAATTCGACTCAAGGTCAAATTCATTCAAGATTGCGTGATAACGTTAATACCACGCCATTTAATACTGAATAATGACTCAACATTAGTTGATGTAGTCTTAATGTACGGAACCAATTTAAGGGTTTGAGCTGTTGTATTAGTCAGTCATTTTCGGTTAGCGAAATGAAATCAGTCCACCGTATACAGAAGCAATATAAATGATAATAGCTTTAATAAAATACGAACAGGACCTGTGGATATACCACAGTAGAAAATCTAATTAATACAACATTTGATATGTTTACTCAAGAGATTTTGCAAAATAGTTCAATATGTAAAATTATAATATTCTGGATTTAACACAAACACACCCCCCCCCAAACACACGCACACACACTCTCTCTCTCTCTCTCTCTTCTCTCTCTCTGATTCTTTCTTTCTTTCTTTCTTTTCATCTTTGCATTATGTTCGTTTAAAAAAGATGAGCGTTATCGCTTCTGTGCGCTCACCACCTCTCACTATCTTTCCTCTACTCTTTTTCGTTCTTTCTTTCATTCATTCATTCATTCTTTCTTTCTTATTACATTTTTTCTGTGTAGCATGTCATTTTCCTTCCTTCTCTTTCTTTATAATAAAAACGGAATTGTCCATTATTCTATCTGTATAATTTCTATTTGCACCCTCAATACATTCAATACACACACGTTGGGAGCAGAGACAGAAAAACACGTCCGCCCAAATGTGCCGCTAGCCTAAATTGAACTCCTTCTCGCCCTGACTACTTTGATGGTAAAAAAAACACGCCTCTCTCGCCTTATTCATAAAAAGGTTCTTATTTATATAATTTTGCTCAACAATTTACATCTAGAATGTTCCTATATTTAAATTTACATATTCCGAAGCTCCGCTCCAATGAGTGGTTTTTCCCTGTCTACTTCAATGGTGATTATATTTATTTATCGACTATGCATATTTCTATAAAGTGCTTTAAATTTTTTTGTTGTGTCCTTAAAAGGGATACAATCAAACAAGGTTGTAGTCGAGTGGAAGGACCAGTCAACACGTTCGTAGATATAAGATAGAGGGTTTTATTGCAGAGAAATACAATAAGACAGACAATGAATATTGAGGTACGCTACTAATCCTCGAAACCAGCCCAGTATAATGCCATGCTCATTATATATAATCAGACACATAGGCGAGATAGAGTGTGGAAGATTCCATTACAACATTTTTAACTAAAGTAAAGGAACACGTATTCAGTTTATACAGAAATCCGAATCAAAATCTGAACGTTTCAGCCTGATGCGGCACCAATCATATCCATACCATAACAATAACTGTGAAGACAATTAATTGTGTTACTATGGTTACGGGTGAAATGTTGATTTATCCTTTCATATTGCTGACACGGCTAAAACTGTTGAATAAATTTGTCTAATAAATTAGGTTTTATTTGTGTTTAATCATATTGTTTTCAATTTGAAGCAAGCAAAAAAATGAAAATAATATGTATATGTGTGTATAAGGGGGCGTTAGGAATACTTGGAAGCTTAGGCGGTCCTATCCAGAAAAAGTATGGGGATTGGTTAAAACGGACAACAAACGTCTAAGAGGAATTCAACACAATAGGTAACTAGCCACGCCTACTGTAAATGTTGTCTGGAACAGACGGGACACTTTAATCCACTCGAACAGAAGACCCAGTCTGTAAAAATATGAACAGGTCAATAACGTCGATTCACGAATAAAATATTTTTGCCCCTGTAATATCGAAATATTTTTAAGAACGAAGCAAACCTCTTTTGCTCTTAAAAGATACGAGGGTAATCCCAAATGTAAGGCCTCCCTGTCGGTGGGGCGTTAGAATGCACCGACTGCACCTCTGCAGAGGGGTGAGACTCACTCAATGGGGCCACCTGTTGGCCGTGGGTGGCGAACCGTGATGCTTAAGGATAGACCCAGGTGGATGAGCAGTTCATGACATGCAATACTCCACTTTGGCCCTATCTTGGGCTAGACGGGCGGTCGGAGTGGCCCCTCCGATCAATCGGCTGGTCACGTCAAGCCCTAGCACCTATATGATTTTCCCAATCCTATTGCCCTTATGGCAAGCCCCAACCCCTTTTTATCATATGGGTGGTAGAAAGCGGTGACTGCGGGTCTACATGTCCTTGGAATGACGTTAAATTCTATCTGATGGTGAGGTTCCAGTTTTGGAGGTTTGGGGAATGTGGAGCACCCCATTCATCACCATTGCTCCCTGGTCCACTCTGACCCGGAGGTAGTACCTGTTAGGGTCCAATCTATGGGTTAAATAGAAAAATGTATTTATAAAAAAAATTGTATTTTCCATTAAGAATTGATTTATTTCAAAACTTTATCGGCATTAAATGACCCACTGAGGTTGATATGCCGTAAAACAAAACAAAACAAAACAAAATGTAGGGTCTGCAAAATATTTTTTTTTAAATCCCAGAAGAGTTTATTGTTTATTGCCAATGATGTTTACATCACTTTAAAGTTTGAAAGATGATTCGCGTGAGGTGCAATGGCAATATGTGTGTGCCCTTGTCATACCAGATCACCGCCATGTCGTTGAAGAAGCGTTGAACCTCGTTGTTGTTGTAAAATCCCAACTCCCCTTGCGGACGTTTATAACATCCATAAACGACTCGTCGTACACTTCGGTTAATTGGTGATGAATTTCAATTTGGTTAATGGCTTTTACATTAAAAATTCGAATAACTGCTTAAACGTAACGCTTGATGGTGGCGTCAATTAGGAACTCCATCAGAAATTACTGCCAAGCCAAGACTAGGCGAAGCAGGGACAGGCACATGCATAACAAAGACAACAATGTTGCCAATAGCCGCACGAACAGTTTCACTGCGTCTCTAATGCCTTGGTGAGCTTAAATTTTAGTTTACCCTCGTAGCATTAATAATGACCGAGGTTTAACTTTTAAATGACCCACACAGCAAAACAATTACTAACTTTGTTGCATAGAAAAACTGAATATTGCTTGGTTTAAAAGTAATGCTCAACGAGGCCAGGTTCACGTCATATCACTCGGTATAACGATCGTATCTTATTGATCCTTCCTGTCAGGAAGATGAAAGAAAGATCTCGGAAGTAATTCAGTTTATCTGAATCTGTTTCCATGGTGATGCTTAACACCGGATCGTAGAGTCGGTATGTTGTTCTGATGGAAGGGGGAGAGATGTGTAAAACAACACTACGATTCTTCCTCACACTCACAATGACAAACAATACAAGAGTGGGCCAAAATTCTTTGCAATATTTTGATAACGTTGGGCACAATTCGGCAGGTCCCGATACTTTTCTGACGTCTTATATTGGGAAAAAGAATGACAGACACGTGCGTTAAAAAGTATTGTCGGCGGTTCTAAGTTCTTGAAACTGTTAAGTATTGATATTAAAACACGTGTTGTTGTTTTCTTCGTCGATGAAAGGAATTTGATGTATTAGTAGCTGTAAGGGTCCCAACTATGAGTTGATTGATTGAGTGGCATCCTCCCGTCAAGGAAAGACGATGGAGTAGTGTCCAAATATTTTTCGGAACTACGTAGCCTGGGCTGGTTCATATGGAGGTTGAGCTGTTGCCCAAGCAGCAAATCCTCCCTCTCCACATGCCGCTGTGATCCAAAGGAAATGTAAGGAACCAATGCATTTTGGCAGCGGTAGTGTTGCAGGAGTTGATGGGTAGCAATAACAACCTTTAGGGACTCCGTCTCCTGGTAAATATTGTATTTTTATAGATTGAAAAATGAGTTAAAATGTATTTTTAAAAAATGAGTGAAAAATAGTGAACACTTATCAATCATGAATAAAAGAAAACGGTATTAGCCTTATAATATATGCAAAACTCAAGGGTAGACATGCCGTATAACCAAGCAACCAACCATTTTAGTTCTTAAAACATTTGGAGTTTATGAAAATATTAACGTTTAAAACTTAACGTGAAGAACGGAATACAAATAATTCACAACTTTTAGAGGCGATATAGGTTTGATTTGATTTCTTTTGTTTAATGTCATATCAACCTTCGTGGATTATTTAATGACAAAGCAATTCTAGTAGAAAAACAGCAATGGTAATATTTAGCCCATGTCTGTCGGTGGATGTGGGAGTGAAGGGGCTGGGTAAATACCTGGGTTCAATCCGCAAACTAGTATGTAATAAAATATAGCAGAACGCGTGATTCAGCTTAGTAAAGACCTAACGACTGGGGCTGTAGAATAAGCTGACTGTATAATCCCCCAAAGGTCCTCCTGTAGGCCGTATGATACAGCCCCTGAAAGAAAGTAATCCAGGTAGCTTAGCAGTCCATGACATGCAACACTCTACTTTGGTCCTTACTTAGGCTAGACGGGCGATCGGAGAGCGTCCCTCTGATGAATCGGCTAGCCATGTCAAGTGTTACCACCTATATGTTCCGACCGTATTGGCCATATGACAAACCACCAAACCTTTTATCATATATGTGCTAGAAGGCAGTGGTTAAGGTTCTTCATTGTGAGTTCGATCCTCATTAGATGCCCGATTCTAGCGACCTTGTGTCATATCCTAACCGTGGCGAACAGTTATGGCAAGAAAGACCTCTCAATGTAGAGATGGTTAAAACGCATGAACTTCTTTTTATCTTCTCTTGGCTATAAATAAAACGATTGGAAAATTAGTCCACTAGAAATCGTGCGTAGGTGATTGATTATAATTGTGCAAATTAAAGGACAAAATGATGAGAAATGATTGGTGACAAAAATAATCAAAGGAATCCGAAAATAGAATTATGAGACAGAGAGGCGATTTCGCTCAGTCGGTAGAGCATCCACTTTGGAACCACAAGGTTTTGGATTCAATACCGGCCCTCGCCAACTCAGCGCATGCGTAGCCCAGCTTGTATTTTAGCAGTAAAGTGGGAAGTTGCTGATAGGTGTGGCGCTTGACCTCAGATGCAAAAACAATCTTTTGGTTTAGCGCTAGTGAAAAGGTAATTGACTCCTTCGTTGTCCGGTTGATATGGACAATAGGCCATTCAAATGATTTTACTTACGACTTATATATAATATATATATATATATATATATATATATATATATATATATGAAAATGGGATGATATACATATATATATATCAGAGAGAGAGAGAGAGAGAGAGAGAGAGAGAGAGAGAGAGAGAGAGAGAGAGAGAGAGAGTGTGTGTGTGTGTGTGTGTGTGTGAAACCTTTATTTGCTGACTCTGAAGACACAGTAAGAAAAAATTATATATATAATATATATATATATATAATATATATATATATATATATATATACGTTTTTGGATGTCAGTGTGTGTATCTCTGTGTATGTACGCTGATAGATAGATAGATAGATGGATAGATAGATAGATTGCGAATTCTAATTATTTTGCTGGCTCTGAAGAGTCCATGACAGACAGGAACAAAAAAAATTTATATCCTTCCTCCCTCAGGGTTTGGATAACTAGTAAACATTGGTAACCACCTTAGATGATCGGCGGCAATTTTTTGTCTACAGGATGTTTGGCCGTTTTCCAGACAAGCAAATATAAAACTTTTCTTTGCTGAGTTTCTCAGACATAATCAGTGTAAGATATTTTGAAGAAAAAAAAAAGACATTAAAAAAAAAAAAAAAAACGAAACACTACGTCCGCTAGAAATCGGATCCCCGTTTGTAAACGCTAGAAAATAAATTGTTAAAAGTAAGGAATTTTTGATACACGGATATTCAGTTTTAACCTATTTAGCACAACAATCGCATCAGTCTGTTATAGGATAACTCCTTTAATTTACTAAACAATGGAAAAGAAAAAAACGTAAAAGACGCGCAAACCATGACTTCTATCCAAATTCAAAAAACTAATTATGTGTGATTCATACACATACGTCCGCGCTTTAGAGTTTCCAGAAGGTTCATAAATTATTACCGCTAAAAAGAAAAATACCAAATCGGAGCCGCTGACACATATATAAACGGAAATACAAATTAATAGCCAGTCTGCCCTACCACGCAATAGTAGGTACTTGGACCGACAGCTCAATATGTAAGCAGTAGAAGCAGCGCACACCACTCGTATGGGACTTTGTCTTGGCTGTACGTCGGTTCAGCTTAGTTGGTAGAGCTTCGCCTGGGAACCACAAGGTTCCTGGTTCATTACTAGTCTTCGCCAACTCAGCGTATGAGTAGCATAGAGATCTGTGGTAAAGTAAGGAGCTCATGGTAGGTGTGGCGCCACACCTCAGACGCTAAAAAAATATCTCCTTGGTCTAGCGCTAGTGAAAGGGGGATAGACTCTCTAGTTGTCTGGCTGATACTGATTTTAGGCCGCCCCAAAAACTTATCACTTGTATACTTGGCCGAATGATGCAAAAGGTGTTTACTTAACTCTTTCATTTTGTTTTATTGGATTTACGTTTTGTTCTTTCATGCGAGGTAGGTAATTACATTTTTTAAACACAATTTTTAACATTTTTAAAACTTATTTTTAATTGAACTCATATTTGGGTCCTAACAGTACTACCACTGCGGGTCAAAGTGGAGCTGGGAGTAATGGCGATGAAAAGGTACTTCATACTCCCCAGAGCTCCAAAATTAGAACTTCATCATTCAATGCAGTTTAACGTCATACCCAGACAGTAAAACCCTCAGCCACCACCTTCTAGCACTTATATAATAAAAAGGGTTGGGACTTGCCATCAATCAATCATATTGATGCTTGGGCTTGACTTGACCAGCCGATTGATTGGATAGGGCCTTCAGTGACAGGCCGTCTAGCCTTAAGTAATGGCCAAAATGTAGAGTGTTGCATGTCATGAACTTCTCAGCCACCAGGGTTCATCTTTAAGCATCATGGGAGGCCAACCACGGCCAACAGGTGACTTCATTGGTGGGATTTTACCCCTCTGCAGAGGTGCAGTCGGTGTGTTCTCCTGTCCCATCAAAATGGCGGCCAACCCATTCGCCACGGTGTAGGATATAACACATGGTCGAAAGCATCCACCTCAGAGCAAACTCGACATTACAGCAGTAATGGATCTGTGGGAATAGCTTGCAAACATTTACACCGCGATATGACGCCATTAACACACCTGACATATTCGTTTTTAGATTTTATCTCTGATAAACTGATTTGTTTTAAATAGCACTCGCAAAAAAAAAAACACCTTCCATGCAGTGTCAAAATTAAGTTTTGAAATATATTGTCTGAGTGAGATTAGAAGAAATGAAATAAATAAAATAAAACATTTAATATTTAAAAAAATTAATTACTTAAAAAACATAATAATCCACTGATTTTTGTTTTGACGGCCGACCATTTTAAAAAGTATATATTCTTTACATTAGAATTAAAATATTCGTTCAATTTTAATATAATTTTGTAGAGTTATGTAAAAATAGGTGTATTTTTAACAAAAAAAGTTTTTAAAAAACCCACCAATTTTTTACAAAATTATATCAAAATTGAACAAATATTGTAAATTTAATGTAAAGAATATATTCTTATTAAAATTTTCATCTCGATTTTATGGACGTCCAAAATTATGTAAAAGGATATTTTGCCACGCTCTTTCGTAAAAAAAGGGTAGACAGATCTTTGGCCTACGCAAACCATATATATATTTAAAGTCTGTGGCACCATTCTATTTTTTACTCAGTAAGTTGTTTTATTGTTAATTGATACCCATTATATCGTTCAATAGAATTCGTTGAAGTATTTCTATATATAAAATATATATTCCTTTCCTTCAGCTTATCAAATATATAATTATGTCACAATCAGATCATTACGGTCAAGTAGCCCTGAAAACACCGTTTCCGGCTAGATTAGCTAAGTTAAGCACCGATGAGGTTTTTCAATACTTATTTGGTGACCACTTATGCAATAGCAGGTACTGTAAGCAAACCGAGTCTTTTTTTACCAAAATGACTTATTTCAGCATTAAATGACCCTAAAAGGTTGATATGCCATAAACCAAGACCAATAACCACACCCAAACATATCAAACGATTGTGTTAAAAAACGGCCTCAATGGCGTCGTGGGGTGTTAATTTAGCAATCGGAAGTACGCAGGATGACGAAATGCATGGCGCATTTATTTGATTGCGTAAAGTTCTTAGTTTAGCTCTGAAAACTGAGCGATTTGAAGCAAATAGTGTTTTATCCCCTTGAAATACTCATAAACATGATTCTATCTATCTATCTATCTATCTATCTCTCTCTCTCTCTCTCTCTCTCTCTCTCTCTCTCTATATATATATATATATATAATATATATATATATATATATATATATATAATTCTGTTCATATCTATCTATCTATCTCATTGTGTGCATATCTATCTATCTATATATCTATCTATCTATCTCATTCTGTTCATATTTATCTATCTATCTATCTATCTATCAATCCCATTCTTTTCATATCTATCTATCTATCTCATTCTGTGAATATCTATCTCATTCAGTTCATATCTATCTATCTAACTATCTATCTATGTATCCCATTCTCTGCATATCTATCTATCTGTCTAATTGTCTTATTCAGTTCATATCTATCTTACTATCTATCTATCTATCCCATTTTTTTCATATCTATCTATCTATCTATCTATCTACTTATCTCATTCTTTTCATACCTATCTATCTACCTATCTATCTATCCCATTTTTTTCATACCTATCTATCTCATTCTGTGCATATCTATCTATCTATCCATCTATCTCATTCTGTTCACATCTATCTATCTATCTATGTCATTCTGTTCATATCTATCTATCTATCCATCTATCTATGTTCTTGGTGTTTGCCCGTTAACATAAATTATGATCATCGTCTTGTAACCAGCAGTTACGCTATTTTGAGTGTGAATTTTCCACGCTTTTATATCAAAGGATTTTGATATGAAGAGAGTACATTTGGCGTCAATAATCAATGAAAGAAATGTGTCCAATATCAGAAACATGCAAATTATTTCAGCATTAAATGACCCTAAAATGGTTGATATGCCATAAACTAAGACCAACAACCACACCCAAACACATCAAACGATTGTGTTAAAAAAACGGCCTCAATGGTGTCGTGGAGTGTTAATTTAGCAATCGGATATACGCAGGATGACGGAATCCATGACGCGTTTATTTGATTGCGTAACGTTCTTAGTTTAGCTCTGAAAACTGAGCGATTTGAAGCAAATAGTGTTTTATCCCCTTGAAATACTCATAAACAGGATTCTATCTATCTATCTAACTATATAATATAATATATATATATATATATATATATATATATATATATATATATATATATTATTCTGTTCCTATCTATCTATCTATCTATCTATCTCATTCTGTTCAAATCTATCTATCTCATTCTGTTCATATCTATCTATCTATCTATCTATCTATCTATCTATCCCATTCTTTTCATATCTATCTATCTATCTATCTCATTCTGTGCATATCTATCTGTCTATCTGGCTATCTGTCTCATTCAGTTCATATCTATCTAACTATCTCATTCTGTTCATACCTATCTATCTATCTATCCCATTCTTTTCATATCTATCTATCTATCTATCTATCTATCTATCTCATTCTGTTCATATCTATCTATCGATCTATCCCATTCTTTTCATATCTATCTATCTATCTATCTATCTCATTCTGTGCATATCTATCTATCTATCTATCTATCTATCTATCTATCTCTTTCTGTTAATATCTATCTATCTACCTATCTATCTTCTTGGTGTTTGCCCGTTAACATAAGTTATGATCATCGTCTTGCAACCAGCAGTTACGCTATTTTGAGCGTATGAATTTTCCACGCTTTTATATCAAAGGATTTTGATATGAAAAGAGTACATTTGGCGTCAATAATCAATGAAAGAAATGTGTCCAATATCAGAAACATGTAAGTTATTTTAGCGTAGACATAAAGATAACTGCTCTTGGCACCTGGGAGTTTCCCGCGTATGTGATTTTAAACCCAAGTGGCTGTGTTTGTTTTTGTTCTCCATTATAAACCGTAATGTGGTGTTTTTAGGGAAGAGAGAGGAGTTTTGTTTTATGGTTCTACGGAGGGAGAAGTCTCATTTTATGGTTAATATATATATATATAGTTTATATACATATATATGTGTGTGTATGAATTTTCCACGCTTTTATATCAAAGGATTGTGATATGAAGGGAGTACATTTGGCATCAATAAGGAAGCGCGTGGTGTAATGGTTAAAGTCATGGGAAATGGACTCGTCGCCCCGAGTTAAAATCCTGGACGTGGTAATTGCATTTCGCTTAGCGCTAATACCCTTGGGAAAGGTATGAATCCTACTCTCTCCCCAGCTATGGGTAAATAGCAGGGCAGACTGGGTTCTTTAACCATGGCTAGGTAACCATTCTACGAGAAGGAAAACTCTGAATTCAAACCTGTTGAACTCCGCTTAAAAAATAGACCTTGAGTCGTATCCTGCTCGTGCGGAGGAGTTGGTAAATATATATGTGTGTGTGTTTGTGCGTGTATATACATATATATGTGTGTATGTGCATGTATATATATACATACACATACACTCACACACGCACACACACACGCACATACACACACATATATATATATAAGTAAAGTTGCCGGAGTGGCCTATTGTCGGTACTAATTGGACCACGAGGGAATCTACTCCCTTTTCGCAAGCGCTAGACCATTTGTTTGTACTAAGATGGAGCGCCACACCTACCGTCAATACCCCACTTTACCGCTCAGATCAGATTAGCCAAGATGTGCTACTCATACCCTGAGTTTACAAGAACCCCGGTATCTAACCGGAAACCTTGTGGTTACTTGGCTAATACTCGCCCAACTGAGATATATATATATATATATATATATATATATATATATATATATATATATATACCTAACAGATTATATTGGCAGTGTTAAATTCCTTAACGTTTAAGAAACCTTACAACTTTCAGAACAAGTTACAAATTTATGAAGCGCTCAAGCAATAATTGACAACACCCAAAATGAATGCTATCATTAATAAGTTATAAAGAAAAACATTCACTTTTTCTGTTATTAACAAACTATTTCCAACGTTATTTTCACGGAGGAAAGCAGATAAAAATAGTGGTCACTGAGTACACGGTCATTCAACCCTTTCCAAAACTACCTTACCTGCCCTGAAAAAAGTGTAACCAAAAGTAAACTATACCCATTAATGATCTACAAAATTTCCAGGTGGGGTAAAGTTGATTTTAATTAAGTGTTTTCTTCTCTTGGAGTGGTTGCCTAATCAATAATTTTTCAACTGATGTATTTCTATAACAGTATTGTAAATGTATTGTATGTGAACAGACCTGTACTAAACAATGTAAATTGAGGTCTTTCGATTTAGAATAAGGGAGTCCATGGAAAATTACCGGGACTGTTGGTAACCCTTGACCCTTAGAGGCGCGTGATTTTACGTGCTATGACAGACACATGATAGTTAGTTTAGAGTTTTAGGTTGGTTGGTTTATTGATATTAACGGCATATCAACCCGTCCGGGGTTATGTCATGCCTAACGGTTAGGGCGTAATACATATTGTGTATTCATATATATACTTTTAGTAATTGGTTTTAACAATGTGTTAGCATTATTGGGGATTATATTTATGGCATTGATTTGTTTCATGTCTATATTCTCTTGTATAATTTTATTTCCCTCAAAAAGGAGAAAATATCCTCTTGTTAACATTTTTCAAACCGATCTTTCATATTGTTTGCTTTAAAATAACGGTTTTGATGTGAGCAAAAAATCTGCATTCCATAAATAAGTGTTTAACTGTCAGAGGTGTTTGACATGTTTCATATTGTGGTGGTTTAGAGTTTTAGTGGATCCTACTATTTACTCATAAGAGAAGATCATTCAAAAGGCATTAACTTGAAGTGAAATTCCAAACCGTCTCGTCCATGATTTGAAATCTGATCACCGATTTCATTGTCTGCGACAATAACCGTATAACATATTGCCTCATTTAAGGGAGTTGTATGTAGATAATAATCATAAGTAATCGAACTGTATTTGTGACGTGGCGGGATCAATTTGAAATGTATGTTATGTACGGTCATTACTTCGATATGTGACATGGCATCTAATTAAAGGAGTATGTAGTTTCTATACTTATCTGAACCGGAGTTGCTGGTATTCTGTATCTGTCGTCGGGCTTGCATTTTCTCTGTTCTTGGAGTGTGGAAATCATTTCGATCTTGCCTTTTGCTGTTGATAGTTTTTAATAACGAGCACAAAATGTTTTTTTAGAGCTCAAATCTTATTTTGCACCCAAGTAAAAAATGCCTTGGAGAACAGACATTCATCTTGCGTCTGTTCTCGTCATTGACTCAGCTCAGACTTTCCAGTCCGCCTCCTCCGAAAACTCACTTCTCTGACCATCTCCGTTTCACTTCTCCCCCTTTGGCATCCTTCGGCCAATCAGAGGCCAACAGGTCAACCATTTAGAAATCATCCTTAATTTAGTTTATTTCCACTATCACATGACACAACTAAAATCTTGGGGTTTTCCACATTTCATTATTTTACAATCGTTCACTCCCTTGTGTGGTTTGGGTATGCCAGTTTAGAGTTCAGGAGTTCTGAGGTGTTACGGCTTTTTTGCCTTTAAACCTGGTTGTTTGTTTGGTTGCTTGCTTGGATTTTAAGTCATGTCACCCCTTGGGGTTTTTTTATGCCGAAGATGTTTTTGTTTTATTCATTCTTTTTGAGAATTCAACTTTAAAAAAATTTAAAACACATTCTTTTGAAACTCATTTTTAAGTCTATTTAACCCATATGTTTTATCACCCTGGATCAGAGTGGACGTGGGAGAAATGGCAATTATGGGGTACTCCACAATCGTTAGAGATCCAGAATTGGAACTTCACCACCAGATGCTGTTTGACCTCATACCCAGGAGACTAAGACCCTCAGAGACCACCTACTAGCAACCTTCACACCTGAGTTCACGCAAACCCGGACTAGTTGCATCATTTAGGGTCCAACTAAGGGACAAACAGATCTGTTTTAAAATAATTAGTATTAGATAGGTATTCCTGAAATCAAATAACTGTGTGCAAAAAAAAAAAATTAATAACAGTCTAATACATCATTGATGTTTTACGTTATTTACTGCGAGGTTAAACTCAGTATATCGTTATCGATCATATGGAAATTCAATCTCACAGACAAGTTAAAGAGACAGTTCTTCCAGGCCGTTGTCGTGTCAGTACTGCTGTATGGCTGCACTGCCTGGACCCTAACGAAGCGACTAGAGAATAAACTAGATCGGAGCTACACAAGAATGCTGCGTGTGATCCTGAACAAGACGTGGAAACAACACCCCACGAGAAAACAGCTATACGGCCACCTGCCGCATATCACCCAAACCATCCAAGTAAGAGGAACAAGACACGCGGGACTCTGTTGGAGAAGCAAGGACGGACTCATAAGCGATGTCCTCCTGTGGAAGTCAGCACATGGGCACGCCAGTGTGAGCCGACCAAAAAAGACGTATATTGACCAGATCTGTGCGGATACAGGATGCGGCATAGAGTACCTCGAGAATGATGAGCGATAGAGACGGATGGAGTGAGATTGTCATGGATATCCGTGCTAACAGCGCGACATGATAATGATGATGATGATGATGATATCGGTGAATATAGCCCATTGAAATCGTCCCTTTGCGCTCCACACATCACAGCTATATTCCTCTTCCAATGACTCCCAAGCATTGTGTCAAAATGGCCTCAATGGTTTCGGGAATAGTAAATAGCTGTCACTTGTTTCACACTGAAAAATCACTACGTGTGTTATATACCCACTTCATATCGGATATATAATGGGGAGGAGAGAGTGATGTTCATAAGTGGTTCTGTTTCGTCGACCGACAATCTTTCTTTGGGTTGAGTTCTTCTGATCGATACATCTTCTGTTCTGCTGGGCTGTGTTCGTTTCTTTATTTTTGATAATGAAGCAAGACTTGATTTATTTTACAAAGACGTCTTTATTAAAAGCCTGAATCTCAAAAGGGTTTTTAACCGCACGGTGAGAAGATGGCATCTTGGGAACAGACGACCCTAACATCTGCTTCCTTCAGCTAATGGTTAAAATCTAACTAATCTAGCTCAGTCCTCTTCTCAGCCAATCAGAAATCAGTGGCTATGTCAGCGAAAGGTGAACTACAGTCAATAACTTTTTCAACGGTTAATGGTAGCTTTCCATTTACCGTACTATTATTTAAATCTTAGTACACTTACAGTCATAATTCGTAGGCAACCCACAAATTATTTAACATCTTTTGTTTTGAATAGAATGAGTTCTGAGGTAAATAGATAGTAAACTTTGAAATATCCGATCATACAGATAAGACACCATGAAAATTTGATATAGCCGTAGGGGAAACTTGGTAGGTAAAATAATAAGATTCGAACTCTGAGTTCAATGTAGGTGCCTATCTAGACAAGATAATTTCTTATTAATTAATTCCTTAACATAGTAAACCAAATTTCATTGAAATATCCCCATATTTCAGTCCTAAACGAATAACCCCCAGCAGAAAGGCGGTTAGAAATCTAGTTACGCAGACCCGTGATAATACAAAGAATTGAATCAACAGTGAATGTTTCACAACTGTTTGTTCAATTCCAGACTAATATCGACTTGGTAAACAAATAGAACACCTGCCATTTGATGATTATAAGCAGACTAGACTAACAGATTTCGTTCATTTAACGAGCTGAATCCTCCATTTGCTTGTATATGAGATTAAGCAGAGCGCCTATATATTAATACCCGTGTTCCTTAATTGTACGGCCGTTATCATCTGGCAGCATCCCCTGGTTAATAATGAGACCATCCAAATCGTCCAAGATGAAATGCAAAAATGTAAATCCTGATTAACTGGTGTTGCTTATCCACCGAATTCTTATTTCGTATGAGTTTTGTAACCTCAGTTAAATAAAGAACCATTCAATTTTTAATGTAAATAAAGGGAAGAAAAAGACATGATAAAATATAATAAGAAACGAAGAAAGAAATAAAGAGAGTAGGGCAAAGATAGAGAGGTTGGATGAGCACGCGGAAGCGATAACACTAATCTGTTTCTATCGAACATAATGAAAAGATGAAAAGGAGGGAAGAAAGAAAGAAATGAGTACGTGTGAGAGAGAAAGATAGTTAAATGTATATTATTATACTTTTTACATATTGAACTATAGCAATAGCTCTTAAGTTTGGTTTGGTTTGGTTTGGTTTGTTTTATGGCATATCAACCTCTGTGGGTCATTTAATGCCGACAAAGTTGGAGAATAAATTCATTCTTAATAGATACTCAATTTTTTTAATGAACTCATGTTTTTCTATTTAACCCATAGATGGGAAGATCTTAAGTAAACATATCAAACATTGTAATATCATACTGTGGTATATCCGCAGGTCCAGCAATTACATTAACTGCAGAACCGTCACTGTAGAATAAAACCTTTCAAACTAGTTACATGTATAGGATGATTTAACTCTTTGCCTACTTTAAGCCTATTGCATCGGCTCTCGTAACACTGCGATCCTACCGTACCCGATGACTGACTCTAGAATGAGTCGCTTATTATACCGAAAAATAATTACGTGAACATCTCTGCCATCTTTTGTTTTGTCTGTGGTGAATAGATAGGGAACTTTGAAATAGCCAGTCATACGTGTAAAAAATACAAAGAAAAGTTGGTTGAGCCATCGGGGAAATTTGGTTGACAAAGAGTTTAAAGAAATGATAACAATCTTATGGAAGCAACTTTATGATATAATTTCAAACAGTCTCTACATTTGACTATCCCTATTATTAAAATATATTAATATTTCTATGGGAGTATCTTTATTATAAAAGCAGATCTGGTTTAGATTCTGATAATGTTTTGACAGGGATGGTGAAGAGTTGAAAACCTTTAATATCATAAAGGATCTTCCATAAAAATGTTAACATTTTTAAAAACCCCGTGGATAGTATTACCTTGAATTACGAGTTTAATTCGTTCCGTTCGTAACTCAATTTCTTTGTATATCAAATCAATTAAAATAATCTGATATGTCATTAATACATTCTAGCCTCCCAACAAAAAAAAAATACCCTATTTTTTGTTACGTTTATTGTGAATCAGAAAAAATAGCACCATATTGTATAAAAACAAAATAAAATAAAATGTAATGAATTTTGTGCTGTAATATATTTTGATGTTTATTTTTTCCATAAATGATATTTTTCTTTGGCGTAATAAATTTGAAAACTTTGTTTTTAGTGAACTTATTAACATAAACGTATCTGAAGCTCGCTTTTACCTCACATTTTAAATCTCATCACAAAGCAAGAAATCGATCGAGTTACAGTTGGGGCAGTCGTATGTCAAGGTACCACTTTATATTTAATAGAGATTATATCCGTCAGCGTATGAGTAGCACAGGGGTCTGTGCAGTAAAGTAAGGAGCTGATGGTTAGTGTGGCGCTCCACCTCAGAGGCGAAAACAATTTCATTGATCTAGCACTAGTGAAAAGGGGATACACTCCCTCGCTGATTGACTGACACTGACTTTAGGCCACTCCGATGACTTTACTCTTTTTTAATATCTGTTTAAAATCCTATCAGCTTTCACATTGTTGTAACAAAATATAGATCTACAATGAAAGCAATTTCCTAACTTCTAGGCATAAAATAACCATTGACCGTTTAAAATGCCGTTAAAATCAATCAATCAATCAATCAATCAATCAACCAATCAACTAATCAAATTTTTCGAATTCATTTCATCACAGTTTAAGTTTGTAATATATTGTCTGATCAGTGCACCCAAGGACCAGGCTGAATAGGAAGTGCATGGGGGTCAGGTGCAGCCTGGAAACGAAAACAGGATGTGGCCTTGACCTAACCTTTTGCACCTGGAAATGCAGGTGAACATTTGACATGATTTAGGTGCAGAAATCTGTACGCGTAGCCCATAGCCAATGAAAACAGCCTGCGTGGGCGAAGAGGCGTGTCTACAGAAAAACTGCGTAGGTGTCACGAACAAAGAGGCGTGACACCGGGGGTCAGACTACAATAAAAGAAGCCCGTAAAGATCGATTAGACAGACAACGATCAGGTTCGAGATCACTTGAAAAGAACTCCCGAAGGCTCCACGTTTGCGTAACCCTGCCAACTACTCTCAGCTGTACACAACCGAGGGAATAAACATCTCATCTTACATTTTCCTAAATACAACTGTTTGTGTTCTTTGACAGGTCCAGTGTGTAACAAGTTGACATATGGCTAGTACAAAAGAAACAGGAAAAATAAAAATTCTGATTACAATATGAGTTCTATTCTTTTGCGGTCAGTCTAGTATCTGTGTCATTCACATAAATTTTCTAGACAGGAGGCTCACTTGTGTAATGGCTAAGGAAATTGGACACCACGAAGCTAGTTCAAATCCAGCACTAGTCAGTTTGTATTTTACATAATGCTTATACACTTGGGATAGGTATGCATTCAATTATTCTCCTACCAGCTATGAGTAAATAGTAGGATAGACTTTAATCTTATTATGGCTACCGAGCTAGGGAAAGGAAAACTATGAATTCAAACTTGTTAAATTCCACTTAAAATTTGATCCAGTGCCACCTCCTGTTTGTGCGGAGGGGTTGGGTAAATGCATAGCCTGACAATTCTAATAAGTAAGTTAGTATTACAGACCTGTTACTAATTGATATCATATAACTGTGTACAAAATGTTATGAAACATCTCCACAAAACATGTAAATATAAATGTATAATGTTACTCAATAACTTTTGGGAATAAAATAACCCTAGACGCGTTGGTATGCCGTTAAAAATTATCAGACTTGATGTGAAAGACTTTGCAGTGTAAATATTATATAACTGTGTGTAAAAAATATTATGAAACACACAAAACATTTAAATATGAATGTACAATAAACGTGATTCCATAAAATCTGGGAATAAAATAACTCTAGACGTGTTCACATGTCGTTAAAGACAATCTCATTAGATGTGGAAAACTTTGCAGTTGTACATTTTATATAACATTATGCAAAAAACTCTTATGAAACATCTACACAAGACATTTAAATATAAATGTACAATGTGATTCCATAACTTCTGGGAATAAAATAACCCTAGATGCGTTGATATGCCGTTAAAAACATTCACACGAGATTTGGAAGACTTTTCAGTGTAAATATTATATAATGGTGTGCAAAAAATCTATTTTGAAACACATGCACAAAACATGTAAATATAAATGTACAATGTGATTTCATAAAATCTGGGAATAAAATACCTCTGGATGCGTTGACATGCCGTTAAAAATAATCACACTAAATGTTGAACACAGCAGTAAATATTGCGTCTGAATGTATGTCAGTCGAAAAGTAATCAACCATTACTGTTCAGATTTCATTTTCAAAAAAGGAACACTTTATTGTTTAGTAGCAAATGAAATTTCACTTGAGGAGACGTCACACAGATTGCAAATCAGCTGCAAGAAAATAAAATAAAAACACCCCCCCCAAAAAAAAAATAATAAAAAGACTACGTCAGACAAACATTTCGATTATTTCCAGCAACTTTTCACTTACTTAAGCTAGGTGAGCGGTCGGAGAGGCCCTCTCTAATCAATCGGTTGGTCACATCCAGAACCTATACGATTGTCCCACCCTATTGCCTTTATGGTAAACCCCCAATCCGTTTTATCGTATATGTGTTAGAAGATCGTGGCTGGGGATCTTAGTGTCCTGGTATGACATTAATTAATCTCCATATAAATATCTTTTAGAATACGTCACGTTTTAATAGCATAGTTAAGTTTTATTTGGGGATTAAAAGCTTAAACACTACAAATCTACTAGAGTTTAAAAAACGTTCCTGATCTTTTTTATTCGGAGAAACTCATAATGGTGTTTTGGGTTATCTACAAGATACGCACTCCCGAGTTTTTCAGTTTTTCTTCTAAGGAAATCTCCTTTCAAATTAGCAGCAGGGTCTTGTTTTTTTTATCTGAATTATTAAATAATTTTCTTTTACAATAAATTATTTTGGGAATTTTTCAATATATATCCCAATGAACATTTTTAACAATAAATTAACTTTTTTCAATAATAGAATTTGAAAATTTTCATTGAAACATATTTATTGAAAAATGCCCAAATTATTTTATTGTAAAAAGCTGAAAAATTCGGGAGTGCATATCTTAAAGATGATCGATTTTTGTCCTCATCTCCCTTTAGGTCCTTGTGATGGTCATCTCGTTTTGTCGAACGATACCCAATGATAGCTACTTGCCCAGAAAAAACACCATTTCATGAGAGTCAAAATAACATGGCTTATAGGATGTCCTATTTACCGAATAAGAATTCATTATATGGAGACATTAAATTACATCTAATGCTAAAGTTCCAGTTCTGGAGCTCTGGGGATTATGGAGTACCCCTTCATCGCCATTACTCCTAGGTCTGTTTTCACCTGAAGTGTTAGTACCTTTTAGGGTCATATCTATGGGTTATATATATGAATTTGTATTAATTGAGTTAAAAAATAGGATACCCATCAAGAATGAATAAAACAAAACGTCTTCAGTATAAAATAAACCAGCAAGGGTTGACATACCGTAAAATCCAACCAACCAGTTTTTCACGCTTATATTACATATCTGCATTTTTCTCTCTCACTCTGTTTTCTTATGCGCTTGTATATAATTCCCTTCATTAATAATTTCGCGGCATATTTTTCACAAGACCGCAATGTTTATGTTATCCTAAAAGCTTGTTCGTTCAACTTTTATTAGCTTTTCAAAGACTGGTAACAGATAACAAGAGCGAGAAAGCAATGTTAAAAATTAGTATACAGCAAACACAAATATATATGCTATACAAGTTATGCGCCCGTTGACGCATGGGCGTATTTATACAGTACACTATGCGTAAAAAATTGTTCAAGAAACACACCCAAAATGTAATCTTCACTAGTACTTATAACAATAGCCACGAATTCTATGATATGAGGCTACTGTATAAAGGGATTCTGCACCATATTTCCCCAGTAATAAAGCAATATGGGTAATGTCAAGATTATACAGTTCTTTATCGCTTATGGGTATGTGTTGTATACCCTTTCTTACTTCTTACTTCTGGTCGTATTTTCTTCTGGCCGGCTTTGCTATTCTGATCGTCTTTGGTATATCTTCTAACATCTTGCGTCTGGAGTTGACTTGGGGACTTCGGTCTGATTTTCTGTTAGGGATTTCTCGTTATCAGAAGCCCTGTGTCATTTTTAGTTTTTAGATAATAAACACAAGACTTCGATTTACTTTTAATCTTATTTTATTGTTAAATCCCCACCAGACATCTGCGCAGACCGACTTACATCCCATCGGGCTCGGCTCCTACCTGCTAACTGACTGAGACTTACTTACTATCCTTAAACCGGAAGACAGGGTCTTCTATGCCATTATGTTTCTATACTGCCTTATATAAGTATTAGGGATCTAATAATTATGTAACATATGTTCATTAAGCATTTTAACGGAACAATGATTCTATATCGGTAAAATCTTAATATAATGGAGATTGTGTGTTTTTCTATCTGTACCTAAAACTATATTACCATTCAAGTTACAATTCCCTTAATTATTTACGTCATATTCTCCATGATTGTTATTTTTATTTAAACCTCTATTATCAATAAAAAATTGTTCTTCATTATTAATACTTTTAACTATATCTACATACTAATAACATGCAATTGTATTTATATATAGAACAAAATAGCGGTTTACAGTGTGAACGAAAAGGCTAATTTGCATATTGATATTAAAAATTTGATTTTAATAAATATGTGCTTAGTATCATTAATTTCTAATTTTTTGGTTTTATCTTAATGAATATGAGCATACATCCCGGGGATAAATCTTAAAAGAAATCCATTAACAAGAAAAAATGATTGTAATTTTATTCTTTACTTTCTATTTTAACAAAATAGTTAAATTAAGAAAATTTGACAATGAAGTGACGGGAGTGACGGAAGTGTAAATTTCAGATGTTTTATTTTCTGAATATACCCCCCACTCTCTGTTTCAAATCTTTTTATCTGCATTCTTATTTAGTTTCATTAGCCTCTAATTTAATATAGTATTTTTTTACATTAAAACTTAAATACTTGCACCCAGAATGTGCATATATTTACTAGTCTGGATAATAAAAGAACTAAAGTGGGCGGAGTGGCCTATTGTCGTTATCAGCCGGACAGCGATGTGTATATAATGGTGTGCAGGGGGGGGGGCTAAGAACCTTGATTATAACCTGATATGTAAATTAGCACGGAAACGTTTTTAGCAAGATTTATGCGTTAGATGAGAATGGAATAGTTTAACAATGAATCATCAATGCCAAATAGCATGTTTCGGACCATATTACCTTTAGGCACCCCTTTTTGATCTCGATTAATAAAGGAAATGTTTTTCATTTACACCGTCAATATCCTGTTGTTTGTTAGGGGTTAGGGTTAGGGATGAGGGTTAAGGGTTAGGGTTAGGGGTTAGGGGTTAGTTATATAATTTAAAAAAGATCTAAAAATCGTCTGTTAAAACAACCAGATATTGACGGTGTAAATGAAAAACATGTCCTTTCTTAATCGATTTGACCTTGTCAGAAAAGGGAAAAAATATAGAACATGAGAGTGAAGGTGGTACCTATCATAGTTGATGCTCTTGGAACGGTCCCCAAGGTTTTATGAAAGTGACTTGCGGAATTGAAAATCAGAGGAAGAATGAAAAAATAGCTTGGAAAATAAAATAGATAGGAGCTGCACGAGGATGCTTGCGTGCTGGCTTAAATAAATCCTGGAAGCATTATCCCACAAAGAAACAGCTATACAGTCACCTGTCCCCTATTACACAAATCATTCGGCGAACAAGACATGCCGGACACAACTGGAGGAGCAAAAACGATCTCACAAGTGACATTCTACTATGGACATCTGCAAATGGACGTACCAGTGTGAGTCGACCGGCAAAAACCTACATTGATCAGTTGTGTGCGTATTCTTGATGCCAAGCAGAGGAGCAGTGACTGACAGGGACCCTTAGAGAAAGAGATTCATGGGAATCGTGTTCACAGCCCGACCTGATGATGATGATGATGATGATGATGTTGATGAAAAATAGTTACTTGAAGCTCTAATTGTTTACTAAGTGTTGTATAGGATTAGCTACATCCCCTCTATACCATAAAATAATGGGTGCGTCTGTCTGATAAATAGCTGATAGGCAGACGAGATGAGGAGTTAGTTAATTAGTGTATATATATATATATATATATATATATATATATATATATATATATATATATATATATATATATATATATCCGGTGTAACGATTTTATTGGTGATCTTTTCAAGCTTTCTGGTCAACTTTTTTATATTTGGATGGAATTCGTGCATTAGACCACCGAAGTTCATATCCCGAGCACTTCGAAGTGCCATCATCAGGGGTGATGTGTTCCAGTTTTTTTTCCAAAGTATATTAATAGATGTGGAGGCTGGAAGGAGGAGAATTGATAGGAAAAGGGTTATAGGAATTTTAAAATGTGAGTACTGCATTGAAAATTAATTTGGTTTTGTGCCGAAAGTACTCGGGATATGAACTTCGGTGGACTAATCCATGAATTCCACCCAAATATTAAAAAAAGTTGGCCAGAAAGCTTGAAAAGATCACAAATAAAATCGTTAAACAGGAGACCTGTCTTTTGTTTAATTCCACATGTATAAATGAAAAAATGCTGCCCAAACACACACACACACACACACACACACACACATATATATATATGTGTGTGTGTGTGTGTGAATAAATATACTACTGCTACGAAGCCCTTGACTTGCGTCTTATTCGCTTTACATATCTCTTACTTCTCTTGTGCGTAGTGTTAATTGGCCGCCTTACTCACGACACAAAACCAAGGATAATTCTTATTAGTTATTTGAAACCATATAACTGTGTGTTTTCAACGTGACTTTGCCATAAGCTTTAATATTTGAGTTCAAATACTTAAGAATAATCGCGTAGAAGTAAGTGATAAGTAAAGACATTTGGCAGAAATGTGTTTTGCTTGGATTCTTTGATCATTTCTTTGCGAGAATATTTTGTGCTATTTTCTTCCTGTCTTCTTTATTTGCTTCAGTGAACGGCTTTCTTTTCTGCCGTCACTTCAGTAATCCTTTCTGATTAGCATTCTTTGTCTTTAGCTTAACGTTTCGCTTGATTTACGTCCTGTTTAGGGGAGCGTCAAATCCATAAATTGCCAGCATTATTTTAGGGAATGATGATTCTTTATCTATCTTTCACGTCCACAGTTCTTCGTCAAGATTTTGTTTTTTTTTAATTCGCAGCTGCAAATCTATTCGCTGTGCTCCTCCATCGCATCACCCTTTTTATTTGGGCGCGAATTTGAATGCGCAGAGGGGTAGGATCTCCTCACCCATCCCAAAAAGAAGAGGTGTCCTGGGTATGACATTAAACGACATCTGATGTTGAAAGTCCCGTTCTAAAGATCTAAGCAGTGTGAAGTACCCATTCATTGCCATTACACTCAGGCCCACTCTTAAATGGAGTGGTAGTTCCTGTTATAGGTAAAATATATCTATTCAAAAATCATTCGCATTAGATAGGATTACTTTATAGCGTATATATTCGCTAACCTCTAGACATAAGATAACCATAAATGGGTTAAAATGCTGTTAAAATCAATCAATTAATCAACTAAATCAGTTTAGTTCCTCAAAACTGATCATTCCAGGCAAAGAGACTTGCTTGTAGAAGAAAAATCAGAATGTATTTTCTAAGCGTAGCTTAATCTGTCACAGCATTGTTACAGTTTAGTTGGATTGTACTCACAACACTTGCGATGGGGTATGCAAGACAAGCGATGGTAGTCTTTCAAAAATTAGCATCTGCATATTCTATATCTAGTTTTACATATTTGATAGATTGCGTATAAATTGTGTACTATAATTGTTATGTATTGATAATAACACTAATTTCTGAATCAAGCAAATATACAGTATAAGTGATTGATAGAACTTCACCTTTTTATTAACCTCGGCGTTGGTTGGCTAGAGCCGAACGTGAGAATAGAAAGTTAGTTTGGAAAGTTAGTTTTGGCTGGGTCACAGGACAGGACGGGCGCAAATTAGCGCCAGCTTTCCGATGACATTTCTCAACGTACGTTTGTTTAACTTAGGATTGAATAAAAGACATCTAAAAAGAAAATAAAAACTTGTGTTCGTTACTAAAAACTAATTGAGATAAAAAAAAACGAAGAAATCTCAAGAAAGAAAGATCATAAAAGAACAGCGAGAAGTCAGCCCAGGTAGACGACTGATCCGGCTAAGTAGAATATCATAGAAAGCAAGAAGAAAAGAACATACTATGCAAAACCAGGGCTTCTGTTTTAGTCGGTATTTACACGACCTGTTCGGCAATTGTAGGACGTGACACAAGGCCCCAAGTATGGGGCATCCAACGTGGAGGTTTCTGTTTTAGTACATATTTTCAGAGACTTCCTTATAAGCTTTGTCTAGTCTGGTACATGGGTCTCAAGTATATATATTTACCAACTCCTCCGTATGAGGAGGATGTGACACATGGCCAATTTTTAAAGCGGAGTTTAACAGGTTTGGATTCAGAATTTTCCTTCTCATAGACTCTTTGCTTAATCAAGGTTAAATAATCCAGTCCGTTCTACTATTCACCTATAGCTGGAGGGAGAATAGTTTCATGCATACCCTCTTAAAGGGTGGACATTTAGCCAACCAGTTCGCCACGAGTCGCGGGTGTCGCAAAGTTGCAAGTTTGAAACATCCAGCGAGGAACGAACACGCTATTCTGTAGTAATGGATCACTGAAACTAGTTTGTTAAACATTACACCACGATGAGACATCCAATTTTTCCCAATGGCATGACTGTGAAATGCAAACAGGCTCGTCCTGTATTTGAACTCGGGTCGCCGAGTTCACTTCTTACGACGATAACTGTTACAATACAAGCGCGTTTCATTTATATATTATAGATTACTAGCAAATATATGCACCCTCCGGGTGCAAGTATTTAAGTTTTAATGTAATAGAATATATGTATAGAATATATTATATTAGAAAGGCTAATGAAACTAAATAAAAATGCAAATAAAATGATTTGAAACAGAGGGGTGTATAATCGAAAAATAGAACAACTGAAACTTACTCTTCTATCACCCTCGTCTTTCATTGCTAAATTTTCCTAATTTAATAACTTAGTTAAAATAGGAAGTAAAGAATAAAATCTGAATTATTTCTTCTCTTTAATCGATTTCTTTTAAGATTTATTGAAGAGATTTTTTATCATATTCATTAAGATAAAACCATACAATTAAAAATCAATAATACTAAGCACATATTTATTAAGATCAAATCTTTAATTTCAATATGCAAATTAGTCTTCCTGTTCACACTGTAAACTGCTATTTTAGGGTATATATAAGTACAATTGCATATTATTCATTTGTAGATATAATTAACAGTATTAATAATGTAAAACAATTTTATTCATAATTGAGGTTTAAATAGAAATAAAATCATGGAGAACGTGACGTAAATAACAAAGGGAATTGTGATATAGTTTCGGTTACAGACAGAAAAGCACACAATCTCCATTATAATAAGATTTGCTTATGTAGTGTTCGATTATTGTGGTTTGTGACAGTCTAGTAAGATGCCAAGTTTAAAGTAGTATTTAGTAATTCCGTCTTGCTAGATCATTTCAACGGTTGTAAGACTTAGCTGAAATTACTAACCATTTATATGCTGCAGGCTTCATTGCCTTTTTTTCTGTTTTTTTTAAAAAAACTCTTTTATTCGGATATTTATGTAAATTTTCCCAACATTCTTCCTTGAATGTTTTTTCTAATTGATTACCCGCTTTAATTTTGCTTTTGTCAACCATTAAGATCGATAGGGGAAATCAGATCCTACCCTGTAAAACTTATTTGCAAACCACGTGATAAATAGATAAATAAAAGGAAGATACATAGTATATAATAGCGATAATAGTTACCCCCCCCCCCTTGAGGAATTACCGTGTTCAGCATACAGGATTAATATGAATACGTAAATTGATTAGAAAAATACTTGTATTATATAAAATGGCAAATTGCATTGAACATTGTATTATATAGAATTGGAAATTGAATTAATACTTTTCCGAATTATATAGAATTGCAAATTGCAATGAAAATTGCCCGTATTATATAAAATAGTAAATTGAATTGAAAATTGCCCATATTATACGGAATTGTACATTGCAAGTAAAATTCCCCTTATTATATACAATTACAAATTGAATTAAACGTTACCGCATTATCTCAAATTGTAATGGAAATTGCATGTATCATATAGTACTGCAATTTGAATTAAAAAAAATGACTGCTGTATATATTAATGCAAATTACAATGAAAATTGCTTGTATCATAAAGTGTTGCGAATTGCATTAAAAATTGCCTGTATTGTAAATTGAATCAAAAATTTGCTGTTCTGTATAGTATTGTGCCAATAAATATCTTGCTACGATATAAAATTTATACTGTATTAGAATAACATATATAGATATAACGGATATTTATAACATAAATGTATTGTCCTTCAATTGTATCTATTGATTCCTGAATATTTTAGTCTCAATTACGTTTCTTTTCAATATTTTCTTGTCTCTTTAAACTTCATTTCCTTCTTTTTCTTTTTTAGTTTTTTTTTTGTATTCTTTCAACATTCCACCATAACGTTTAACCTTCCATTTAAAATTTTATCCATTTATTATTTTTTCAATTCTTTTTATAATACACGTTTTCTTTCATCTTTCGTTGTTTCCTATCTTTCATTCATTCGTTGCTTGATAATTTCATTCGTTCTTCCATTAATTTAATATTCTTTCTCTTCTTTTTATAATTCCCAGCTTTCGTTTTCCTTCATCTCTCATTGTTTTCAGACTTTCATTCTTTTGTTGCTTAACACTTTCTTTCGTTTTTTCATTTATCCATTCACTTTTTTTTTCTTTCTATAATTCACAGATTTCGTTTTCCGTTATCTCTCGCTGTTTCCTAACTTTTATTCATTCGTTGCTTGATGTTTTCATTCAATTATTTTCACTCCATTTTCTTCTTCTCCTGTTTGCTTTTCTTTCCTATTTCCTTGATCTTTTCATGATTTCCTATCTTTTCTATTTTTAACTCACCGTTTTTTAGGTTCCTTTTTTCATCTTTCCCAACATTTTCCATTCGTTTTTATTAAATTATTTTAACTTTTTCTTTTATTCTTTGATAAAACCTCCTTTTCTCCACCTGTCTCGTTTCTGTCTTTGTTCATTTCTTAAAAGAAAACTTTCCATTCTATCATTTATACAAACTCACCCTCCACACACACACATTCTAAATGATTACTGTTTCTCTCTTTGTTCACGTTTGCGAGTAAATCTAAAAGGCAAACAAAACTAATCGATTCGAGTTCCTGTCTCAACAAATTTATTCACAAAGCAATAAACATATTTATGCCTTAAAACATAAAATAAAAAATGAAATAAAGAAAAAAACAATAACAAAGTTTGTGTATATTAGCCAGCTCTGTTATAATTTGAACTGAAATTTTGTAGGTAATCTTTTTTTTTTAGCCCAAACCAAGTCGCATTATATATTCTGCTTACAAACACACGTCTGCGTATGCACGTGTCAGGAGTATCTAAATCGTGAATGAATATCTTGTACACACGCACACATATAATTTCAACCATATGAACTCACGCATACACAAATTCCCGAACACACATCGATAAATAACTCTACCTATAGATACACATTTGTACAGGAAATACAATAGTCAGATGAAAGGAATTTTCTTCTGACGATTACGTTTTATATCTTATTAAAGATTATATGAAATGATTAATAGCGAGTCAAAAGTAAGACGGTGATGTCCTCATTTCTTTTAGCTTTTATACTGCTCAGCTGGTCAGCATTTAAGCACTTCTGATTTATCAAACCAGTTTTTAAAGATTGTTTATTCTTATCTATCTATCTATCTATCTACCCCTCTCTCTTCTCTCTCTCTCTCTCTCTCTATATATATATATATATATATATATATATATATATATATATATATATATATACGTGCATATATATATATATATATATATATATACATATATATATATATATATATATATTATATATGGAGAAAAATATGTATATATTTTTATATATATAGAGGAGAAATATATATATATATATATATATATTATATATATATATATATATATATATAATATAATAATAGTTGGTATATCTATAAGTAAACCGTGCTCAATATTATCTATAGAGCATTTATTTCTAAGTTAAGGTAGCGTGGTTTCTTTCACAGTCTTGGTTTGGTCTTAAGATGACATATATATATATATATATATATATATATATATATATATATATATATATATATACCATTCTTAAGACCAAACCAAGACTGGGAGAGAAACTGTCAGTAACCTGGCGCAGTTGACTGTATGTCCACGCTACCTTAACTTAGATATAAATGCTCTATAAATAATATTGAGCACAGTTTACTTATAGATATACCAACTATATAATTATAGTATATATATATATATATATATATATATATATATATATATATATATATATATATATGAAGTGTGTCAAAAAGTATCGAGATTTTTTGTACTTTTTGACACACTTTGTATTCTGAAAAAAAAACGATCGATTCATTCTCCATTTCTATCTTGGTAAATACAGTCTTAAACTGTGTACTTTTTGAATTCTGAAAAAATTAATGAATGGAACTTTTTTTTTTCAGAATACAAGGTGTGTCAAAAAGTAAAAAACAATCTCGATACTTTTTTGGCACACATTGTATATATATATATATATATATATATATATATATATATATATATATATATATGTCGAATTAAACAAAAGGCATGTCTCCTGTTTAACAATTTTATTGATGATCTTTTCAAATTTTTTGGCCAACTTTTTTTATATTTGGATGGAATTCGTGGATTTGTCCACCGAAGTTCATATCCCGAGTACTTTCGGCACTTTGAAGTGCCATCATCAGGAGTGATGTGTTCCAGTTTTTTTTTCGTGGACTCATCCACGAATTCCATCCAAATATAAAAAAAGTTGGCCTTTTATTTAATTCGACATGCATAAATGAAAGAATGCACACACACACACACACACACACACACACACACACAAAATATAATATATATATATATATATATATATATATATATATATATAATATCAATTATTATATTATATAACAGCTCTATTTTATAGCACTCTACCAATTAATACTGCCTTTGGTACACCATTCCAGCAAAAGCTGTAATAGTGACCATCTCAAAATACAGGTATATATATATATATATATATATATATATATATATATATATATATATATTACAGTTTTGGTTGAAAACCACCAAATATTTCATTTTTCAATTGCTTATGCTTAAGTCTTCGTGTATTTTTTTTTTTATGTCGGGGTCCAAATAGTAGAGAAGACACCCTTGATTTAAGAAGAGCTTGAATGAACATAAGTAATTAAAATCATCAAAAAGATATATATATATATATATATATATATATATATATATATCATAATCCCCATGTCACGATGACAGCACGGATTGATATGACTGACTGTCTCTCTCACCACTTGTCTCTATCGGTCATCCCTCCTGGCAAGTCATCTTCACGACATCCAGTAACCGCACCGAGCTTATCAATATTTTTTTTTTTTTTGCTGATCAGCTGTCTGGTGTGTTCATGTGTACTTGTCAACAGAAGACCCTCATGAGTTCCTCCTTACTTACAGCAATGTTCAGCGTGTCTTTTTCCTCTTACTTGGATGGTTTGTCTAAGAGAAGGTGAGATGACGTATAACTACATTTTATTGGATGCTGCTTCGAGGATTTGCTTAGGAAAGCACGCAGCATCTATCTATCTATCTATCTATCTATCTATTGTCGTTTTTAAATCGAGGGAGCAGGTGTTGCCTGGGGTAAGTGAGGCTTTCTGGAAACACATGATCAATTTAACTCTGAGGTCTCGAGGCCAGCTAACTGTCTATTGTCTTTATCGTCTCTTTCTTTCTTATTTTTTGCTATTGAATCTATCTATCTATCTATCTATCTATCTATCTATCTATCACAGCCTGTTCAGATCTACCTCTATATCTCAGTTTGTTCAAATCTTTCTATCTGTGTTTTTCCTATCTAGCTATCTTTCTACATGGTATTGCAGAAAGGACAATACTTTAGTGATAAAATATTTGATTTCCCGTACACGTACATTTTTATGCTACAAAACTAGTCACGTCGCAGTACTTTTACTGAGAAGCAAAAACATTTAAGAGGTGAAATGTCTACTTTATAAACTCGCCTCTTCGGACAATTATTCCTTTGGGTTTTCTTAGATAAGTCGTTTTCTGAACACGCACCAAATTGGATTATAAATATTACAAAAGGGAAATTTAATGGGATTTTATCAAAGTATAGCTCAGTCGGTAGAGCACTTGCCTAGGAATCGTATGAATCCTGGTTCGATATCGGCCTTCGCCAACTCAGCGTATGAGTAGCACTGAGATATGTGTGGTAAAGTGAGGAGCTGATGGTAGGTGTGGTGCTCCAACTCAGACTCAAAAACAATCTCCTTGGTCTAACGCTAGTGAAAAGGGGATATACTCCCTCGCTGTCTGGCTGATGCCGACATTTGGCCATCCTGTCGACATTTACTTTTTCTTTATACACTTTATACAAAAAGTAAGCACAGTACTCTAAGCGGCATCCAGTGTTCGCACAGAGCTGATGAATGTAAGCTTTTGCTGGTTAGCCGGACTGGTTTGTCTATGTGTAGGAGTTGTTACATACGCCTATCGCCCGTACGCCGTACGGCGTTTCCGTCAGAGACGCAGAAAGGATTATAAGGCATGCACACAGAAATATAGCAATAACGACAACAAAACGTGGTATTATTTTAACACATAATATTTACTTCAATGTTTAAAGTCCCTTGGAATGTGAATGCGGCCGCCGATAGGCTAGAGTCTTTCAGTGTTCGTTGGTGGAAATGCTCATTTAAAATCGATATATCTATATAAGGAATATATGAAAGAGGTTACACTTATCTTTCCTTTGTACGGGTTATTCCTTTTCCATGGATATTTTGTTTTTGTTATTAGTTCCTTTATCCGGCATTGTCATTTTGGTAATTTTGTTTCGGGAGACATTCTTCATCTCCCCTTCCCCCACGAGGTGTTCACTAGTCGGCCATCTGGTATAAACTGTCCAAGACTGACAGCTCCCTGCTGCCTTCCCCTCCCCTAAGCCGTAACGTCACCTGTATCAGTACGTTTGGCATACGTAGGGAAAGCAACGAGGTAGTATCAGGCGTTCATTTCGGGTCTCCTCTTTTTAGGGTCACAACCTGGGACTTCTGAAAGGGGGGGGGGCTCTTCCAGCGTCATCACGTCTATCAGAATGTTCTAAAATGTTCTACGAGTTGCGGGAACGTAACAGAGTCCATAGGAGAACATTGCTTATCAGTTTGTACTTACTTTTCCAGCAGTGTCCAACATGTATTGATTGTCTTACTTGGAGGGTTTCTGAGATGGGAGGTAAGTGGCCGCAGAGTTGTTGTTTTGTAGGGTGTTGCCAGCAGGATTTGTTCAAAACGGTGCATCATTGGGTAGTTCCTATCTAGCCTTTTTTCGAAGCATTTTGTTAGAGTCCCAGTCATGCAACCATACAATAGTACTGATACGGCTACAGCTTAAAATGGTTCCCCTTTGACCTGTTTAAATTTCGGAATTTTGTGAGAGAGAGAGAGAGAGAGAGGGGAGATAGAGAGAGGGGAGATAAGAGAGGGGGGATAGAGGGGGAGGGGAGACAGAGATCCGTCTCCTCGTAATATTTCAAGCATTTGTCAAAATTTGTTGTTGTGACAGACTATGAAATTATCATTTTCTTTTCAGCACAGAGATAAGGTGTTGGTTGGTTGGATTATTTTATGCCTAAGACGTTTTGGTTTTATTAATTTAAAAAAAAACCAGTTTTTAAACACATTTCTTAAAATGTATTCTTTAATCTATTTCACTCGTAGATGGGACCCTGACAGGTAATACCACCTCTTGGGTCTGATTAAACCTGGGATAATAGCTATAAAGGAGTATTTCACACTCCTAAAGCTTCAGAATTTGAGCCTCACCACAAGATTTGCTTTAACCTCATTTTTTTAAAACGTCAAGTTTTTTAAATCTCAAAAGCGTTTTCCTGATTCGAAAATAATATTTTTCAACACCTCCCCATACCCCTCCACACAGACACACACTCACACACACACATATATATATTGGTAATCTTTCCGAGATGAAATAAAGGAAAATAAAGTGCTCAATTACAAATGTAAGAGCTTTATTTATCAAATATAACTGTTTATACAAAGGTAAATATATAACCATAAAATATAAACTTGCAAACACATCAGAGGAATTAAATGGTATCCTGACGAGGGCAATGCCTGAAACCTAAGGTAGATGCTCACTAACACCTTTGTATAAACAGTTATATTTGATAAATCATTAATAGACACACACACACACACACACACACACACACACATATATATATATTATATATATATATATATGTATGTATATATATCATGTGTGTTTGTGTGTGCTTAACTCTTTGATCATAGTTTCAAATTGTACATTGATCCTAGGCTGAAGTTTGGAGATCGACATTATTTTACCCATAGATGCGACCCTGACAGGTAATACCAACCCGGGTATGATTAAACCTGGGGATTATAGCAATGAAGGAGTACTCCATACTCCTGGAGCTCCGGAATTTGAACCTCACCACCAGATTTAGTTTAACATCATACCCCAGGACACTAAGACCTTTAGTGCTTGCTGTTGCTTCAGTGTTCCCTCAACTAAGTACTGAATAACTTCATCGTTGCTTTACGTTAATGATCCAGTGGTAACGAGTGCGTCTACGTGACTCGATTGTAATCACCTCTTTTATTGTTGTTTATTTGTGGCTGCAATTCCAAATCGCCCGTAGAAGAGCCGCCATAGGCTCTAAGTCGTCGCTATATCCAATCCCAATTGGACGTTAATTGGCTTGTACGTTATACGTTGATTACGTTAATAACACGTTAAATTACGTTAATTATCTAATTTAAATTCTAAATTAAGTAAATTATTCATTAATTGCCTTAATTATTCTAAATTCAATATTATACATTAATATTTAACTCTTTTGATTCTTGTACTTAGAATCTGTATCGACAGGAACAGTAGAATTCACTGACTGCACTTCTGCAGAGGGGCAATCCTTCTCCAATGGGGCTACTTGTTTGCTGTGGGTGGCGACCTTTGCTGCTTACGGACGATAGACTGGTGCCTGAGAAGTCCATGATGAAGAAAGAACCGATGAGGATAATGATATCCCCCATTTTCGTGGACGATTTTATAGACCATGAACTCCGGAATGTCAAGTTCCACGACCGTATAATAGAATAACGAACCAGATTTTCAACATGCAAAATGTTCTTGTGGTGATAATTCAGATTCATATTTGTGCATTTCATCTTCGACTATTTGGACGTTCTCATTTTTAACCAGAGGGTGGTGCAAGATGACAACGAACGGAAGATATAGGAACAAGCGTATTAATATATAGATTTTATGTATTTACCAATCCTCCGCATGTTCAGAAGGGTTGGTTCCATATATTTCCTATGTGAAATGCAGTCAGCCTCATCCAGACTTTGAAGTCGTGTTAGCGTGTCCATTTCCTACAGCGATAACCATTATACAACGGATACCTCCGCAATTTATTTATTTTTATTGTGTTAAACCTGTTTGATTAGTAAATGTTTTTACATTACATTTCAAACATTAATTATTTTTTGACGTAAACTTCTTTCAAACCCATTGCTTTTCGTACACGGATTTACCCACCGTCTCCGCCAATAGCAGGATGTGGCACGAAGTCAATTTGTTAAGCATACAACAGTTGGTTTGAATTCAGAGTTTTCCTTTTCCTAGACTGATTGTCTTACCAAGGTTAAAGAACTCAGGTTACCCTACTAATTACCAAGAGCTTAGGGGAGATTATTAATTATTTCAACGTTTGATATGTTTGTTTTTATAGCTATTGCATTTAATTCAATATGTAAAAAGTATAATAAACTTGATACTCTTTCTTAAAAGGAGGGTTGTAAAATATTTACATTAATTTGCTGACAAAAAGTGACAAAAAATGCCTCGGAAAATATGTTGGGCCGGAAATTCACCTTAGGCTGGCTCGCCAAAACACAGTGTAAATTAAAGCAGCAGACCAGGACGACATAAAATCAAAATTACCAAATATATTCCGTTATTCACTATTTCAGTATTACAAATAAAACAAACATGGAACTTTTTAAATTCATTTTAATTTCAAGTTGGATATTTAAGCGACGCAATACCATTTAGAATGTTTCATTTTAAAAATTGGGAGAAATGAAATGTAACAAATAAGAAATCTACGATTAAGCGACACCAGATTATCTGGATTTACGTTTTTGCATTTCATTTTGAACAATTTGGACGTCTCATTTTTAACAAGAGTTTTGTATTATTTGGATTAGTCGGACTATTGTCCTCATCTTTATTGTTATCTGTACAACGTTTCGACCGATGTGCCCTCCGGCCTTCTTCAGCTATTTTTGTTGGACTCGGGAATCTTTTCAAACTCGGGAACCTTCTTTTCGAACTCGGGAAACTTGTTGTAATCGGAAGCCATCACCGATCTTTGAACCCAACCCTTTATTCTAACGAAGAGTGTCCTGTTCGCATTCCAGTAACCATAGCTGGGATACAGGTGTTAAGCGGTGTAGATTATTATTCGAGGTTAATGTCGCCCTTCACCAGGATTGAACCTGCGGCCTGGAGATAACTGTCACGTAGAACTGTCTTAACCCAACGTCTTTATCCACTACACTATGTGTCCAATATGTAGGTATATTTGTAGTTGTGTTAGGCACGGAAGTAGTGACATTTAGACAAACAGCAAGAGGTGGATAAACAATCAAATATAAATGCTAAAACAGACAGAAATATAATTTGTATACACAACGAGAACCAACGCCCTTAGACTAGTTTTCAATGATGGTAGCAATATTAATAATAGAACCAGACAACCTCAGGCGAGAGATTTTCATACACCAGAGCTTGTCCGGTCTATTTTCAAATCTTTTAAAATGTTCTTTCCATTCAAACTCTGTTATACTTTCACTTTTTTTTTTTTTTTTTTTTTTTACTTTCGACCGCCATTTTAAAAGATTTTTTTTTTAAATTTGTACTTTCTATTTTATTTTTTTGTTGCCATTTTTCTAAGCTCAACGAACCTCTCCCAGATCACCCTCACAGTTCACTCCCACAAAAAAAAAAAAAAAAAAAAAAAGATAAGAAAAGAAAAAGCGACAATTACAAAACTTAACATTACTATTTTTCTGTTTTTTTTTCTGTTTTCTTTAAAATTTCTTTTTTAACAGCTCTTTGTCTCTTTTTCCCCAGACTGTTTTGATATTTGTATAAACAAATACAAACATGCCGACTGACAGAAGGAAGGAGAGAGAGAGAAAGAAAAACACTCAAATTGGCTGAGACAGAAATAACAACAAACTAATTCTCCTGCGTACACATAAATACATACAAAGATACAAACACGTATCGGAAACATTGGTTCTTTCTTCGTTGGCAATTAAATGATCATCGCTTCAGTCAGCATTTTGCTTTTCTCACTAGAATAGAATTAAGATTAACTCAAAATCACACGTAGTCCTCACATTGCTTAATCTATCTGCTGTTCTAAGAAGTCACCCATCTTTTGAGTATTCACGTGGTTGCTTAACTTCGGTGATCTAACGAGAAGCAATACAAAACAATACAATGAAAAGTAATACACCAGCTTAAAAAAATTAAAACAAAAACTTTAAATTAAAAAAAAAAATCAGTGAAATTAGAACTGAGCATTTAATAGGGTTGAATTCAATGTCTTCCTTCTCCTAGACTGGTTGCCTAACTAAGAGAATAGTATGACCTACTATTTACCCATTGGTGGAGGGAGAGTGGTTGGATTCATATCTTTCCCTAGGGTATTACCACTATGTGAACTGTAGCTTCGCCCAGGATTTGAACTCGCGTTGACGAGTCCATTTCTCACAACTCTAACCATTATACCACGCGCCTCCGCAATACACACATTAAACAACTCGCAACACAATACAATATAATATAATGAGAAGCAATACAAAACAGCTAAACTAAGAATGAAGCCTGACTTCGTTTAGTTGTTTTGTCTTACGGCATATCAACCCTTTTCGTGTCATTTAATTCCGAATCAAGTAATTTTGAAAATGACACTAAACTGCTTTAGAGTGTTATACTTTCGGATGTTTTATTTATTTATTTATTTTTTACTTTCGACCGCCATTTTAAAAGATTTTTTTTTTAAATTTGTACTTTATATTTTATTTTTTGTTGCCAGTTTTGGAGTCCTGGTGAATAAAGAGTCGCTTTTGATTTGCCAGTCAATTCTCGGTAGTACTTGCTAAGCTCCATGTATGGATAAAAAGACATTTGTTTTGTGGCATATCAACCCTTTTCGTGTCATTTAATGCTGAATCAAGTCAATTTGATAAACAAAGGAGTCAACTGCTTCCAGTACCTACAATTGCTTAAGTGGTCACCCAAGTATTAAGTATTGAACATGCTCATTGCTGCTTAACTTCGGTTATCTAGCGGGTATGGGTCCTTTCATCATGACTGGTCCGTAAGTCTAAAACCTATGAATAGCTTAGAGTTGACACCAGGTCGCAAGTAGGTATTTACACAAACCGTTCAGCATGAGTAGGGTGTGGCACAAGGTCACAAATATGGAGCCCTAATGAAGGTCGAACTAATTCTTCTCCCTAATATGGTTATGATGTGCTTAGAATACATAATATTTAGAATACAAGGTTTCCACAAAGCTTCCTCAATTTGCTTGTAGTATATTGTTGTTGATTGTTTGGTTTAAAGGCATATCAACCCTAAGTGTATCATTTAATGCCAATTTTTTGTTTTTGTATACAGTGGTGCCTTGACGTACGAGTTTAATTCGTTCTGCTCATAACTCAATTTACTCGTATATAAAATTAATTTTCCTCATTGAAATAAACTGAAATCACATCAATCTATTCCATACCCTCTAAAAACTATCTTTTTTTCTAAATTGTAAGAGTAATGAATTTGGAAAATTTAATCTTTTTAATGAAATTATGTACATGTGTATCTGAAGCTCGCTCGTAACTTAATTTTTAGCTCTGAACACAGAGCAAAAAATCGACCGAGTGGCTGCTGGTAACTCGGAAAACTCGTGAATTAGAGCACTCGTAAGTCAAGGTACCACTGTATTTGTTCGTTCGTTTGTTTGCTTTGTTTTGTTTTCAGGCATATCAAACACTCTGGGTCATTTAATACCGGAAAAGTTTTGACTGGTTCATAGGGATAGTTTGGAAGAAAATTTTTAAATTCACTTTTTTTTGTAAACAAATTTTCTATTTAACCCATAGATGGGATTCTAACAGGTACTACCACTCCGGGTCAGAGTAGACCTGGGAGCAATGTTAATGAAGGGGTGCTTCACATTCCCTAGACCTCGAGAACTGGAACCTCACCTGATGGAACTTTCCCCATCAGATAGAGTTTTACGTCATACCCAATCATGAAGGCCCTCAGTCCCCGCCTTCTAGCACCCACTGGTCGCCACATACAGCCCAATGGCCTCATTTGGGGGAGGGTCTTAACTCTCTGCAGAAGAGGTATTCTAAAGTCCAAGCCGACAGGGCTTGGTACCACTATATATGATTTCTAAGTGAATAATGTAACGTGGCCTGCAGCAGATGCACTGGCCACTGCACTAAGAGGACGGTGACAATGATGCTGATTTTCGACACGGTTAGCTTTTGTTTACCAACACAACTTTCTGCAGCTCGAGCTCTTTTTTTTGGGAGGCAGTGGCAAGGACTACTGTGGTCAGGGACTATCTTGTTACAGTGGTACCTCTACCACTGAGAGGATGTTAGTGAACAGAAACGTCAATGGACACGCATCGTCGTCATGGTCAATGACTTAAGTCAACAGACTATCTTTCTGTTTGGCTATCGACTTGGCTTGGGGTAAACTGCTATTTGTTTTGTTTTGTTCATTCATAAAACTTTTCGTAGTGACAAAGCGGAGTACATAAGTTTCTTTTCTTTACCTAGTTTATTGTCTCAGACAGTTTTCTTTTTTCAAGAGAGAGGAGAATCTTATTCGCTTGGTTTACTGTAACTTGGTATCCTTCGTTAAGTACGACTTGAGAACCTTCGGCTCTTCCAGCCTACAGTCTTCGGCTCTTCCAGCCGTTAAGTCCAAAATCTACCTTCAGTCTGTACCATTCGTGCATCTGACCCCAAACTAAATTCCGTTCGTTCTCTATCAGTGCCTCAGCTCGACTCTCCTCAGACTGACCACTCTTCCCATGGCAGGCGTCTTTAATATCTTATCGTTTGGAACCTTCCAGAAGAGAGAGAGCCTTCTCGAAAGTTCTCCAGCATTCCGAAACACGCGTTAACCCTCGCAGTCACTCCTAAACATCTGACGAGCCAGATCAAAGAAACTAATCCCTTCAGTCGCCATTGGCGTGTTGTTTTTGACGGAATTATTTATACAATTACTCATAAAAAACATAAGATCATATGCTGGATTAGGCCTAGCTAGTAATGGGAATTTAATTATCTCCCTCGAATTACCGGGGTCACCAGTTTTAACCCTCGCTATTCTCGGATATATTTTTTCAGCCTTTGAAACACATGTATAAATTATACTACAATAATTTGTAGGTAAATATATTTGTTTGGTTTTATAAAATGGTAGACATAATTTTCAATAACTTCTAAACATCTCAGATTTTGTTATACAAACATAGTAAATCATTTCCCCCCAATTATGGTTATTTCTTGTTTAATATGCATGATATTTAAAATGAAATGAACTCCCAAAACGCTCCTCAATTTTACGGCCAATCCCCACTAAAAGCACCGACTTTAGTGTCATATCCGTGCGACACGGCGAGTTCTTTTCGTTGGTATCAGCTAATTTTTAACCAAAGAGAAAATGTGTAAAAGTTATTGTTGTGAGTTAAAGGAAATGGTTTTGTTAAAATGGGAAAATCAAAATATTGTATTAATTTGGATTTATTGTGTTTACAGATACAGGCAAAGGTGTCTGCAGGCCACTAAGGTGATTAACAAAGCTGTCAGAAATCAAGAGATAGACTTATTTTTTCGAGCTGGCGGATAGCACTGATTAAACTTGTCACGATTGCTGAATAGCTGCAAATTCTTCTAGACAAAAGACGCTCTGAATTGTTAGAAAGTCAATCAGACCAGAGAAGAACCACTGAAATTGATGAAATAAAAAAATATTTGTCAGTAGAAGAAATAGACCTTGCCGCAAGAAGAAACCCGATAAACGATGTGACCCAGTCCAGTTCACCTCACTGAATTACTCAATGCTAATTAGCATAGAACAACATGCAAAACAAGCTCCTTACCGTGTCTTTTCTCTCAGATTTGTGAGCAAAAATATTCCTCCCGTTATATATATAATAAAAAACCGTATTAATTGTTGAATTGATCTTAGAGTTTACCAGTCTAACCTGACGTCAAGCTTTAAATTTTTCACATATATACACTGACCCAGTTCAATATTCAAAAGACCTTACCGTACTTAAGTTGCATCACTTTTCAACTATCACAACACCAACCAACAGACAACACACATATTATATTATAAATTTATATTAATATCTTACGTACCGGCTAATTCTCTCTTATGTGATGAAATAAATTGGCTCTGCGTCGTTTCAGACCCATGTAGGGTACTCCAATGATACAACTACCATTTAGCCGTTTGTTTTATATAGTTGTTAATAAGGCTTGTTATCTAGCGAGCGTACTTATATCAATGGCACAATTCCGCATTACGTAAATAAATTAGAGGTGCACAAGTGTACCGACTATAGCCCCAATCAATCTAGCTTATCTTCTAGGCTCTCAATTCAGGAACTCTTCATTTCCTGCGCTAGACTTGATTACCTTAACTCTAATGTTAAACCGTCCCTTTCTTCATCTTTTCTTACCATAGGCCTACCTGCTTAATTAACTTATTATCGCATTTGTCAAAAATCTGAAACGAGACTTTAGATCATTCTTGAGGTGATGTTTCTTTAGCCTATCTGGTCGAAATACAAATTATTATTAGTCTAACGTACAGTTGGTTAGTTTTTCTAGTTCTTGATATGTGTTGTATGCTATGTAATGCATATATTATATTAATGTATTCTACGGAGAATATTTGGGATATTTATAAACGATATAAACTCTCAGTTACAATCCGTAGTATACTATTCTATTGGAGCAATAATAGTAGCTATATCGAGAAAATGTATGATTAGTGTGCAAAGTGAATTAACCCTACGTTGATTCATAGTTTCAATAGATAACATTGAGTCTATAGGCAGCAGGTTCGGAGATCGACAAATTTTATCTGATGTTTCAGTAATCTCACACTTGTTCCGATTCTAGAAAAAAATGCTGATCTCTGGAAGCTAATAATGCTCTCTCATTTTAGCACGGGTAAGATGACTTGAATGTCCAATCTCTCATTATAAGGAAAGCGCACTATCATGCATAAATAGCAACTTAGATATGAAGTCCACGAATCATGCAAAGAGTCACTAGGTTGTACGAATCTGAACATGAGGAAAGTTCAACAGGGATTTCTGCGCTTATTAGGTTGTTATCCGAAAATGGCCTTTGTTTACACACAATGAGCACGATGTCATTGATAGTTCCGACGTTCTTACTCCTTGTGAACGAATACTCAAATACCAACATGTGACTCATTGTTATTCCCTCAGTAGGATATTCAAGAACCCAATGAATATGATACTGCAATATATTATCTTCACAGAGATACTGGGATCCAGTATATCGTTATTCTATTTCTTTGAGCTGTCAGAGATCACTCTTAACATATCATAAATCAATACATTGCATTTTCCTCTTTTCTTACGTTGTTTCACTAGTCATGAGTCGGATATACATTTCCATTTTTGACCACTCGCCATATATATATATCATATGATATGCTATAATATTATATATTATATATAAGTATTATATATTACAGAGAATATTATACAGTAACTTATTGTTATTAGCATACTTAGGTTGGAAGCACAAGTTCTTTAGTGGATTAGACATGTCCTCAGATGACGAGAGAGAAGAGCATCGTCAGTAGCAGAGTCTCGATGTACCTGACTCCAGTCAGAGATGCAATGCAGAGATCTCTGTACGATGCATCTCGTAGACGAGCAGTACGAGTAGACGTGACAGATCGTCGTGCTCTGCTCCTCATCATCTCTCTCTCCTTGGAAAAAGAAAGAGAACTTTGACAATTTCAGAATTGAAAAAACCCTAAAAGCGAGGCCGCCGTTCCATACAGTTATAGATCAAGATAGATAGATCACAAAAAATCACGAACTATATATAAGTTAATATATAATATTATATAATATAAATTAATTAAATATAACCTATATGAGGATAGAAGGGTTGGAGAATACAACCACTTATCCAATTCCTTTCTTCCTCTTTTCCGACTCCCAATTCTTTATCCACACGGTATATCCTTCGTATATTTTGTATATTGCTTATCATATGTTAGTAGTAATAACTGACTAGTATACGTATATATTATATAGGAGATGAGAGAGATGAAGAGAAGTGGAAAATAGAGGTAGCTGTCCTGTTGTTCTGAAAATAATAGAGGCATAGCTATGCCTGACTGACTGCCAAACGCGCGTCTTGTAGAATTGCATTTTAACTCTATACAATTACTACTATATACGACTACTATGCTATTATTATCTACGTACCATTAGAACTCACGATGCGCCTCTTCTGTGCATAATGTCTAGCGTACATTAAAAAAAGTTGGGGATGCCTAAGCATGAAACAAAGTAAAGAATCTTCACCGTTTTCTCATGCTACTAACATAACCAATACAATTTCTCATACGCACACCGCACCAACACACAACACAAGCGCCACACACACAATCACACAAGCACGACACCTACACTCGCATGTCATCACCATCACCAGGCACCACACATAATCCTAATGAGATGATGTACATACTTTCAAAGACACAACACACAATCATCCCCAAGTTTATCTCCGTTATTAATTTTTAAATTTTACTTATATTTTTATAGGATCTTTGGATACTATATATATATATATATATATATATAGGTATATTTCCTAATATTATAATTATCTACTATTATTTTGGGAATAAAAGGCCCGTCAAATACCATGCGAGCGTATCGTGGTTATGGACCGTTTCACACTCGAGGATATACTCTTACACGTAGCTTCTTCAGACAAATGATATATTTTATTTAGATCAGGCACCAATGTGCCGAACACCTCCTTTTTTATATGTCGACCATTTCACCTCCCTGCATCAGGGTGGTCATAATTGCATCTTTCGTTCAATTGTGTCTTTTTATTGGTGGAAATTCTTTTTTTTCTTTCTTTATTTATCTCCTTTTCTATTTCATCTTTGCTGGTTTGCGTTCGTTTTTTTTAATTTCGTTTGACTAGTGTCTGCGTGTTGTTTAGCGTTTCGTAGTTTTTTGGAGACGGTGGTTATGGCGTAGAACACATAAAGGATCGGAATGTTGTGAAATATAATCTTAGAATAGTCAACGTTAGTACTCGCCAATGCCAATTTAGCCGTATATATATCGTAATAGTGATATATATAATTAAATATTTAGCCTTTTAGCTCTTCCGTGCGAATCGCCGCCAATCATCTAACGGCTGGAAAAAGAGTTAACGGACGAGACGAGAATAAAATGACATCTTGCTATACCAGGAACAATTTTCACTTCGTCTCTCCATCAGTAGGTTACATACATACATCATTGCCTCTTCATTTTCCCATTTTATGTTCTCTTTAGTGTAATTATTTAATCAGTAGTGTTGTAGTTAGTATGACTTCTCCATATCCATGTCCAGCGAATAAGCTGAATAATGCGCTCGCGAGTAATATTTCAGTTCTACCTTTCAGTCATCTGGATTAATAAATACCATGGGTCTGGACCACATAATGTTGCATTACGGAACAATTTTAGTACGGATGTCAGTTATGCTAAGGACAGTTCCATATTACATTTTTATTTTGATTGCTTGATTTGAAAAGGATAAGTTAAACTGTTTTTGTTACGGAGGATAAGACCTCGTCAGCATTTTTCTATCTTATTTGGTAAATTCCTAGCTTTCAGATGCAACAATTCAGCTCCATATTTCTCAAGTTACAAAGGGAAGCTGATATTATGAAGTGTTGGGGCATTTATTTAAAGAGAAGAGAAAGAATGGATACTCAGCGACCAATATGGAAACAACCCAGAAATTCTTGCGTAGATTACTGGTGACGTCGAGAATTCGCACACTTTCGGTATTCTTCTTTTCTTCTTCTTCTAAGTCAATTCTCTTCTTCTGTGCATCTTCTTCATTCTTGCGTTTACTGTGCTTACTTAGCTTCGTGATCTATCTTACTGAATATTCTCTGCTTCCACAAATTTACCTTTTCCTCAGCCCCCTCGTTTGGTCTAACAAATCTCACTTCTCCTACTCACTAAAACATGTCTTTTAGGCCAACAATATTGTACAGATTCAAGCGTGTCAGGGTCTGTGCTTCTAAATTTTTTCTTTTCTTCTTCTCGTGCAATATCTTATCTTCTTCTTTTCTGATATCAACCACCCCCGCCCTCCCTTCTTTCCAATTTACTTCCTTCTGCCGCACCCTTCCTCAGTCCTCAGCCTCCTCCTGTTCTTTACCTCTCCATATCTTCTTCTCCTTACTTAAACCGTCTTCGTTTCTTACTATCTTTTCTTATCTACTTCTTCTTCTTCTTCTTCTTCTTCTTCTTCTTCTTCTTTCCAATTTACTTTTCCTCTCCCTTCTCGTCCTCCTACTCCTTCTCCTTCTCCTTCTTCTTCTTTCCCATTTACTTAACCGTCTTCTTCTCTTCTTCTTCTTCTTCTTCTTCTTTTTCTTCTTCTTCTTCCAATTTACTTTTCCTCCTCCTCCTCCTCCTGCTCCCCTTCCTTCTTTTTCTTCTTCTTCTTCTTCGTTTACTTTTTATATTCCCAAATTTTCCCCTGACACCTCATCTACATTTCCTTCTTTTTTTCACTTTCCTTTCCTTCCCTCCTACTTTCCTTCTATCTTTCACTCCTACTTTTCTTCTTTCATTCCCTCCTACTTTCCTTCTTTCCTTCCCTCCTATTTTCCTTCTTTCCTTGAAAAAAATTATTTCTTCAAATATTGACGCAAAATGACTCCGACTAAATTCCGATGACATTTCCACAATGAAACGGGAGAAATAAAAAACCCAACTTTTCGGACATTTAATAAGATTCATTTCTTTGTGTTTCTGACTTTTCTGAAGCAATTTGCTCTTCCTCAAGATGGACGAGGAATTATCTTTTCACCGAACGGCAACATATCTTGATAATCACTCTCGATTATTTCGCCAACCACCGTCTCACGCATCCCAGTAGAAGATTCAAGTGTATAACGTACAATTCACGAGGGCAAAATTATATATCCCCTCCCTGCAGAAAGTTGAAATCCATGCCAGACCAAAATAAGTAAATTAAAAAAAAAACGGAGAAAACTCTGGAGAATGTCTGAAATGTCTCACCATTGTGGGCCGTAGCAGCGATAGTGCTGAAGGTTTTTGGGAAGTTAGTGGCATTTGGCTATGTAGCGTAGGCGATCAAGCGAGCGTAGTCGTAGTAGTATTAGTCATAGTAGACGGTATTATGCGTTCCAACAAGAAGTAACATACGAAAGTCACAAAGTCAAAAAGTGGTTGTTTATTTCTTTCTATGCTCGTGGGTCTTTTCCAGAGAGAGAGAGAGAGAGAGAGAGAGAGAGAGAGAGAGAGAGAGAGAGAGAGAGAGAGAGAGAGAGAGAGTAAGTTCAAAGTGTTCTATCATAAATCACGTTCGTAACTACTATATTCGCCCTGTTTGCTGACAGCCTATACACGTTACCGTGGGACCCCCAAAAAGCACGTCTGTCCCCTATGAGTTCCCTTTACTTCCATTTTTGGTCCTGGAGTGGGGGAAGGTATACATCCGCTTCCGTTCCTCCGAAGAATGCCTGGGACTTCCTTTTTCATTTTTAAATCTTGTTCAGGGGTCATTGACACGTTTAGTGTGTATAATTCTAAACTTTGTTTTCTTTCTGTTCCTATTTCTTTTTCTTCTCTTTCTCCAGAAATCCGATTACTGTTTTCTTTTTAATCCCAAATTCTCCGTAGAACATAATAATTATGCTACAGCTACAACAAACAAATACTTGTAAATAATGTCTATATGGAGAAAGAGGCTAGGCTGTCAACTTTGAGATAAGTTAATACAGGTAGCTGGCGGAAGAGGAAGGCAAAACAGATTTTACACAGCTAGAATAGGGATTTCATTGGGAACTATGCAAATAGCAATCGAGAGGTTGCCTTTGAAAATACAGTAGGATTTTGTAGACGCCGAAAACAAGCTCCTTTGTTAAGCGCTAGTGAAAAGGGGATGGTCTCCCTTGTAATCCAAAGAGAATGCCCGATCAAATCAATAAAAATATATCTGTTAAGGGACAATATTGAAATTACCTAATTATACGACAAATACAATGCAAATTTTCTCTCTGTATCTCTCCCACGTTCACACACACACACACGCGTGCACACACACACACACACACACACACACACACACACACACACACACACAACGGTAGAGTAGACAGTTTAAAATATCCATAATGGTGAATTCACATTGCTTTGAATTTTGAATGGCCCTTTGGCTGTCGTCTGATTGGTCTGTTCAGTTCGGGGAAGCCGGTGGTCAATTTGGAATTTAAGGAGTTCTCTCAGTCGGTAGAGCGTTCGACTTGGAGCCACAAGGTTCTGGTTCGATACCAGCCCTTACGGTAGGGGTCGCTCTCCCCTTCAGACGCCGAAAACAATCTCCTTAGTCTAGCGCTAGTGAAAAGGGGATGGACTCCCTCGCTGTCCGGCTGATATCAATTTTATGCCACCTCGATGACTATATTTTTCTACCGTAGGTTTTGGCTGGGACATACGTGTCTCTAAATTATGGCTATTTTTTCAGCGTGTTATGCGTAACTTGGGTTAATAAAAGACGTCTGAAAAATACTGAAATCTTTGTGTTCGTTACTAAAAAAAACAACAACGAACACAGATGAAGACATCCAGAGAGAACAGACCAGAAGAACGGAGATTCAGCACAGATAACCAGACAAAGAAAAGACGATCCAATCAAGCATAATAGCAGATAAGTAAAATATGAAAAATGGTGAAAAGAAACATGCGTCTATATAACAGAAAATGGGGGTGCGTGTTGTAATAGTTACCATCGTAGAAAATGGACTCGGCGACACGAGTTGAAATCCTGGATGAAGCTGTTTGCATTTCACATCGAGGTAATACATTTTAGAAAGGTATGAATCCAACTATTCTCCTTCCAGCTATCGGCAAAAAGTAGGGGAGATTGGGCTCTTTAACCATAGCTAGATAACCAGAAGTAAAACACGCAATTCAAACCTGTTGAAATTCCGCTTAAGAAATTAACTTTGTGTCACATCTTGTTGGTGCAGAGGGGTAGATAAATATATATATATTTATAACAGAAAATGATCATCAGACGCGGGTGTAGTGTGGAAATGCCAGTCAGCCGTCTCGTAGCTAATTGTCCCCAAAGATTGCTCACGAAAGCCGCATTCGATCGTTGCAATTCCACCCAGTAAAGCAAACGATTAGAAGCCCGGTCCCCGGCTGCAGCCAACTCTCAAACTCGGAATGGATGGAACAGGTCGATTCTCTTGAATAACGGAACCATTCCTCTCGTCAACGACAATCGAATGCGAGTGCCAATTGGATCATATCTATCAAAGCAACACATTTTTAAAACTCAATTTTCGTGGCCTTGTGTAGTAATTAATGTCTGAATATTTTTCATAAAACATGAGTAAAGCATGTTTAAATATATATATATATATATATATATAATATATATATATATATATATTGTGTGTGTCAAAAAGTATCGAGATTTTTTTGTACTTTTTGTTACACCTTGTATTCTGTATTATATTTTTTAGAATACAAGGTGTGTCAAAACATACCAAGTTGTATTTAACAAGACAGAAATGAAGAATGTATTTTTTTTATAATACAAGGTGTATCAAAAAGAAGAAAAGGTCTCGATTCTTTTTTAACCATATATATATATATATATATATATATATATATATATATATATATATGGATATGTGAATAAAAGGAAGTGAATCCGACGGTATGTAGTATAATAAACATTTGAAAAAAACACAGGTTTAAATGAGTTAAGTGGTGAGTTTATTGGCCGACGCTGCAGTGTTTCGATCTATTAATTAGATCATCTTCAGGGCTTTTGTTGGTATGTGGAAGGTGATAAAACATTTTTTTATCTCAGAATAAGGAGAAAGGCGAGTAATAGTCCTTGTTTATCGGTCTGTTTAAAATTTGAAGTCTGAGAAAAAAGAACGTTGAAAAAATTAATGGTTTGAAATATGATGTCAAATATTCTTTTTTGCGGTATGGGTATTAGAATGTGTAAGTGTTTGTATCGAAAAAAGCATTGTGAATTTTTTATGTGTTTATGAATGTGTGGTTGCGCGCGTGTGTATAAATCTTTTGCGATAAACGGAATCGAAACCAACCTCCAGGTTGTGTGTGTGTGTGTGTGTGTGTGTGTGTGTGTGAGTATGATTTTCATTGATAAAAGAGGCAAAATAATATTCTTTTAACATATATGGATATATATGTATATATATTGAAATTTATATTGAAATAAACAAACAATATACAAATAATTGATACCGGGCATGTATATACTAGAACTTATTTTAACAAAAAATGTGGACCGTTTAATGTTGCATACTTAATTTCTGAGTATATATAGAACAGGAATGTTTTTTTTTAATTCTATGTATTAATGATTTGGACTATAAATTAGATATTTATCAACAAACTTACCCAATTTCTGATGGTATTTAGACGTAAGCAATGACGTAGTTTTGGTCATAGACAGACAAACTTACATCGAATCGAATCTCCATATATATATATATATATATATATATATATATATATATATATATATATATATATACGTTTTTGTACTAGTTCTACCCGAAATTATTGATAATTAGGAATATTTGGAGCTGTTATTTCAAAGGTAGATTCTGTATACATACTCTGGTGTTATATTTGCAATTTAATTTGTCGAAATTTGCATTTTATTAGATCTGTTGCAGTCAAATGAGAGATCCGTATCGCATATGTTGACTGTACAAAAGTAGAAAACAACACGTTCATAATTAGTCTGGAATTTAATGATTCGAAGAACGAGTACTTGATGAACTAATGACAATGAGATTAAAGTATTCTATGCTAATAAGTGCAGCCCATGATAAAGAAACAAACTTTATATATCTTACGCTCAATCATGCTGAAAGCACCGGTTACTGCTAGATCGCCAAAGTTAGCAACTCTGGCCCTTTGTTTATAAAAAATGACATGATTCAGCAGTAGATGGTCCGGTAAGGGGTGACATGCCGTAAAAAAAAATAACCAAAACAAATCAACAACGCTTCATATACGAATAACAATGGTATTTATTTCAACTAGCGGGTGATTGTAAATTAGTACGGAAAAGTTTTTAGCAAGGTTACGTAGTGCCTTTTCTTTGACGGTGCTAAATGTATATATTGCATATCTCTTTACCGGCACTATATATCTATAATGGTCTTATTCTGGTCGTCTATTCTTCTGACTGATCTGGTAGGGATTTCTTGTTATCAGGAGTCTGATGAGACAATCACGCAGTGATCTCACATCTTGCAGCTTCGCTTCTAAGTCCTAACTCTAACTCTGCAACTGACTAACACCGGAAATGGTTTTTGAGGTCAAGAATCGCCATTGATCCATAATTATTAGATGAGAATGGAAAATTTTGATAATGAATCATCAATGCCACATGCATGTTTCCATAGTGCAATATATTGCCTGGTCGTCAAGTTCGCACTCGAGACCCAGGTACAGATGACTAGCACGTGGACACAGGACATGTGAGAGTGTCAAACATGGGCCTGAAAACAAAAACAGAATATTGCCTTGAACGAATTGAGCCGACCTTTGACACCCGGAAAATTTTAAATTGACAATGCGTAGGCACAGAAAATGTGTAGGTGCAGCCCATAACCAACAAAAACAAGTTGCGTGGGTAAGGCGTGTCTACAGGAAAACTGCTTAACTGTAACGATCAAAGAGTCGTAGCCCTATGGTTAAAGAATTATTAAAAAAAACAAGAAATCTAGGTTGGGCAGATTAGGATCGAGATCGCTCGCAGTCAGAACTCCCGAAGGCTCCTGTGTATGTGCACTATTCTGCCGAAGATATCTCAGTCTACACACAATCGAAGAATAAAAATATAACTTTACATTTTTATATATACATGTGTTTCGTGTTCTTTGTTGGGTCCAGTGATGGTGTATAAAAATTGGACGAGCCAATGAGACGTGGCGAAGTGAGGAGGCGTGAGGGGTCAGAGTGAAAATTGAATTTGAAATTATGAGTTTAAATGCTCTCGCTGGTGTGGCTTGGGGAAAATAAAAAATCTCATGAGAAAAAGAAGTGGCCTTAAAAACTCTAAATGCACAAAGGCAAGATGTCCCCCAAGTTGGTTTTCAGACTCAAGACAAAAAGAAATTGTCAGCCAACCCCAGCCTAGACCGCACTTCAGTAAAAACAATCTTTCTTGTCTAATGCCAGTGAAAAGGAGATAGACTCTCTTGCTGTGCGGCAGATACCGACAATAGGCCACTCCGCCAACTTTAATTTTTTCTATATATATTTACCAACCCCTCCGCAGGAGTAAGATGTGACACAAAGTCAATTTTTAAGCGGAATTTAACTGGTTTGAATTCAGAGTTTTATTTCTCCTAGACTGATTGCCTAACCAAGGTTAAAGAGAACAGTCCGCTCTACTATTTATTTATAATTGGAGAGAGAATACCTTGATTCATAACTTTCCCAAGAGTATTAATGGTATGTGAAATAGAAAGAGCATTGTTCAGGATTTGCACTCATTTCACCGTTTCCATTTCTTACGATGGTAGCTATTACACCACGGGCCTTCACTTTTAAAAAAATTATATATGGCACATATACGTAAAATGTACATCATCTTCGAAAGTGTAACCAAACAGTGTTTGTTAATAAAAAGGAAAATGTAAAGCTTTATGCCACTTAATTTTGAAGAGTCTACATCGCGACCATGTGGCAGTAGGTTTGGTTTGATTTATTTTGTTTTACGGCATATCAACCTCGGTGGGTCATTTAATTTGTTTGTTTGTTTTTTGTTTTACGGCATATCAACCTCAGTGTGTCATTTAATGCCGATAAAGTTTTGAAATAAATCAATTCTTAATGGATAATACAATTTTTTTATAAATACATTTTTCTATTTAACCCATAGATGGGACCCTAACAGGTACTACCACTCCGGGTCAGAGTGGACCAGGGAGCAATAGTGATGAAGGTGTGCTCCACATTCCTCAGACCTCCAGAACTGGAACCTCACCATCAGATAGAGTTTAACGTCATTCCCAGGACATGTAGACCCACAGCCACCGCCTTCTAGCACCCATATGATAAAAAGGGGTTGGGGCTTGCCATAATGGCAATAGGGTTGGGAAAATCATATAGGTGCTAGGGCTTGACGTGACCAGCCGATTGATCGGAGGGGGCATATCCGACCGCCCGTCTTAGCCCAAGATAGGGCCAAAGTGGAGTATTGCATGTCATGAACTGCTCATCCACCTGGGCTCTATCCTTAAGCATCACGGGTCGCCATCCACGACCAACAGGTGGCCCAATTGGGGGAGTCTTACCCCTCCGCAGAGGTGCAGTCGTTGCATTCTAACGCCCAGCTGACAGGGCGGGGGTCATTTAAAGCCGACAAAGATTTGAAATGAATTCGTTCTTAATGGATACTCATATTTTATAAACACATTTTTCTATTTAACCCATAGATGGAACCCCAACAGGTATTACCACTCCGGGTCAGAGTCGGTCATGGAGCAATGGTGTTGAAAGCGTGCTCCATATTCCCCAGACCTCCAGAAAATGGAACCTCACCATCAGATAGAGTTTAACGTCCCAGGACATGAAGACCCTCAACCACCGCCTTCTAGCACATATATAATAAAAAGGGTTGGGGCTTGCCATAAGGGCAATAATGTTGGGGCAATCATATAGGTGCTAGGAATTGACGTGACCAGCCGATTGATCGGAAGTGGTCTCTCCGACCGCCCGTCTAGCACAAATAAAGGCCAAAGTGTTGCAGGTCATGGACGGCTCAGACACCTGGGTTCCATCCTTAAACATCACGGTTGCCACCCATTGCCAACAGGTGGCCCCATTTGGAGGAGTCTTACCCATCTGCAGAGGTGCAGTTGGTGTATTCTAACACCCCACCGACAGGGCGATGTGTCAGTAGGACTTATCTCTCTGGAGAGAGAGATTATAATAGATGTTCACCTCGCCAAAGTCATAAAAAAAAAGAAAGAGAAAAAGTGTTTCTTTTCTCATGTGATCAATGGTGAGGAAATGAGAGAAGCGATATCCCAAGGGGTCAAAGAAAACGCACCTCCAAACAAAGAGAAGATAACTCCTTGTTACTCTAAAACGCTTTTAATCAATATTCAAAAACAATACCAATCATATTATTTTGGTTTATTGTGCTTTATGTTATTTTTATCAGATAATATAAGGTGCTTTTATTCTTACCATTCAAAATGGTCGCTTTTCTATTATCTGCGTTATTCGGACTATTGCCCTCATCTTCATTGTTATCTGTAAAACGTTTCGGCCGATATGCCCTCCGACCTTCTTCAGGTATTTCTTGTCGGACTCGAAGAAGAAAGCCGGAGGGCATATCGGCCGAAACGTTGTAAAGATAACAATGAAGATGAGGGCAATAGTCCGAATAACGCCGATAATAGTAATCATCAAGCCTCATCTCAAACATTCAGAGAAATAGGTCGCTTTTCTATTTTGTCGTTAACAGTTGTCACATGGCAGCAGATTTGTCAATATTGGCGCATTTTTCTTCATGGCTTCTAACATTAGAACGCTTATGATTTTAAGTGATGTAAATTTTTTTTTATAATCTTTTTTAATCGTTGCCGAATATTCGACAATTAAATGGCTTTATCCTTG
>CM042138.1:69854750-69864750 GCA_023376005.1 Doryteuthis pealeii | reverse complement strand
CGGCATCACACTATCAACTCAGATCTTTTATTAACAAATTATTGGAGTGCAAAAAGCTTAATACCTAGTATTTTCCTTTCAGGAACATTATTTAAAGGGGTTGATTTGCTATTAGAAAAGCGACGAAAAATATACTAGTGACGTAGCATATTTGTTTGTTCAATAAAAGCTAATTTATAATAATCAAGTGTCGTCAACTCAACACAGGACACATGTCAAATGAGATTATATATATATATATATATATATATATATATATATTACTGTTAATAATGTGTGTGTTATATTTAAAGTAAACAGTGCTCAATATCATGGATAGGCATTTAGACCCAAGTTAGGACAGCGGCGATTGGTCACTGAAGGTTTCTTGCCTATACGATTGTTCGTACATATATATATATATATATATATATATATATATATATATATATATATATATATACATGGGTGACCCCCAAAAACAGAACCCAAATAAATTTTATTAATCTTATCAACATTTATAAGATTTCAAGAAACTTTCATGAAATGTTGGGGAAAATTATTTTTACAATATTTTAAACACCAAGTTGACTGTATATTCTGAAAGAAGAAAAAAGAAAAAATTAAAATTAACATTTTTATTACAAAATTTGTGGTTCTTTTTTTTCATTGGATCACCTTGGAGTAAAAGATTGGGTAAATCCGATAAACTGTGGTTGAATAGAGGTAAAATGCGGATAAAACAACACAACAACTAAATTCAAATTATATTTCGCCTAGGTCCTTTGCGAAGCTTTTTTGAATTTATTCTGTGAAAGCTTCACAAAAGACCGAGGCGAAATATTTGAATTTAGTTATTGTGTTGTTTTATCCGCAGTTTTCCTCTATTTTCATATATATATATATATATATATATATATATATATATATATATATATATATATATATATATATATTCGAACATTTAAAAATTCTCCGCGTTCAACGAATTTTATTTTTAAAAATACGGATTTATCTGAGGAAAGGTTGATATTTCTTTGTGTGCGGAACATTTCTATTATTTTTTAAAATATTATTATTATTTCATTTCATTTTGTTATTTAAAAATAATAATAGATTGAATATTGTACACATGGATAAACTCCTGACCGAAACACATGTAAGTTAAATTAATTAAAATATCCTATTTTATCCATTCTATACTTTCTTTCCTCTATTTCTTTTTTCAACATACCGTCGGATTCACAATCATTTTCATTTGACACACACACACTCACACAGACACACACTCACACACACATATATATATATATATATATATATATATATATATATGTATATGTGTGTGTGTGTGTATACGTATATATATTTGAGTGTGTGTGTATGTGTGTGTATATAGCTTTTCAAACTTGGCTAAAACACTAACCATTACAAGACAAAGAAAATTTATATATAGAGGTATGAGTGTGTGTGCATGTGTGTGTGATTTTCACATATATTCGCGTTTGGTATGGTGCATCGCAAATGATATCCCAATCGCATGACCTTTAGACATGCTAATGATACAAACAACTCCAATACATTTGACGGCAAATCATTAATTGCTGGCGTTATCTCTTGTTTTTTTCAGAGCCTCGGATTACACAGACACAGACCAATGTCCACACTATGGATGTATGTCTTTAATATTAGGCGCCAAAATGGCCGCATGCAAGGAGCATAAGAAGAAGCAGATGCACATCATGATATTTTATCCGTGTTAGGAAAGTGCATAAGAATTGTCTAGATGAGTTCGCTATGTGTATCTATGTTTGCATTAACAAATAACATATTTGAAAACAATAGACACTAATCCGGGGGAGAAACACACGCAAAGATTGAATGCCAATGATATCCACAACAGTTGGTTCATAAATCAGTTGAAACATGCAAATGACTGCATATCTATCTTAAATATCTTTCTGTTATCTCTTATTATACTAAATCTGAGTTAATCAACTTTTGCTTCATAAAGTCTTTTTTACTGTTTAGTTTAATGACACAAAAATTATACTAAATTATTCCTTTATTTTAGAATTGAATTATGTTTGAAAATAATTATGTTTTAATTGGTTCTAATTAGTCGTAATTTGCAATTAAATAAAAATCCGTCCAATCTCTAACTTTACTCGGTGTCTATCTCTTTCTTCCCCTTTATGTAATATATTGACTGTCTCCTCGTTATATAATGTTAGTTTCTCTGGAGGGTAGAGAGAGAGAGAGAGAGAGGGGGAGGGAGAATTTGAAATGTATTTCCATGTTAAATTTCACAACCAGCAACCCGTAGCTTAACATTTCCTTTCGTAGAAAGCTAACAATGATTTTAAGGTTTTGTCCGGCCGTATTTATTTATTTTTAAAATTCTTATTCGCTTTGTTAACTCTCTTTTCTCAAATCTCGATTATCTACCCAGAGCTGAATGGGTGACCCAATGGCTCACATTTTGTCTAGTATATATATATATATATATATATATATATATATATATATATTGGAATACCGATACGTGTTTCGACCAAGGATTTGTCCTTGTATACATTGTGTTCTATTTATCATTATTTTAAATACAAAATCGAATACAATGTATACAAGGACAAAATAGAATACAATGTCTACAAGGACAAACTCTTGGTCGAAACACGTGTCGGCATTCCAATAAATATTTTTTGTCCATACATTTTTTTCCATTTATCTTTTAACATAATTGTCCGATTCACTTCCATTTTTCTCACTCATTTTAACTAACTCATGTTTGAATTCATAGTTTTCCTTCTCCTAGACTGGTTGTTTAACAAAGGTTAAAGAGCCCAGTCCGTCCCAATCTCTGTCCGTAAGAGTATTAGCGCTATGTGAAATGCAAACAGCCTCATCCAGGATTTGAACTTGTCTCGCCATGTCTATTTCCCACAACGATAAACATTAAACAACGCGCTTTATCACGCGCCTCTAAGCATTTCACCACGCACCTCCATATATATATATATATATATATATATATATATATATGTGGTGAAATGATTAAAGACGTTGGGAATGGACGAGGCTGTTTGCATTTCCCATTGCGGTAATACCCTTGGGTAGGGTAAGCATCCAACTATTCTCCCTCAAACTGTAAGTAAATAGTAGGGCGAACTGGGTTGTTTAACCTTTGCTAGGTAGGTAACCAGTTTTGGAGAAGGAAAACTCTGAATTCAAACCTGTGAAACTCTGCTTAAGAAATTGACTTTGTGTCCTATCCTGCATGTAAATAGAGGTTGGTAAACACACACACACACACACACACACACACACACATATATATATATATATATTTCACATAGTACTAATAACATTGAGAAAGGTATAAATCAAACAATTCTCTCTCCAGCTATAGGTAAATAGTATGGTAGACTGGGATCTTTAACCTTGGTCTAAGAAAAGTCGGTAGAGTGTTTGGCTAGGTAATCGCAAGGTTCCTGGTTCGATACCAGCCCTCGCCAACTCAGCTTATGAGTAACACGGGGATCTGTGAGGAGCTTATGGTAGGTGCCCTACCTCAGACGTTAAGATAATCTCCTTGGTCTAGCGCTAGTGAAAAGGGGATAGACTCCCTCGCTGTATGGCTGATACCGACATTAGGCCGCCCCGACGATTTTATTTTTTTTTTTTTTTTTAGATTCTGCTTTACAAATTGAACTTGTGTCACAAGTAAAGTCGTCCATAATATGGATATATACTATTATGAACATATACAATTTACATTATTGATAGCTAATGTTTGTTTTAGATTATATATGATATCATCATAGATTTATAATTTTGAAATAAATCTTATTATAATGGAGATTGTGGGTTTGTCTGTCTGTAACCGAAACTATATTACTGTATAAGTTACACTACCCTTTGTCATTTACATTATTCTCCATGATTTTATTTTTATTTAAACCTCAATTATTAATAAAATTGTTTTACATCATTAATACTGTTGACCATATCTACATACTAATAACATACAATTGTATTTATTATTCAACAAAATAGCGGTTTATACTGTGAATGGGAAGGCTAATTTGCATATTGATCTTAAAAATTTTATTTTAATAAATATATGCTTAGTATTATTGATTTCTAATTGTTTGGTTTTATCTTATTGAATATGAGCAAAAATCTCTGAGATAAATCTTAAAAGAAATCCATTAAAAGAAGAAATAACTGTAATTTTATTCTTTACTTCCTGTTTTAACTAAAGAGTTAGATTAGGAAAATTTACCAATGAAAGACGTGAGTAATGGAAAATGATGGAAGAGTTAATTTCAAAGTTGTTCTATTTTTCAATCATTCCCCCTCTGTTCCAAATCTTTTTATCTGCATTCTTTTCAGTTTCATTAGTATTTCTGATTTAACATGATATTTTATTACATTAGAACTTAAATTAGGGTGCATATATTTGCTAGTATCTATAATATATTAGAAAAACTGGAATTACACACACATCAATAGTCAGTAAAAATATAGTTTTCAGCGATCTCTAAATCGATAAACATTAATCGTTATACAGACAGCATAAACATTGTTGCGTGCTTGCTGGTGTATCGCTCTGTCTCTGTCTCTCTCTCACTCTGTCTCTCTGTTCTTGAATTTAAATTCATGTTTTCTAAAGGGAATGCGACGTCAGGTCAGGCCGTTCCCTATTGACTAAAATGTCCCAATCGACTGAAAACAGACTCTATACAAAAAACATGTTTCAATAAAAAACAAAACAAAAAAAAAGCTGTATTGAGTACACCCCGTCTGTGATTTATAAATCAAGAATGTATAGAAATCTGTGAGAAAAGCGCTTTTGTAGATGTTTTTAGCTCACCGGATAAAATTAATTTTGATATTTCGGACTGTTGTCTTCATCTTTGATGCGTATAAACACATCGTTCAGACCACAGAAACATCGGGCTCGATTCTATTTTTTTTAATTACCTTAGAATAAGTTATCTTTAGACGATCACCCATGAATTACAAAAAAAAAAAAAATTCGGGCCTGTAATCGTCTGGAAACCTATTTTAGGGTAATTAAAAATACACTAGAACAGAGTCCGAGGTTACTGTGTTACATAATCTATGCGGTTGCATAAGATTATTGTCGGTCCCCTGTAATTCTGAGGGGATGACCCTTTTCACACCATGGCCGGGTCCTTCAATGGAAAATTACAGAAGCCCGCCAAAATACGTGAAGTCACGTGGGACCTGTTCGGTCCCCAGTTTGCAGTTAGGCGTCAGGTAGAGCGGTCGGCCATTTTATGCTCTGCCAAAACTGGAACTCACGCTTGCTATGTTAGTCAGATATTTAGTTACATGAAATGTATAGTTAAGGAAATAAAAGTTGTATAATTAAAATGTTCTTGTGGTTGATGAATGTTTTGGTAACAAGACTAAGAAATGAATCCAGGACGACCAGCCAGCAAGAAAATAGCAAAGGAAAGTCCAGACCTTAGAAGATTCTAGACCAAGTCAAGATGTTAGAAGATATACCAAACACGATCAGAATACTAAAGACGGCCAAGAAATAGAATTAAAGAAAGAGATATATAACATTATAATTATTTAGTGTCAGTGAGGAAGGGCTATACAACAACTGTAGCCTGAATGTTGTATTTATATACAATAAAGATGAGAACAACTGTCCGAAAAATAGAAATTATTAATATCACGTCTAATATCATAGATACATACAAATATAAGTATAAATGGACGCTGTTGAAAAGATACGAGGGTCATTCAAAATATACAGTGATTTTGTTTTAAAAAGGAAACTACATTTTTCAATCTCCTTTTTATAAATGTAAACTCTGCATTGATTGAAATTGTTTTATAGAAAGAATTGTTAAAATCCAGCCAAAATATTTGTGCTGTAGAGTAGCTAACACCCCTTTAAATGGACTGGCTCATAGCCATAAAATAGACAACGATTAAGAGGATAGACTAGCTGAATTAATAAGACTGACTTTGCTGCGTTGGTTTTACCAAATTGACCCTCCTATATTGAGTGTTAGTTTTGTGTTGTAAATTGTTTGTACTTATTTGTTCTGTTTAGTATGTATCCGTTTGTAACCTGATGCGGATGCTTAATAAATGTATTAAGCAAGCCATTCGTCTGTGTATCTTTCCACCTCGCGATACAACAATTTGTTTCGAAGTTATTGAAAATGGTGGCAAATCAAACTGAATGTTCCAGGCTTCAACAGAAGTATTTCATCCAATCCGTGGTGGTGGTGGTGGTGGGAGAGTGGGTATAACGTGGGAAATTTGATGAACAATATCAAATATTTAAATACAGGAAGAATTTGTTTAAATCACGCAAACATGTTTGTGTTGTAGAGTAGCTAACACCCCTTCAATGGACTGGTTCATAGACATAAAATACCCTACGATTAAAGTGGATTAACTAGATGAATAATAAGACTGACTTTGCTGCGTTGGCTATACCGAGTTGACCCTCCTCTATTAAGTGTAAGTTTTGTCTTGGTAATTGTTTGTACTTATTTTTTCTTTGTTGTATGTATCCGTTTGCCACTGGATGCTGTTGCTTAATAAATGTATTAAGCAAACTATTCTTCTGTGTATCTTTCCACCTCAAATATTAAAATAAATATTAAAATATTCTAAAGTTATCAAGAGAGATTCAAAAAGTATATATACTGGTGTTTCATCATCCATGGCGTCATTAATAGATTGATGAAGAAAAGAATGGATAGTTTTCTTACGGTAAATAACCTTTTATCACACATTCAACATACACTGAACATCTTTCATCTTTTACTCATACACATTTTCAATGTCCTGACGAAGGTTTTATTTAAAACAAAAACGAAATACTTAAGTATCGACATAAAGAGTTTTCATCGTTCATGACATCCTGTGTTTGTTTTCCTTAAACATTTTCTCCACATACTGTTGGATTAACTTCCTCATTGTACATCCATATGTATATATGTATATATGCTATATGTATCTATGCATAAGGTTGCCCCGTGTCAGTTGAAGTTCAGAGGAAATATTAAAAATTTGAGAGAAGCTTAAAAAGATAATGATAATAATATTCTCTCCCTCGAGACAAGGAGTCTGAAATTATAAAAGTTTTAAAGAAATCAAAATAGATGAGATCTAGGATAAGATTCATGAAAAAATAGCTGGATGGTCGCCTCTAAACAGAGTGAAGGTGCTCGTATGTTCAAATCTCGGTAACTCTCGCGGGTTGATGATGAGACTTGGGGTGAGAATGAGTCTTGGATGGTTGTTGGATTTTGAGTGTAGTTGACTTCGGACATCGAGAGAGGCAAGTTGTGAGTTGGCCCGGCGAGACACGTTAGCAGCAGAGAGCAGCAAGAGTAACTGAGACCTGAGAAATGCATATTGGTTAATTCATTCATAGACACCGGCTGACATGCAAGAGTTAAGTTTATTACTGCAATACATAAATAGATTCAATACATTACATATTTCCTGTTTGTGACACTAAATTCAAATTCAGATTTATGCAGACTATGCTAATGACCTTGCACTTCTTGCAGATACACCGGCACATGCTGAGTCACTGCTACATAGCCAGGAGCAGGCAGCAAAGAATATCGGCCTCTATGTAAACTCCGGTAAAACAGAGTTCATGAGTTTCAAAAAGAAAGGAAACATCTCCACACTCGACGGCAAGCCTCTTAAGCCAGTAGAACAATTCACGTACCTGGGTGGTAATATCTCATCCACAGAGGCGATGTTAATGCACGAATAGCAAAGGCATGGTCGGCCACTAACAAATGATCAGTCATATGGAGGTCCGATCTTCCTGACAAGCTGGAGCGACAGTTCTTCCAGTCTGTGGTTGTATCAGTGCTGCTATATGGCTGCACCACTTGGACCCTAACAAAGCGTCTTAACAATAAGCTGGATGGGAGCTGCACAAGAATGATGCGTGCAGTCTTGAACAAGTCATGGAAACAGCACCCCACAAGGAAGCAGCTGTACGGTCACCTGCCCCCCATATCACAAACTATCCGAGTGAGGGACACGACATGCTGGTCACTGCTGGAGAAGCAAGGATGAGCTCATAAGCGTCGTTTTCCCGTGGAAGCCAACACATGGACATGCAAATGTGGGGTGCCCAGCAAGGACCTACATTGACCAACTATGCGAAGATGCTGGTTGCTACGCAGAGGACCTCCCAGGTGATAGGGAAGGTTGGTGAGAGATTGTCATGGATATCCGTGCTGCATGCGCGACATGATGACGATGATGATGATTATTTTTGTAATAGCTGTTTGACGAAACAGGGCACATTAGTTAGTCAACGGTACTAGGGGACCGACAGTTTCTCGAATATGTAATTTTGAAAATAGTTGGTTTGAAAATCTCATTAGCGAGAAACTGTCAGTTATCAAGCGCTGTTGACTTCGTGTCTTCGCCACCATAACTTATATATACATATCTTATCAATGATATTAAGCACTCCTTTAATTATAGATCTACCAACCTATATTATATTCGGCCCTTGTCAACACAGCACATGAATAGCAATGCTTCTGTGCAGTAAAGTTGACAGGTGATGTTAGCTGTGGTGCTCCACCTTATTAAAAAAACAACCTCTTCATTTAGTGCTATACCACTATAGTGATACCGACACTAGCCCATTCCGATTACTTTAAAAATAACGTTCCATTCATTATTTTTTTCAGAATACAAGTGTTACATAATCTATGCATAGATTATTGTCAACCCCCTGTTTTTCTTAAGGGATGGCCCCTTTTCATATCACAGGCGGGACTTTCCATGGAATATTACAGAAAGCCCGCGAAGTACGTGAAGTCACGTGGACCAGTTAACCCGTTAGTTTCAGCTTGGATGTCAGGCAGATAAAGCCTATCTGCCTTAGCTGGGCCTCACTTGCACACGCGCGCTGTGTTTAGTTAGATGAAGATGTTTAGTTAAGTAAATAAAAGTTTAAATAAATAATATGGTTTTGTGGTTGATGAATGTCTTGGCAACAAGATTGACCTAGAAGAAGAAATGAATCAAGGACGACCAACCAGCAAGAACAGAGAAATAGAAGTCATAGAGAAAGAATAGAAACGACTAGAGATCACCAATGGCCAAAGAAGTAAGTTATGAATCTCTCTATCTACCTGTGTCTATCTCTCCCCCTCTCTCCAGTAAAAGTACGCTTGTGTATGTACCCAACATGGGTATATGTGTAAGAGTATGCACACAAGGTGTGTCAAAAAAGTACCAAGTTTAAAGCTGTATTTAGACATAGATAGAAATAAAGAATGAATGGAATTTTTTTTCAGAATACAAGGTTGTCAAAAATTACAAAAAATCTCCATACCTTTTAGACACACCTTGTATAATTATGTATGTGTTAGCATGTGTGTTAATTAATTCAGTTGATTAATTTATTCTAATTAATTAATTCAATTAAATCTACGAATATATCTCTTATTGTTGCTTATTCTTGGCTGCAGGGTTTGCTGTAGGATGCGCTATAAGGGGTGCTGCAGTTCCACTGCCTACAGACGTGATTCCATTGCTCGAGGAGGAATTTCAAATTGGAATCAACCACAGAATAGAAATTCTGAGTGAGACCCGAACTCACGTCCCTTTTGCTTTAAAAACACCCCATTCGCTTTACCAGATGCCATACCATCTGCCATGTTGTTTAAACCAGTAGAAATAACGAGCTGATTGAGTTGCGAAAAAAAGTAATTAGAATTAAGAAGATGAAAGAAAATAAAAGACAAAATTGATAATAATGATTGACAATGCTTCATATAGAAAAAAATTAAAAAAATTGAATGTAATAATCATGTTGAACATCTTAGGGCAGATTCTGCCGGCATACGGCCGACTTTATTACTTTTCTTATTTGCTTTAAAAATCCGTTTAGTGACATTTATAACATTTTGACCTGAGTCAAATTAAATATATTCATCATTTTCGTAAAGTAAATTAAGTCAAGGAAAAT
>CM042138.1:69847250-69849750 GCA_023376005.1 Doryteuthis pealeii | reverse complement strand
GCTGGTTGCTGTGCAGAAGACCTCCCAGGGACAATGAGTTATAGGGAAGGTTGGCGAGAAATTGTAATGGATAACTATGCTGCTTGCGCGACATGATGATGATGATGATGATGATGATGATGATGGCTCAGAAGTGTTCGAGAAGGTTCATATCGGGCGACCAACTGGGCCATGGAAGTTTTTTAATCCCATTTTTATGCAACCAATCTTATGTGTTTCTAGAAGTTTGGCAAGGAGTCCCATCTTTCTTAAATAAGTACTCATGTTTTATTATTTTACAAATTGAGAATACTGTAAGGACTCCTTCCTGCAATATGGAAACATTTATCAGAAGTAATGTTACTCTAGCACTCCAATCGCTCCGAACCACCATCACTCCAAATAGCACCCCATACTATAACAGAAAAATATCGTTAGCTTCAATCTTTTGATCACAGACTCTTAATTACAGAGACCCCAGACCAACTCTTTACCACTGTCTGAAAATAAGGCAACTCGTGACTCATCAGAGAATATTATAGTATCCAAAATGTCATAGGTCTCTCAAACATTTCATGTTGGCTCTGTGTGTCTGTGTGTTTGTGTGTCTGTGTCTGTGTGTCTCTCTGTGTCTCTCTGTGTCTGTCTGTGTGAGATGGATGCTGGGAAACTTTTTTGTTTGTATTGAAAGCATGGAAAAATATAAGATAAGAAATAATAACCAAAATTAAAAGTGATGAATATTGTGTTGTTTTTAACTTTATTTATTTATCCTAATATTTCAGGTGACCCTCCACCTTTTTTCAAAGGGTCCTATAGAGTCATATTTATAAATACATATAATATTTGATTTAAAGATTTTTAATTTTTAATAATTTCTCTCTCTCTAATACGTTATATATCCAAAATCTATAAAAAATGTTCGAATACTATCATGACGTCACTACATTTGAAAAAGAAAAAATATATTTATGTTTACCAAATAAAATGTTCATATCTTTTTTTCATCTCACTTGAAAATAACATTTTCATTTTTCAGGTAAGTATCCTATAAAAATGTGGTGGCGCAACACAATCTTCTCCCTAACTTCCTACTTGATGGCAGATAAAGGTAACGGTTAATAAATATTTGCACGCACATGTACACATGTATCGGTATCACAGATCAGAATTCAAAGTTAGCATTTTCAGAAAAACCTGACGCAACATAATCTTCATTTTCCAATATTTCTTCATATCCATGATAACCTCTCACCAACCGTCCCTTTTGGTCATCTCCCCAGGGAGGTCATCTCTTGTTGCCCAGAATCCACATAGAGCTGATCTATGTAGGTCCTTACTGGACGGCCCTAACTGACGGGCCCATGTGAATGTTTCCACAGGAGAACGTCAGTAATGAGTTCGTCCATGCTTCTCCAGCAGTATCCAGTGTGTCTTGTTACTCCGACTCGGTTGGTTTGTGTGATAGCGAGTAAGTGGTCGTACTGCTGCCTTCTTGTGGGGTATTACTTCGACGATTTGTTTAAGACAGCCCGCAAAATTCTTGTGCATATAGAATACTAAGTCCAATTACCGTCGAATTGGCAAGACAAGACGGCAAACAGTCGTAACTGAATACGATTCTGAGATGCCGTAATGACCACTGAAAAGTGGCAGGTTTTATGGAGCCTCAGAGGACCCTACAAACAAAGCAGCCAATCAGGACTCAGGGAATGGACTCACCCAGATGCATGGGTGGACTGTTCTGAATTCCCATAAATACCAGTTGTCTTGACACTGGTGCAGTTATGCTTGGCCAGTCACATTGCTCAAACCAATTGTTGACTGTCTAGCTGACTTACTTCAATAATCTAACTTATTCTTTAGACGCTTTCTTAGTGGTGTAGTCGTACAGTAGCACTGATACGTAGAAGAATTGGCGCTTTAACTTAGGTAAATACGCATACAAGCAAAATGTGTGCGAGTTTCACAGTAAGGACCATATAGATTATAAGCACTTTTGGAGAAGGCGACGAATTAAATCATATATAAGGGACAATGAGAAAAAAAAATGGAATATCTGATTATAGGTACCCACGGACACACTCTTCCCTTGACGGACACACGATCACACATGAGTGGAGAATAATAAATAATATGCACACAACTGGCTGCGTTTTGTGGAAGCAGTTCTCGCGGGATGATTTGATTCAATGCAACTTTCCTATCGTGGGACGAAGTAAAAACTGACATGGGCAAACAATTCAGGTGAATATAAACAAGTTTATTGTTTCTGTCACACAGCGAGAGATAATGAGAAAAGCATACAGTAAGCTGACTGCCTCTAACAACATCAGGCAATAGATCTTATATATATACATATATATATATATATATATATATATATATATATATGTCTCTGTGTGTATGTATGTCTCTGTGTTTGTGTGCGTGTGTTTGTGTGAAAATCTGTCTATGAATCTATCACAGTCTGTCGATAGCAATCTAATTCTGTCCTTGAGCTATTTATCAATCCATTCCT
>CM042138.1:69834750-69839750 GCA_023376005.1 Doryteuthis pealeii | reverse complement strand
TATAACATTATAATTATTTAGTGCCAGTGAAGAAGGCGCTATGCAACAATTCTATTTCTATTTTGTAGTAATTCATCTGCGAGACTAGCTTGCTAACCATTATACAACTACTTAACCCACATTCCCATCTTTTTGTTGTTTAAAAAAAAATCCTGGAATGTGTTCTCGAAGTTATTTTGGGGGCATATATGCAGGTCTTGTACTTGAATTTTTTAAGGGGATTTTCAGCTTTGGGGAAAAATTCGTATGGGGCAAAATCTAGAGTTGGCAGAAGAAATTTGTCTTCGGGTTTATACGAAAGAATCTTTAAAGTTGATCGTAGTCTGTTGACAGGAAAGGTCATTCAGATTTTTGGTCGACTGTGGTGGAGGTGCTGCCTTACTTGAAACGAAGCCCCTACACATGATATTTTTTACAAAACAAACAACCCCAAAGCGTCCCACGTGCCTTTCGCAACATTACAAATAAACTCAGTGGAAGATTTTTCTAATCTGAACTAGAATGTTACCACAACGATCCTTCATTGTTAAAATACAATATACATATCATGATGTCATTTGTTATCCTCCCACTAGAGGTAAATAGTAGGGCACATTTGTTTCTTTAGGCAGTGAAGTTGTAAAACTGACAGAATTTAAGCCAGCTTTACTCCACTTAAAATTGACTTTGTGTCGCATCGTGCCAGAGGTGGAAGGGTTCGTTAAATGCATACATCCGTATATATATATATATATATATATATATATATATATATATATATATAAAGGAGAGATTTTCGGTATGTACGTGTCGACGTGTAACTCCAAATAGGAGGTCACTCAGATTCAAAATCTTGCATACACATTGATATCGTTCTAACTAAGAAACACTCCAAATTTGGTTATTGATTTTAACTGATTAAGGGATATAATTAATTAATCAAACAAAAATCAAACGATTTTTCGAAAGCTATAGCATAGCTGCTGATGATGCTTGGTGTATGAGAAAAAGCTTGCGTACTGATTTTTTCAGCTACCCGAAGAAAAAGAAGAAAGAAAGAAAGAAGAATATCAGCTTCCAGTCATGACTAAATTTTAACGTAAAATAAAATTCGTTTTTTTTGTGTCCAAATCTTTAAAATATTTATTTTATAATCTTCCTAAATATTTAATTTGTATTCATTGAATTATTTTTTACAGCGTGTTAAAATATTTTGCTTTGGAGAGCCGATTATACGAAGTAAAATCATGCTTCGTATGTTTTTGAGACTAACTTTTAAAGTAAAATCAAATCTTTGTCCATATTCTTAAATTGTACATTGTTTCAAAACACAAGTTTACGGTTACATTTTTTAAAATAAGATTTTAAATGTCAATAAAAATCAGTCACCAGTATAGGGTTGTATAAATGTAAATAAAAAAATGATAAAACGAGTTGTTTTGTAATTAATACTAACGGTTAAAAAAAGTCTTAATAGTTTACAAAACTAATGAAACGTTTTAAAACGATATGTTTTTAAAATACTATCTTGAGTTTAAACAAAAATAGATATTGCAATACGAAGAATTTAATGTTTCGATTCTCAGCTTCTTTTATCGTTAAGAACTAGATTTGAATTGTCATGTACAAAAAATTATAAGAAATAAATTACAATGTATTTCTAACTCATCAAGCAATTAAAAACTGAATTTAAAATTGTCCCCAAATACTATTATTATTTTCAAACTGGAGTTTCAGTGACACTTTTCGTAGAAAAGTTATATTTACAATAATTACAATAACAATATATTATATTACAATAATTACAATAACAATATATTATATTTACAATAATCTTCAAAATTTTTGGACCATTCAAAAGAAGAAACCCTGATGATTTTTATTTAATTCAGCTTACGGAAATAAGGACATTTATGAACAAAAACAATGTTTACATTTTCGTACCGTTAAATCAACTGAAATTTAAAAATGAAAGGCTGAACTTGCACAACGGTCGGAAAATTAAAACGGAAAGTTTTTTTTGGTGTTCCCCAATGACAGTTTAACTACAGTCTATGAATTAACATATTGCGAATTGGGTTACGATTTTAGGGGATTAATGTTGTTTTCAATTACGTATTGCTTAAAAATAAACAACAAAAAAAAAATTACTATACATTAAATTAACCATTGAAATTAATTATTGAACCCATTATTGAGACAGTTGTTTGTGTTAGTATTGCAATGTATAATTTCAATTAAACTTTGTTTAAAAATATTTTTCAACATTAAATGTATAGTAATTTGGGTTTTTTGTTATTGTTTTTTTAAGCAATATGTAATTAAAAAAACCCTAATCCCCTAGACCGTAACTCAATTCCAAAAATTTCATTCATAGACTGTAATTAAACTGTCATGGGGACCACCAAAAAACTTTCCGTTTTAATTTTCCGACCGTTGTGCAACTTCAGCCAAATTAAAATATGTCTGAAATAGGTATATATGTTAGGGGAAATATTTTTACGAGGTCTCCCCCACCCGCTTATTTGATGAAATCTGAAAAAAATAAATAAACTGATAAAAAACGATTTTAATTTTTTTTTCAATAAAGATAATAGTCTGAATAATTATATCAAAGATTTTTTGAAGTTTCTATACGGGATTTTTTTTTAATAAAAAAAACGTATTCTGAAATCTACATAAAAAATGTTAATATTATGAACTAAGATTATTTCAAACACTAAAAAATTCAGGATTACATTAAAAAAAACATTTTCAATGTTTAAAAAAAAATCCCTAAAATAAACACTGTAATACATAAATTTTCAGTGATTAAAAAATTTTTAATAGATTTAAGAACCACCTGGTGTTCCTTAAAATCTTTTCGTCCGGTCATGGACCGGGTAATTTTGCTATATATATATATATATATATATATATATATATATATATATATATATATATATATATATATATATATATATGTATGTAGTGATTTAAAGATTCACTGTATTTATACATACTGGATCATGCAATAATAATACAGTGTGTCTTAGAAATCACATATAGAATCATCCCTTACTACCAAGTTTAGGATACCTCACATCACATATATATATATATATATATATATATATATATATATATATATATATATGAAGATAGGAGGGTTGGAGTAAGGTCCGACAGTATTTTGAATAAAGTCAGACTGAGGATGTTCTTTGCGTCAAAAGGACGAAATATTTCTCTCTACTTGGACTTGTTTGTGTCATTATTTTTGTTCACTTTTCCCTTTACCTCACCTCATATATATATATATATATATATATATATATATATATATATATATGTATGTGTGTGTGCGCGCGTATATATATATATATATATATATATATATATATATATATATATATATATATTCCTCGGTGTTCTTATTTTCATCCGACACTCCTTTTTTTCTTTTCTATTGATTTCAACATATTTTTGTGCCCACCCCCAGCTACACCTTCTCTCCCTTTGTTACACCTCATGTCAAGTGACATTATCTTTAGGCCTTCATACATATACAAGCTAAATCTTATTTATCTATTTGTATACATTGTTTTACTTGATTAGTACATCGGTTCTTGTTCTTTCATATCGTCCCTTGTATTCGGGTCTTTTTCATGTGTAATCGCTTTAAATATCCCGCTTGACAAAACAAAAAGAACAGTGTGAGAAAACGAAATAAAGAAAAAATAATTTTGTTTTAATGTTTACAATGTCTTAAAAGAAAAAAAAAGTTAAAAGAAGAGATATCATCCCCAGAGCATTTTGTATATTCATGTTTTTTTTTTTTTTTTTTACTTTAGTTCTGAGATACGGATGCATAATATTTTGAATTCCTTTTTAGACTACATAATTCCTATTTAAAACTGGGAAGAACACGTGAACTCGCTGTATATTAACAAATGAGTTTAACCGGTTTCATAAATAGATTTATGTTCACACATAGGTACAGATGTACCCTGAGTTTAATTCTTTCCGTTTTTAGCTCAAATTCCTCGTATATCAAATTTTCTTCATTGAAATAGACCTGAATGCCATTAATCCATTCCAGACCCCCGCCCAAACCACACTATTTTTTGTTTTACGTTTTAATAATAAGAAAAATTGCACTTTATTTCGCTAACATATTAATACGAACAAACAGAATTACAACCAAATTCATGAATATTAGTATATTACATACATAAGAATTAGTATTAGATTCATGAAAAATTACATATTGTATTCGCAAAAATTAGTATGAGGTGGAGCTCTCTAAATATTTTAACTAACGAGAAGAGAGCTTCAAGTTCAAAGAAACATTGCTAATAATATTCAAATTAACAAAAAATATCAATTTACTTTAACAATATGTGTAATATTACAAATTACAAAAAAAATAATAAAATATAATAAAAAGAGAATATATACGTACATAATGTTATTCATAAGTACAGAAACAAATACACACACAGTATTGTATAAAATCATCATCATCATCATCATCATCATCATCATGTCGCGCATGCAGCACGGATATCCATGACAATCTCTCGCCACCCTTCCCTATCATTCATTGCACCTGGGAGATCCGCTGCGGAGCAACCAGCATCTTCGCATAGCTGGTCAATGTAGGTCCTTGCTGGGCGCCCCGCACTTGCATGTTCATATGTTCGCTTCCATAGGAGAACGTCGCTTATGTGCTCGTCCTTGCTTCTCCAGCAGTGTCCTGCATGCCTTGTCCGTCTCACTCGGATAGTTTGTGAGGTAGGGGGCAAGTGACTGTACAGCTGCTTCCTTGTGTGGTGCTGTTTCCACGACTTGTTCAAGACTGCACGCAGCATTCTTGTGCAGCTAATAAAATATAATGAGTTATGTGCTGTAATATGTTTTATCGTTTATTTTTTCATAAATAATATTTTTCCTTGGCATCAAATTGGCAAATTAAATGTTTTTAGTGAACTTCTCAATATAAACGTATCTTAAGCTCACTCGTACTCAAATTTTAGCTATCA
>CM042138.1:69809750-69827250 GCA_023376005.1 Doryteuthis pealeii | reverse complement strand
AAAAAAGGAAGGCGAAGAACATATAATGACGCATGCTTTAATGTGAATAAGCGGAGAACGAAAAGTTAATAAAGATATGTCGTATTTCATATGGAATATTAATGTTAGAAGAATAAGAACATTAAAACGATATATAAATACATATATTCCATATATACGCATATCCACATATAATCATATATATATATATATATATATATATATATATATATATATATATACACACATACGCATACATATACATATACATATATATACATACGTACATACATATACATACATATACACACACATATACATATACATACATATACACACTCATATACATACGTACACATATATAAATATACAAAATGTATACATGCATGTACAGACGTGTCAAGTTATACTGTTGTGACCGGGGTTTGCAATCTTATAACCACCGATTATTAACTTGCCTATGTGTTTGGATATGTTGAAGAAGCCAGGCCTATAGTTAACATTGTCAATGTTGCTTATAGCAAATATTAGAATAGGCGACGTAAACAATTGTCTCTTCCAACATGCATTAAATGACAAACATAGTTTCGATTTCAAAAATACATATATGTTGGCCTACATTCATGACAAGACAGATTTTTGAAGCTAGTGCTATAAGCAACATTGACAATGTTAACTATAGGCCTGGCTTCTTCAACATATCCAGACACATAGGCAAATTAATAATCGGTGGTTATAAGATTGCAAACCCCGGTCACAACAGTATAACATGACACGTCTGTGCATGCATGTATACATTTTGTCATTTCGTTAATAATTTGAAACGCAGAGTACAGTTGTACAAATAAATATAGGTTATCCGTAATCGAGCACTTCATTTTCCTTTTCAAATACAAATACCCCCCAAACACTTATCCATCTATCTATCTATCTATCTATCTATATATATATATATATATATATATATATATATATATATATATATATATATATATATATATATATTTTTTATGTTGAAGTTGGGCGTTATTATGAAGCATTTAAAAATAAATGAAGGAACTCGATGTTATTGAGTACTGGATTCACTTATTTTTTATTATTTGTTATCATAAATTTTCAGGATCGTTAGATTCCCTTTTTCAAATGAATGTCGCTCCTGTTCAACGGATCCTTTGTCTTTGTGGTTATTGACAGCGGCAGCGTCTGTAAAATATTTATAATAACGGAGTATTCCGATATCGGCGTTCAGTCCCTAGTGAGTTCGTAGTTTTTAAAATCCATTTGGTTTCTGGTTGTTTTCGAGATTGCGTTGTTGGAAATGCGTGGTCTATTAAAATACATTTGAGGTGTGTAAGGTTGTGTGGGGTTTAAATGAAGTGCTATCGTACTATGGTGATTTTAGTTTTATGTGGATTCGTGCTCATTTAATCTTAGTCTAAAAGATGTAGAGTTCTACATATCCGCTTTTTTATGCATTTTATATATATATATATATATATATATATAATATATATATATATATTATAACCAGGTCAGTTGGTGTTTGGAATGATTCTAAGCGTACCTTAACGGCTCAAGGCATAATAATTGGTGAATTATGTTTAGCACAGAAAGGGGTGAAATACCAGTCATATTATTATCATCATCAATGTATTTCCACCGATATTATTCGGCTTCATCAGACTGAAATCTTAGGATTCACAGTTATGAAGCCCATTAATATCGAGGGAAATAAATTCATATCTCTTAATATGACCGGTATTTAACCATTATATATATATATATATATATATATATATATATATATATATTATGTGTGTGTGTGTGTGTGTGTGTGTGTGTGTATGTATTATTGTTTTCAAGGTGTTTTATGAATGAAAAAGTGCTCAGATGATGGGCAAAAATAGAATAGATAAAAAACATCTTACAATTTTTTTCCTATGTCTTTTATTGAATAGAAGAGACAATCATCTGATTAAACATTATATATCATATATATATATATATATATATATATATATATATATATATATATATATATATGCAAATGTGAAAACTTTGCAAGATAAAGTATTAAATACTATATCAACCCAGAAAAAAATCAATTCATGAGCCTGGACTTTTTTTTCATATGATATATTTTTTTCATATATAATTGACGTAAGTAATCAGTCGTAATATATAGTGTTGTAACGTCACGTGTTATAATGGTAGTATATGTGACTTTGGCAAGTGACACCCCCTTCAGAATATATATATATATATATATACATATATATATATATATATATATATATATGTATGTTGTGTGTGTGTGTGTGTGTGTGTGTGTGTAAAAGGCTATGAAAACACACAATGCTGTTAAAATGAAAATATCTTATATCCTTTTCATAGCTAATATTTAAAATATTTCTATTTCATAAAAATCATCATCAGAGCTTGTTTTTAATCCGGACTCATCGAGAGAGAAGCACATGTGCATAATGACCAAGCGATCGCATGGCTTGCACGCTTTTTGGAACAACAATGCTCCGTTTTGATTTAAATTATTTTCTGCTTCTATCTCGATGGGTCTGGAGTAAAAACAAGCTCTGATGAAATTTTTATAAATCGAAATATTGTTCAATATTAGCCATAAAAAATATATAAAAATATATTCATTTTAACAATATTTTGTGTTTTCATACCCTTTTACCCATACATATACCGTCGGATTCATTTCCTTACTCTTAACTCATATATATATATATATATATATATATATATATATATGAAGTTGTTTTTTCATATTTATACTATTTTATACACACACACACACACACCACCCACACACACATATATATATATATATATATATATATATATATATGGTTGTGTGTATGTATAAATATATGAGAAAAAATATTCAGATGATGTATCTATGTACGAATAAATTAAACGTTTTGCCTACGTTTGAACATTTCTTGTTCATATATATATATTAATTATATTAAACCAAAATATTATATATATATATATATATATATATATATATATATATATATATATGTCAGTCCAATTAGAGGAAAATAAATATGGCACCTGTATCTTTATGTGTATGTGAATATGTGAGTGTGTGTGTATATGTGTGTGTGAGTGTCCGTGTGTGTGTGCGTGTGAGTGTGTGAGAAAGAGATAGAGAGAGAATATATATTATATATATATATATATATATATATATATATATATAGCTAGTGATATGGACAGGATAGTGAATATTAACTATAAACACACATTATTACACCTATGTGTTTGTTTCTGTGAATAAGTGTTTCTGTACATATTTTCATATTTGTGTACACTTGTGTGCGCTTCCTATATGATATTTTTGCAAATATCACGTTGCCGGTCGCTCTGAATATGCAGACCACTTTGTTGAATCTATCTTTCCTGAGGCTTAACTATTCCTCACACTCGGAAGTTAAATCTAGGTTTCCAAAATGATTCTCAATGGAAAGGGGAGATGGAGGACCGTCGTCGCCGCCGCCGCCGCCGCCCTCTCCACAGCCGCCGCCAGGAAAGCCATTCCCCCAAGGAGACGTGATTTCCTCGCCCCATAATCGTCATGTCCACCTAATGCAAAATCAGAATCACATATAATGCAGCACGTAGAGACAATTGCTGACCGTTTCATGTGATTTTCCGCAGACATCCGCCCTTAACAGCTGCAATCTACAACATAAATGGCAATTTCTGTCCATCTCTGTACAACCAGTCGGTGTCTACACCGGTGATCCGATCATGATGAAACTCAATAGACATGTTCAGCTAATATTCAGAAACGGGACTGGCTAATTGGATTTACATAAAAACCAATGATTACACCCCTGCGACTTTTTTTTACAATGGATTGAGAAAGACCTATCGGTGAGAAAGGGTTGAGAGTAGTAGTGTTAACCGTGATTCATTTACTACTACTACTACTACTACTACTACTACTACTAATGCTGCTAATGCTGCTGTTTCTACTACTGTGTAATCTAATTGTTTAAAAAATAATCTTACGATACAATATAGTATTATAAAACAGTTTATTGTAAAAAATCAATATAATAATGTTGTTGTATGCTTTGTATAAAAAGTCGTCGGGGTGGCTTAAAGTCAGTATCAGCCAATCAGCGAGGGAGTCTATCCCCCTTTTCACTAGCGCTAGACCAAGGAGACTGTTTTTGCATCTGAGGTGGAGCTAACTACCATCAGCTCCTTACTTCCCCGTACTACTCATACGCTGAGTTGGCAAGGGTCGGTATCGAACTAGGAACCTTGTGGTTTCTAGTCGAACGGTATAGACGGGACATATTCAAAGGAATTATTTTAAAACGGCAAAATAATAATTATAACATAATAAATGTAATTGGAGAGAGAGAGAGAGAGAGAGAGAGAGAGAGAGAGAGAGAGAGAGAGAGAGAGGAGAGTGAAAAGAGGAGGAGATAAATAGCAGGGTAGAATGGACTCTTTAACCTTTGTATAGCAACCGGTCTAGGAGAATGAAAGCACTTAATATTAATATGTTTGTGCGCATGCGGAGTAGCTTGTATGTACACAAGTATGGTGCAAAGTGAGGACAAAACGTTAATTTATTTAATTATCTTTGAATTTAATTTGCTATAGCATATCAATTACATAGATCGAGAAATAAGAGTAAAAATTCAGTTAAAAATCCACGAAGTCTGAGTCGTAGTCAATATTCTAAGGTGTCCAGGACTATTCTATGTATCCTAGCCGATTCAAGAGTTCTGTGGTCTGGATGGTCTTGATTCTTCCTCAGAATGTTCAAATGTTTATCCTTTGCACAATTCCCCGTGAATTATATTTCCCATTCAGTCATACCTATTCTGGTATTCTTTTTCTGTTTGTTTGATTATTATTCTCTTATATGATTAACTCTTTTATTTTCATTACCACAAAAAATGCACTTGCTATTGTGCGTATTATCAATTTTTACTTTGACAAATTTTATTCTAATGCCATTATTTTGGGCTATTATCAAAAGAGTTCTAAGTGACAGTTATCTCTGGATTCCGGGTTCAATCCTGAGTAGAGGCAATAACATAGAGAAATAATTAACACAACTCCTACCCCAGCTATGGTTAGCGGAATGAGAACAGGAAACCCTCATGGATAATAAAAGGGTTAGGTTCAAAGTTCCGTGATGGTTCCCGATTACAACAAGAAAGTTTCTGAGTTTGCAAAGAAGGTTCCCGAGTCCGAGAAGGTTCCCAAGTCCGACAAGAAATACCCGCAGAAGGCCGGAGGGCGTATCGGCCGAAACCTTGTACAAATACAATGAAGATTGGGACAATAGTCCGAATAACGCAGATGATACTAATCATCAAGCCTCATCTTAAACATTCAGAGAAAAAGAGATTTTGTTACTTTCTTCAGGTCTTGTCTACGTCATCTCATGTTCAAATTCCTTAATTTGTCTCTTGAGAAATCCGTACAGTTCTTTTTTCTTGTCATTTTTGTTTTCTATATAGTTTTATTGTTGGTCACTGAATGAAAAAACAGCTGAGTAAACCTAAGAGATGACGTTGACAGACTAATTGACAACAAAAAGATTTTTTAAAAAGATAAATGAAGACGGTAAAAACGCACAAGTATTGAGAACTGTATAGACGCGGTAATTCAGGGATTTGAAGTATACACAAAAGAAAGTAAAGAGATACGAATTATATCAGTGAAAATAAAACTGAAAACCCGCCCCTACCCAAGGAAAAGAAACAGAAATACAGAAATTATAAAATTATTCTGTGCTACTATTAAAAGAGATTCATTTTTTCTTCTTCAGGTCTTGTCCAGGTCATCTCATATTCAATGTCCTTAATTTGTCTCTTGAAGTATCCATACAGTGGTTTTTCTTATTAATTTTGTTTTCTATATTGTATTATTTTTGGTCCACAGAAAAAACTGATGATTATACACAACACCTTCAACCCGAGATATGACGTTGACAGATAATTGACAAAATAAATAAAGAAACAGTAAAGAACACGCAAATTGAGAACAGTATAGACGCGGTAATTCAGAGATTTTAAGAATACACAAAAGAAAGTAAAGAGACACATTATATCAGTGAAAATAAAACTGACAAAACCCCCCCTCCCCCCCAAAAAAAAAACCGCAAGAAATACAGAAATTATAAAATTTTGAGCTATTATAAAAAGAGATTTAGTTTCTTTCCACAGGTCATGTTCAGGTCATTTTATGTTCAATTTCTTTAATTTGACTCTTGAATTATCCGTACAGTTGTTTTTTTCTTGTCTATAAGATTTTATTGTTTGTCCACCGAACGAGAAAACGGATGAATATACACAACGCCTTAAACCCTAGATATGATGTTGACAGACTAATTGACAACAAAAAATGAAAAAGTGAAGAAGAGAAAGACCGCGTAAACATTGAGAACTGTATATACGCGGCAATTCAGGGACTTGAAGAATACATAAAAGAAAGTAAAGAGACACCAGTAAAAAGAAAACTTACAAAAAAAAATGTTATACATTTTTTTAAAGAAAGAAACATAACTACAGAAATTATGAAATTAAGAAAACGCAAATGGAAAAAAAAAATATCCCACCTACATAGGTACTTCAGGCGACAAACCAAAGACATTACGCATGAGATGACACGGATATGACTACGCATAAAAAAGCGAAAGACAGAAAACGAATGGCTTCTAACAACCAATTACATATTACATAAAAGCTGAAAGGCTTAGGGGAACAGAAAATGTATAGAAAAAGATACAGCAGTCAAAATAAGTGAATGCAGTAAGCTTCTCAAGAAGGTGCACAAGAGTAGGAACGATTGGGTGGAAAAGTTGTTCTACTGCAAACGCCGGGATTTTAACCATATAAATAGTATACTCAAAGATCAGAACATGTCCCAGAAAATGAGTAGCATCAAATACTCAAGGGTTTTGAGATAGGAAATAAACAGCTAATTCTGAACAAAAAAGACTTAACAGTTTGGGGACATCACCGAAATAGCAGATCAGAAAGTGAAAATGAAAGAAAGCGAAAAACTAAATAAATATCTAGATATTACTAGGATATATATATATATATATATATATATATATATATATATATATATATATATATATATATATATATATTTATATATATATATATATATATATATATATATATATATATATATTTACTAATAATATAATATATATATATATATAATATATATATATAATATATATAAATATATATATATATATATATATATATATATATATATATATATATATATAAACCCTGTATATATATATATATATATATATATATATATATATATATAAGTAAACCCTTGTAGTAAGAAAAGAGAAAAAACAGAAAGTAATTTGCTAGTAAAAATATACTACCAAACTGGGAAAAAATGAAAAGAAGAAAAGCCCATGGGGGTCGCAACAACCGAAGATAATCGATTACAACTATAACACATCGTCAAAAAAAAAATATATATATATATATATATATATATATATATATATATATATATATATATAATGTCCTATTGCGGCTTTAATTTTTATGTTGCAGTGGCATTAGCTCAATAAATCAAATATAATAGTAGTAGTAATAATAATAATAGTAGAAACGATTTATGGCTCTACCAGGGTTTCGATCTATACGATCTCATCAGGACCCTACCTTATACTTGACTAAGTTGATGACGCGGTACTTAATCAAGTATAAGGTAGGGTTCTGAAGAGACCTCAGAGATTGAGACCGTGGTAGACCCATAACTCTTTTCTACTATTACTATTACTATCATATATATAATATATATAATATATATATATATATATATATATATATATATATATTTTTGTATTTTGGCAGCAAGTTATTATATAGGCAAGATATTATCTAACCAGAAATACCAAAATCCTCTATAAAATAGCAATAAGTAACGCCTACAAATTCTTGAAGCGATCTGTATAAAAAAACAACAAACCTAACATTAATAAGATAGAATTTAATATACGTAACTATATGCTAAACATGTTCAATAACTAACACGCTAATCTTAGCAACCTTTTAAAAATTAAAGACTCTCCTAAATGCAATATATAAAAGAACAAAAATTACCTGACACACTACAACCTACAATTCCCTGATGACGACCGAAAACAGTTGAAAACACTATGGTAAAGAATATGGGACAATTCCTCTATCAGCTGGACCCCGAACTAAGACAAATAACTAGACGACTATAAAAACTCCAGATAAAGATCATGAAAAAATATTTTTTCAACAATACTTGCATAGATAATATATATATATATATATATATATATATATATATATATATATTGTTGTTGTTTTAAATCCAGTGAGAAAAAAGTAAATATCTTATAAAAAATCCACAATGTGTTATTTTTTTTTCATCTATTTATTTCGATTATATAGTTGGCGCGACACTTTTTTCAGACTTTTTAGAATTCCGTGTGAAGCAAATACAATATATGGTTTGTGTTTAATCTCACAGTCCAGTTTAGTTTGACATTTTCATGACCTCGCTAAAAGCATCTGGAACTGCCGAATTGTGCCTCACGTTCTTAAAATATTGCAAAACTAGTGACTAACCGTAGTGATACTAATAAAACGTCGCACACATACTCCTGTGTGTGCGCGTGTGCATACTTCTGCCTATTTCTCTGAATTTTTGACATGAGGCTTGAAGATGAGTATTATCTGCGTTATTCGGACTATTGTCCCCATCTTCATTGTTATTTGTACAACGTTTCGGCGATATGCCCTCCGGCCTTCTTCAGGTATTTCTTGTCGGACTCGGGAACGAGTTCGAAAAGAAGGTTCCCGAGTCTGAGAAGGTTCCCGAGTCCGACAAGAAATACCTGAAGAAGGCCGGAGGGCATATCGGCCGAAACGTTGTACAAATAACAATGAAGATGGGACAATAGTCCGAATAACGCAGATAATACTAAACTTCTGCCTAAGTTCTCCAGTTATGAGTTAGATAGAACTACAACTGTTTTTAACATAATAGAAAGAGAGAAGAGAGAGAGAGGGAGACTGAGAGATAGAAAGAGAGAGAGAGAGAGAGATGGAGAAAGAGAGACAGATGGAGAGAGAGAAAGAGAGAGAATGGAAAGAGCCATTAGGTTAGCATGGAAACATTTTAGAATGAATTATCATAATGCCACATAGCGTTTTTCTATTGGTCGAGAAGTAAGACATGGCAAAGTGGGAGAGAGGAAGAGTGATAGGTGAGGATGTGAGCTGAGTCTGGAATAATGCGTTGACAGAGTGAGACATGGGCTCTTGCTCTCGACAGTTGTGTCTTGGGGGGGGGAATAAAAATCTCACGAGAGAAAGAAGTGGCTTTGTGTCATTATTAAAAACTACAAATACAAGGCAAGATGTCCCTCAGCACCTTAATCTCGTTTCGAAACTCCAAACATCAAGGAATTGTCAGCCAACTGAGCCCAGCAACCAGATGCAAGCCTCTCCACGTAGCACAGAAGATGAGATAAGTATACAATTAATTTTACTATCAATATGTTATCACTCCATCCCGACATGAGAGCCATAACGTCACACTGTTCTATAATGGTTAGTTGGCTATTTTATTTAATGGCATATCAACTCTTGTAGGCTATTTAGTGCCAAATCTTTTTTTTTGTATGTGTGATTTGTAAGCGAATAATGTGTAGATAAATGTTTTTGTTTCATAAACTGGTAGAAATAAATTTTACTTCGTATGTATTAATAAACTGGTAGAAATATTTTATTAACTCACAATTTGACCAATAGTTGGGACCCTAACAGATTTCACCACTCTGTGTCAGGGTATACCTGTGAGTAATGGCAATAAAGAACTACTCAACATTCCCCAGAGCCCAGAATTGAGACCTCAATACTGATGAAACCCCTGAGGAGAGAAACAATGAGACCTCAAGGGACTTGTTAATTCAACCCAGCAATCGCTGATTACTCGGTTTCCCTTGTTTATTTGCTTAGTAAACCCTTTTCTCTATCCTTACTACTCGTTGTGTTTCTTCTATCATTTCTCTGTTAACTCAAGTTACAACTCAAACAGATCTATTTGACCTGTTGGAAGCGCGTGGTGTAATGGTTAAAATAATAGGAAATGGACTCGTCAACACGAGTTCAAATCCTGGACGTGGTAATTGCATTTCACTTAGCGCTAATACCCTTGGGAAAGGTATGAATTCTACTCTCCCTCCAGCTATGGGTAAATAGTAGGGCAGACTGGGCTCTTTAACCTTGGTTAGGCAATCGGTCTAGGAGAAGGAAAACTCTGAATTCAAACCTGTTAAACTCCGCTTAAGAAATTGGCCTCGTGCGGAGGGGCTGGTAAATATATATTTGACCTATAGATTGGACCCTAACAGGTACTACCACTCTGGGTCATAGTAGACCTGGAAGTAATAGCAATGAAGAGGTACTCAGCATTCCCTAGCGATACAAAACAGGAACATGGTCACTAGATGCAGTTTAACGTCATACCCAAGCCACTGTTATTCTATGAAGGTTGAAATTCTATTAAACAAACAAAACAAAAAAAAAAAGCAAAAACACCCAAACAAACAAACAAACCTCTCTGATACTTGAGTTACAACATAAAAAGTCTATTTAACCAATAGATGGGACCCTAACCGGTACTACCACACCGGGTCAGAGTAGACTTGGAAATAATGCCAATGAGGGGGTACTCAACACCCCCCAGAGCTCCAAAACCAGAACTTTACTAGATGCAGTTTAGTGCCATCCCCAGGACACTGTTCTTCTACAAAGTTATAATGTTCTATGAGGTTATGTAAAAAAAAGTCATGACATTTTGTTTAGGACAGATATAATTACCAACACAGGAACATCTATTAAAGATTAAAATGAAACTGGTCCTCTGTGGATCACTTGCCTACTTCTTCACCTAATCACCGTTTCTCTCAATAGCAGTGTTCCACCTTTAAAATGAGAGCATGTATCCCTGCCTCGTAAAATTCTGTTGATGGTTCTTTGAGCCACTTCTTCACTACAGATTTCAATTCCTCGTCACTGGAATAATGTTTGCCTCTTTAATGGGACCGAAGAGATGATAGTATGAAGGCACTAAATCTGGTGATTAAGGAGGATATGGTAAAGTTGTACAGCCGAATGAGGCGATTTTCTCCCTTGTCCTTAAAGTCAACCAAATTTAAGTTATTGACGATTTTTTGATTTTTTCATAGCAAGAGAAATATCTAATGTGGCACTGAATCTAAGACAATATTTTTTTCTATCATTATTTCACATATATTGAGCATTATTTTTACCGAAAAGATAGTTTGGTGTTTGCCAGAACCAAAGCTACAACATCAGTATTAAATCAAATGACTTTCAGACTTTTTTATAGCATTTTTGGATTCTCGGACGAAAATGCTTTTATAAACCAACTTTTAGGAGTAGGGAAGCACTAGAATTGATTTTACAGACAAAAAGAGATTACAAAAAGTCGCCATTTTTTTTCGAAACCCCCTCAAATTTGGAGAGCTAAAAATCGACATAACTCCGCCGATTTTGGGAATTAGAAGCTTAGATTTTAGGGAATGTCTAACTTTAACATAGACCACACTTGTACAAAATTTCAGAAAAATTTAAGGGGGCGGATGACATGGCCTGGATGATTTGACATGGAATTACCCTGATGATTGTATGTGGTCGAGCATTGTGATGCAAAACGAGAACATTATCGATTGATAAGTTGGGTTTTACTCGTCTGATTCTATCTCTGCGTCTCGTTAGGGTTTCAATGTAGGCCATAGTTTTATAAAAATCTTCACATGAAATAAAGAAAATGGCATTACTTTTTGACTAACCCTAGTACATACTCCATCACACTGTTTTGATAATTTTACTCTACGATATGTGTCCATGTTTAATATTTAATTAAGCTCTGTTATCCATATCTTGCAGAAAGGAATTGATTCTTTTAATGAACACATATGGCATAGGTTTGTGTCTATATATTTACCTCTCTCTCTGTATTCTTAATGTATGTGAACACGTTCACTATCTTCATTGTCTTCAGAATGTCTTGCCGTTGAATTTGTGTTGAATTAAGTCCCAGTGTATTTGCCTTGGAGGGTGAAATTGCGAGCCGAAAGCATAGCACGCATGCGTGAAAGCTAATGAATATTGCCATTTCACAAATGGACTTCGCATATCATTTAATGAGGATGTCTTCTGACTAGGGGTCACAGAATTAGATAATGTCTCTTGCTAATGTGTTGGTGGGAGAGGAGATGCCAAGCCATTTAAATAGATAAATTCTTACGCATATCTTTTGACATATGCGAATACGTACGTTCATAATTGTGCTTGCTATACAACAGAAATGTATATAATCGTGTATAATGACATATGAATATTTACATAGGTGCATTTACTATACAACGGGGAGCTGAACGTTCCCAGCCCGACTAAGGAGAGAATGGCCCAGAGCCATGAAACTGAGATGCCATTCCACATATTCCCCGGAAGTTCAACACATTTGGAATATCATTTCTCAAGTTAGTGGATTCGATTGTCGTGTAATGGTTATCGTCATAGAAAATTAACTTGGTTGGTTGTTTGGTTCTATTTTACGGCATGTAAAATCTTGTTGGGTTATTTTGTGCCGAAGATGTTTTGTGTTATTCATTCATAATGGGTATTCAATTTTTTAACTCATTTTTCGATGTTAAATAGAAAAAGGGAGTTTTAAAAAAATCGTTTTTGATAAATTGATTTTTTACCGGCCCTCGCCAACTCAGCGCATGAGTTGCACAGATTGTATCTGTCCGATAAAGTGATGAGCTGACGATCGTTGTGATACCCACCTGTGATGCGAAAACAATCTCCCTTGTGTAGCGCTAGTGAAAAGGGGATAAACTCCACCTCTGTCCGGCTGATACCGCCAATAGGCAACTCCGCTGATTTTACTTACTTATTGTTGTATAGGATTACCTACCTCCCCTCTAGACCTTAAAAGAATGATTGCGTCTGTCTTATAAATTAGCTGTCATACAGACAAGACGGAGAGGATGTATATGAATTCCTGATCGAATAAATATACTATTACCAAGTATTTGACGTTCTCTTTGGATGTGAGTAATTTGCTGCCTTTTCTAACGACACAAAACTTATAAACGGGTACAAAATATATAACGACTCTTCGGATGTTTTTGCATGTATCAATGTGTAACTATAATCGCAACTTAATGCAATATTGAATTGAATACATCTAAAAAAAATGGATCATCAATAATCAGGTGTAGCGTAATTAAAACGGTTTATGGAGAATTTGGATTGAAAAGAAGACGGTAAACGGATCTCTGGGTAAAGAGAAACTACAGTAAAAAAAAGAACAAAAAGAAAATAAAGTTTAAGATTGTAAGCACTCAACCTATGTCAGCCAGTCACCGGGCAATGGCCCCTGAACTAGTTAAAAAAACGGTCCCAAAGTTTCTGCAGAAGAGTGGAAATGGATATGTCCCTTCCGCCACCCCGGGACCACAAACGGAGTAAAAGGAACTCGTTCTTTTTTGCTATGACATCTCTAGAAGAGGACGTCGTTTTTTCGGTCCCCGCTGGGACTTTTGTGTTGGCTGACTGTGAGCAGTGCGTATAGTAGTAACTATTGTGATTTATAATACAACAGTTTGACCTTACGAGTCCTCTCTGAAAACCCACGAGCTGAAAGAGAAATAAAAATACCCTTTATGACACTGAGACTTTCATAGGTTGCATTTTGTAGGAACGCATTGCCTATGTGAATGTTGCTGTCTGTGTATCTCACTAGTATTGCGTAGGAACCAAAGTCGAGTTATAGTAGTAGGCGTTAGTAGTAGTAGCCGTTCGTTAGCTCAGAGAAACAACATACGCAAGTTGTTTAGTCGAAAAGGAGTTGTTTATTTCTTTCTAGACTCGTGGGTTCTTTTTCATAGAGGAAGAGGAGGGAGAGAGAGAGAGAGAGAGAGAGAGAGAGAGAGAGAGAGAGAGAGAGAGAGAGAGAGAAAGAGTGTGTGTGTGTGTGTGTGTGTGTGCGTGTGTGTATTTAAGGTCAAACAGTTTTATCGTAAATCACGTTCATGCGCGCTGTTCGTTGCTAGCCTAGACGCGTCATCGTGGAACTCCCAGAAACCTACATCTGCCTCTGACCAAAGCCCCGCCAAAAAAGACCGATTTTTCTCTTCTTCCGTTTGTCGTCCTGGGGATGGGAGGGTCACATTTGCTTCCGCTCCTCTGCAGAAAACCTGGAACTTCCGTTCTTATTTTAAAATCTAGTTCAGGGGTCATTGGTCGGTCAATGGCTGGCATCCGTTGAGTGTTTTCAAATCCAAACCTTAACTTCTTGTTTTCTTCTTTCTCTCTCTCTCTCTCTCTCTCTCTCTCTCCAGAAATCCGATTACAGTTTCCTTTTCAATCCCAAAATTCTCCGTAGACCATAATAATTACGTTACACTAGTTACCTCCTACTACTACATGACTTGAGCCTTTTATGGCACCGTGACCACGCCACACCACGTAATATTTTTTATATTTATCATGTGTCCCCCAAAGTCATTGGCGGACCGTGTAAATAGTTGTTTATAAAAACAAAACAAAATAGAAAAAAAACCTTTTTGTTTTTTATTATTTCATTGCAAACATAGCCTCAAAATAACACGGGGCATACCGTTGTAATTTAAAAACTAAAGAGGAATTTTTGTAAAAGATTTGGGTTACTTAATTTTGGCCCAAAGCCGTAATTATAAAGCAGCCGTTTCACGCAAATCTCTTTCACGACGGCCTACATAGTTGGCAAACTCATTAGCAATGGCTTGCAAACCTGGCACGCTAAGGATCTTCCTACAAATGGCTCTCAAAATAACCTGTCTTAGATGATATTTTCATAAGGGTGTTATGTTGTAAAGACTCAAATAAGTATCTCGGCTTAGCATAGTAAAGGACAGCAAAGGTCACCGAGGGAGGATGGGGAACTGAGTACATTAGAGATCTGACGGATACTTTAAAGATTACTTTAATTTAGCAAAAGCCGACAACAATGCGAAACAGTTGAGGATAGAAGCCAGGAAGATGATTAAGGCGCCACTATTTAGGCTACACTGGATTTATTTCTCTTCTGTTATCTTTTTCTTGTTTCATACTATCTACTTTCTCCCCCTCTCTCTCTCTCTCTCTCTCTCTGAATACACACACACACACACACATATATATATATATATTTATATATATATATATATATATATAAACATAATCTGAGTCAGACGAACCTACTATTAGTTTCGCATAAAGCTCTTCAGGGCTAAAATCTGACTGTAGACATAAGGAGCAAGACAAATAAATAGTACTAACCACAGTAGTCATTTAAATTAGCAGAACCAGACGGACCAATAAAAACACAGAACACTATAAGTTTATTGTTTAATAAATATTTAATTTATATATAAAATTTTTTTTTTTTAATTTATATTTTATAAAATTTTAGAATTAAGCAGATTCGAAACCATTAAATTAGTACAAGCACCCGATCGCCATTCTGATCTTCCCAACTAATTGGAACCCAGCACGCCGACGATTGTCCGTCTCTTTGCCCGTAATTATACGATCCATCATTGTCTTGCTCCTTATCTCTACAGTCTGATTTTAGCCCTGAAGAGCTTTATGCGAAACTAATAGTAGGTTTGTCTGACTCATTAGATTATCTTTATTATTGGCTCTACTTAGGTATCGAGCACTTTTTACTTATTAGCTTTCTCCTAGCGGTTATATGAATATATATATATATCTTATATAAACTAGCAAATATATGCACCCTCCGGGTGCAAGTATTTAAGTTTTAATGTAATAAAATATTGTATTAAATTAGAAAGGCTAATGAAACTAAATAAGAATACAGATAAAAAGATTTGAAACAGAGGGAGTATAATAAAAGATTTGAAACAGAGGGAGTATAATAAAAAATGGAACAACTGAAACTTACTCTTCCATCACTCGTCTTACATTGTTATATTTTCTAATTTAAGTATTTAGTTATAAGAGGAAGTAAAGAATAAAATGACAGTTATTTTATCTTGTTAATGGATTTCATTTAAGATTCATTGAAGAGATTTTTGCTTATATTCATTAAAATAAAACCAAACAGTTAGAAATCAATAATACTAAGCACATATTTATTAAATTCGATTTTTTAATATTAATATGCAAATTAGCCTTCCCGTTCACACTGTAAACCGCTATTTTGTTGTATATATAAATATTATTGCATGTTATCAGTACGTAGACATAGTTAACAGTATTAATAATGTCAGACAATTTTATTAATAATTGAGATTTAGATAAGAATAAAATCATGGAGAATGTGATGTCAATAACTAAGGGAATTGTGAATTGAGTAGGAATATAGTTTCGGTTACAGACAGAAAAACACACAATCTCCATTATAATAAGATATATATACATATAAATTGTTTTTTCTTTTGGACAAATACTGTACCAATAGATTATTTTTTGTTGGTACGAATATCTTGGTCCTTTCTTTTTTTCAACAATTTTTTTCTTCCTGGTTGATGTTTGGTAGTATATTTTTACAATCAAACTTTCTGCTGGGTTTTTTTCTCTCCGCAAGGATTTACCAACACGCTTGGTATATATATATATATATATATATATATATATATATATATAGAGAGAGAGAGAGAGAGAGAGAGAGAGAGCAAAAGAGATAAGACAAATTAGCTTATGTTAGTTTAGAATAAATATATATACATATTCATATGCATATATAGCGTGGTATCGAAGTCAACGGCGCTTGGTAACTTGATGTCCACGCTACACTAACTACACACACACACACACACACACACACACACACACACACACACACATATATATATTATATAATATATATATATATATAAGATAACTGTCTATAATAAAAGGTAAGAAGTCTAAAAAACTTTCTGTCTTTTTCTCATTGATGAGTACAGTTTATAATGGAATATGTGTATATGCATAATGTTGTGTAATTGGACAAAATAGAATAAATGTGGTTAATATCCTACAAAAGTTGGATTCTGTTATGGTAATTTACCACGCAAGCATGAACTCTTCCAAGTATAAATAGCAGGAGGTTCTGCACTTAAGCGAGAGTTAGTATTTCAGCAGAGAGCCGATAAGACAGCTTCGCGTGTAACCGACTCTTTGTATATGTTTGTACTACTGTTCTTTGTTGATATATTTGTTTAACTCTTTTCCTCTCTTTGGGTCTTTATTCTGGCCCCTAACCAGGCCACAACAGATGCATATAGTTTGACTGGCAGATCTTGAATCCAAGCTGGTCTGAAACGGGGATCTCATTGACTTAGAGAGTCACGTGCTCAGGAGACACCGGGAAAGTAAAATCAGAATTTAGTGGAGTTGAATTAAGCGGCCGGGGATGGGGCAGAACGTATTTT
>CM042138.1:69799750-69804750 GCA_023376005.1 Doryteuthis pealeii | reverse complement strand
TTTTCTAAATTGCTTATTGCGTCGAAGCTGAGTGGTTTTATCAAGATGGAATTAGAAAGCTTCCAAAATGATGACGAAAGGCTATAGGGAATCAAGGAAGGTATTTTCATGTCTAATAAATAATTGTAATTCTATTATTATTGATTTATTAGGAAGCGCGTGGTGTAATGGTTAAAGTAATGGGAAATGAACTCGTCGACCCGAGTTCAAATCCTGGATGTGGTAATTGCATTTCACTTAGCGGTAATACCCTTGGGAAAGGTATGAATCCTACTCTTCCTCCAGCTATGGATAAGTAGTAGGGAAGACTGGGCTCTTTAACCTTGGTTAGGCAACCGGTCTATGAGAAGGAAAACTCTGAATTCAAACCTATTAAACTCCACTTAAGAAATTGACCTTGTGTCACATCCTGCTCGTGTGGAGGAGTTGGTAAATATATATTGATTAATAAAAAATGATACTAAAAACTTGAACAAATTATATATATATCTATATCTATCTGTGTATGTGTGTGTGTGTATGCTGTGTAAGTGAGAAAAATGGAAGTGAATCCGACAATTATGTTGAAAGATAAATTGAAAGAAAATCTTGTATGGATAAAAGATATTTATTGAAATGCCGACACAGATTTCTACCAAGATATTGTCCTTGTATACATGGCATTCTATTGTATTTAAAATAATACTAAATAGAATACAAAGTATACCAGAAAAAGCTCTTGGTCAAAACATGTGTCGGCATTTCAATAAATAATTTTCATCCATACAACATTTTCTCTCCATTTATCTTTCAACATGTTTATATATTTTATATATATATATTATATATATAATATATATATATATATATATATAGAGAGAGAGAGAGAGAGAGAGAGACAGACAGACAGACAGACAGACAGACAGAGACATACATACCTACACACACACACACACACACACATATATATATATATATATATATATGTTCACACAAGCCGTTGTAATTATAGCGTCTTTGTAAAAACTTAAATCAAAAGGGGAATATAAACATATATGAAAAGTAGATAGGTTTACATTTAGCTTGGTCGAATAGTATGTGTGTGTGTGTGTGTGTGTTGTGTATGTATGTGTGTGTGTGTGAGAGAGAGAGAGAGAGAGGGAGGGAGAAGAGGGAGAGAGAGAGAGAGAGAGATACCGAGAGGCACTCACTGTTGATTCTGGTATATTCTATTTTGGCTGGTATTTATCTTCAGCTAACAAGTCAGCTACCAGTTTGGTGGCTGTTCTTCTATTATTCTGGTTTTGTCGATCTTGATCCGTTGTTTTGTTTTTGATTACAGAGAATTGCTGGATTCCAATGCAGATTTTACAACAGAGTAATAAAATCATCACCTTTAAAGTTTAGGCTGTGAAACTGAAGAACAAAGAGTAATCTATATTGAAGTTGAAAATTCAAACTGGGACGAGTCAACACTCATCCACACATTGTAACCCCTCCCCCAAACACACTCATACATAATAATAAAAAATAATAAATCATCATAAGGAATATATTCGACAGTTTTGGCGTCATCAAGTTCACATTTTCTAATTTTCCATGACAAACTTATTGCGTCGAAGCCGAGTAGTTTTATCAAGATGGAATTAAAAACTTCCAGAATGTTGAAGAAAGGAAAGTATTTTAAGAGCCAATATATAATTGTAGTTTTATTATTATTATTATTATTGTTATTATTATTATTGATTAATAAAAAGGATACATTGCACAAATTATATATATATATATATATATATATATTATATATATATATATATATTATATATATGCGCACATAAGCCGTTGGACGTATAACTTAAATCAACAGGGGAGTATAAGCATATATATGTTTACAAAGATATGTTTAATTTTAGCTTTGTCTTATATTATGTGTGCATATGTGTGTGTGGTGTTTAGAGAGAGAGAGAGAGAGAGAGAGAGAGAGAGAGACAGAGACAGAGACAGAGAGAGAGAGAGAGAGACAGAGAGAGACAGAGACAGAGATCTGTTATTCTGGTCTTGTCGATCTTAATTTTTGATTAACGAACACAAGACTTTATTTTATTTTTAGCACTTTATTATTTAAGAAACAAACAAGGAGTGTGAGAATTTGGCTTAGAATGGGAGAACTCATCTTGCTTCCTGTCCGTTCAGTGCTTAGCCAAAAACTAATTTTCTAAACTAACTTTCTCACTTTATTTTGTCCAATGAGAGAAGAGGTCAAAACACAGGTCAAAATCTGCCAATCAAATTCCTTGTGTTTTTCCATAAAAGCGTAAGTTTTATTTAAGGTTCATAATTGATAGAGAACCCATCAATTATGCAACAAGGGCTGATTGACTTGCTGTCACTTTATACTCGCAGAAAGTTGCCAGATATAAGTTATATGAACACTCTGTGAATGCTAAATGTATAAAGTATCATAAAAATCAAAAGAGGTTTGTTTTATTGGTTTGGATTCTTTGTTTAAATCAAGCTTTGCTGATTTTCTAATGTCAAAGCAGCAAAAACTGGATGGGAAATGAGGCTGTACGGACAATTAAAAAGACTGTGACAACAAGCAAAACCATTAAGAAAAGAAAAAAAAACATGAAGATGCAATTTAATGAAATGAAACCTCAGCAATCAAGGTTGACCAAACAACAGAAAGATATAAAAAAAAAAAAAAATACTGGTGAAATAAGGTAGACTCAAAAGATACCAGGACAGAGCAAAACAATAAAAGCAAAATAGAACATTCCAAAAGAATGAAAATAAATTCTACAAGTCAGTGGACGATTACTCGAATGCAAAGGAAACAGAAAATTTCTGGAGCAAGATCTGGGAAAAGAAAGACTATAACAGAAAGGTAGAATAGATAAATAAGATGAAAAAGAACTGCAAGGCCACAAAGACGGAACCGAGGCAAATATACACCTAGACTCGCTAAGAGCAAGAGTAAAGACAGTGCCAAACTGGAAAACACAGGGTCATCATGGTATATATGGACACTGATGTAAAGAATTTATATCCATTCATAATAGATTGGCCCGACAATTGAGCAAATTCCTTTAAGAAGGAAATATACCCGAATGGATGATAAAAATGAAGTACTACCTTGATACAAAATTATCAAATGCTGCAACATTATGGTTCTCATTTTGGAATGATGTGATGATGCGACATATAGAAATAATCGTTGTATTCTTATCTCATTTTCTATGCTACTTGGAGAAGCCCGACTATGGCTGTTGGATCTAAAGCTGAGTGGATTGAACATTCTTTTATGTATTGCAATTAGAATCAACTTGAAGTGTTGGAAGTGATATTTACAGTTTTTCGTAATAATACGAGGCGACTTATTTTTTCTCACGAGATTTTTATTTCTTCCAAAGCAAACGGTTTTGAGTGAGAAACACGTCTCACTCAGTCACAGGTCCGTTCCAAACTGACCTAACATTCTCACATCTCACTCTTACTCTTTCACATGTCGCCACGTGACACTTGTTGACCAATAAGAAAAACGTCATATGGTGTTATGCTGACTCATCCTAAAAACTTTCCATGTTAATTTACACATCATTGTTCCATTCCTGGCTCTTCACGTCTAACTCTCTCCCTATTGTGCTACAATGCCAAAGTTGAATGATAGTCGTGGTACTATTTAACTCATAGCTGAAGCATGAGGTGGTTCATACCTTTCGCAAGGGTATTAATCCGAAAGTGAACGTAATAGCACGAATGCAGTTCGAACTTGCTCACTACAATTTCAGCGGTCCAGCATGTTAGCAATTGCGCTACATAGACTTACCCAAACGAAAAGAGAAACGGGTGATGACAGAAATAAATAAAATAGCATATATCAATTAGAATATATTTAGAAAATACGTTTTTTTCTAAGATTGTAGACAAATTCAATCGATCCCTTGAGAAGGAGAGGGGTAAAAATATCGACATTAATTTCCCCTGGGGACACTGTTGAAAACGAATGTGTGTGCGTGCGTATGAGTAATAGAAGATTTTGGTAATTTAAACAAACTAATCAATTTGTTTTTGGCAAATTGACAACTACATATGCATATATATGCGTGCATGCGTGCATGTGTACATGTGTATGTATATATGGATATATACGTATAATTCGACCCCTTCCCGCCAAGATATGAACAGTCAGACAAATTTTACCAAGGAATGTGATTTTAAATTTCAACACAGAAATTAATGCAGTTAAATTTTCATGTTGACAATGGAAATGCTTTAAGCAATTGAAACTTTTGTGAATTTTTCTCCAACTTAACCATGACCTTCGCAAAGTTGCTGGAGGGTATTATAAAAAGGATTCATAATCTTCTGATTCATACAAATTTATGTAATACTTGCAATGGGGAACGAATTATTCACAACAAATATTTTAGCTATATATATATATATATATATATATATATATATATATATATATATATATATATATATATATATATATTGGCTAGGAATGTGTATTAAGAGGTACCGCTAACGGCTTGTTTTTCCATTGGCTGCTGAAAAATGGAACCATTTGACTGTATTAGCCCAGGGCAAAATTTCACGTCACCATTGGTCTTTGCTTATTTTTTTGTCACTCTTTCATTCTCCCCTCTCTTTCTCTTTTTCTCTATCTCCACTCTCTCCTTTCTAACCCTCTCTCTCTATATATATATATTCTCTCTCTTTGTCTTTTTTCTGTCTCTCTCGATCTCTCCTCTCCTCTCTCGCTGTCTACTTATTTTTCGATAAATAAAAAATCATACTCACTCAATCTATGTCTCGCTCTTTACATTTTTTTTCTGTGGGTCTTTCTCTCCTTGTATCTCTTATTTATAATATATATATGTGTGTATACATATATATGTATACATGTATATGTATACATATATATATATGTATACACATATGTATATATATAATATACATTTAAGTAACTAATCTTAATACAATTAACTTGCACACAACTATATGCTTTCAAA
>CM042138.1:69789750-69794750 GCA_023376005.1 Doryteuthis pealeii | reverse complement strand
ATGAATATAAGCAAAAATCTCTTCAATGAATCTTAAATGAAATCCATTAACAAGAAAAAATAACTGTCATTTTATTCTTTATTTCCTAATTTAACTAAATAGTTAAATAAGTAAAATTCAGCAATGAAAGACGGGAGTGATGGAAGAGTAAGTTTCATTTCTATTTTTCTATTATACCCCCTCTCTGTTACATATCTTTTTATCTGCCTTCTTATTAGACTTTCTAATTTAATACGATATTTCATTACATTAAAACTTAAATACTTGCACCCGGAGGGTGCATATATTTGCTAGTATCTATAACATATGTGTAGTCTGGCAACTCCAGCAACCGAACTGACACCGAACTTATTGGTAACCATTCCTTCGGGACATGCCAGGGGTGGGGCCTGTCGCTTGGCACTACAGGGTTTTCATACATCTTGTCCAGTTTTTCTGTGTCCTGGAGAGTAACTTCGCAAATCCAGGGCTGGTGAAATCTATGGTCTCGAGACTGCAATTCAGATAAGACATTTATTATACTCGTTCACCACGGGTAGGATGTCAGCCAACGTCACAAGTATGGTACATTCCACGAGGATCGAAATCGCTATTCAGTTGTAATGGATCTGCTAGACTACTGGCCTTTCAAATGATGATTTTGGTATTAAATAACCCACGAAGGTCGATGTGACATTAAGCAAAGAAATCAGCCTATAGTTAAGTCGGTATTAACCCATCCAGTTGGTCACTGGTAGGATTTGACACAAGGTTTTAACTATAGTACATGCAGCGAGGATCGAACTCGCTATTCAGTTGCTGACCATTGCCCTATAATGGGAGGCCTAATTAATAGGTACAGTAACATCTATAAATAACATGGTGTTCCTGTGGTGTAGTGGCTAATGTGCTGGACTGCGACATCGTAGTAAGCTAGTTCGAACTCCAGTTGATCTATTGTGTTCAATTTCGGACTCGGATTTTGGCAAAGTATGAACCCCCTCATACACCCAGTTTGTTTTGTTTGTTTGGTTGGTTTTGTTTTACGGCATATCAATCTCACTGGGTCATTTAATGCCGATAAAGTTTTGAAATTAATCAATTCTTAATGGATAATACTATTTTTTTATAAATACATTTTTCTATTTAACCCATAGATGGGACCCTAACAGGTACTACCACTCCGGGTCAGAGTGGACCAGTGAGCAATGGTGATGAAGGGGTGCTTCACATTCCCCAAACCTCCAAAACTGGAACCTCACCATCAGATAAGGTTTAACGTCATTCCCAGGACATTTAGACCCTCAGTCATCGCCTTCTAGCACCCATATGATGAAAAGGGGGTTGGGGCTTGCCATAAGGACAATAGGGTTGGGAAAATCATATAGGTGCTAGGGCTTGACGTGACCAGCCGATTGATCGGAGGGGGGCTCTCCGACCGCGCGTCTCGCCCAAGATAGGGCCAAAGTGGAGTTTTGCAAGTCATGGACTGCTCAGCCACCTGGGTTCTATCCTTACGCATCACAGATCGCCACCCACGGTCAACAGGTAGCCCCATTGGGAGTGTCTTACCCCTCTGCAGAGGTGCAGTCAGTGCATTTTAACGCCCAGACGACATGGCGGTCATACACCCAGCTATGTCCTTGTAAAAGAATCGTTTGGTATCAAACAACGGTCAAAGGTTGATATGTCATTAAATAAAGAATCCAGTCGATAGATAATTACATTATAATAAGAAAAAATAAATTGTAATTTACTTTTAAACCAAAGGTAACGCGATTTTTTTTAAATAAAGATCTTTTGATATTTTATTTTGATGCCAAATAAAATAAGAAAGGAAAATAATAAATTAGACGGGAATTTACAGTAAAACCCACCCAAAGAGTACAAATAACACCACCATCATCTTTCCAATCAGGGAAAGTCTCTCTAGATACCCTAGAATCTTCCAAACAGAAACCATCAAAATCTCCAGTAAAATAACTTCTCGCGATGGAAAAATCACCGTCACCGAAAAAGAGAACCACAAATAACCAAGAACAAACTAAACAAAAATGTCGAGAAAAATATTGCATAGCCCAGTACTCCTTCAGGAGTTCTTATATTTCTGGGTCCTGCATCTTTATATGTTCTACCACTATCTCCCTCGGTACGGTAAACTTGCTGTGCCAACAATGATTTTGCTTTGGGGTATATCAGTCTTAATTAAAATTGATGCCGCCCCCAGGTACTGAGTGCGGTGTTATGTATGTGGTTACAGCTTTCAAAGATTTTGATATTTATCTTGTCGTTTTCTTTGTGAAAAGTTTCTTGCAGGTAGATTATAGATATAGTAACAAAAACAAACCATTGACGTTCGCTTGTATTCTGAGACAGTTCCATTGTATTATATACAAGACTAACCGTAACCCCTAGCCTCAAATGACTAAGAATCACTGAATCCAGAACTTTCAATTTGGACTACCTATATAACATCGATCCTACCTACTTACAGACAAATGTCTACGCCTACTTAACCTCTCCTTCTTCCGGTAAGACCACCTATGCACCTTTTTTAAAATCGGCCATCAAGTGTTTTCCGAATCTACAAAAAAAACTTATATCTGATATTCAATCCTGAGAAAAGGATTATCAGACACATTGCTTCCATTCTTATCTGTTTGTGTGGGCTCATATTTACCTATTTGTTTGTTGACACTCTTAGAATTTCCCGTTGGTATTTTAAAAATGTCTTTATTTACTTAACTATAACGCAACACAGACACAAAACAAACAAACAAAAAACTCCCAATGAAACTCTGAAAACTCATAACAAATTCAATTTATTAAAAAAAAACGCAACATAAGAAACACAAACCGCACAAAACAGAAAACGCTAAAAACACAAAACCTAAATTTAAATATAGGTCAGAATATAATACAATGGAACTGTCTCAGAATACAAACGAACGTTGTTTTTGTTACTTACAGAAATACATCCGTCTATAATCTGCCTGCAAGAAACTTTTCACTAAGAAAACGACAAGATAAATATCAAAATCTTTGAAAGCTGTAACCACATACATAATACCGCACTCAGTACCTGGGGGCGGCATCAATTTTAATTAAAACTGATATACCCCAAAGCAAGATTAATCTAAACACCAACCCACAAACAATCGCTATCAATGCAACCATACACAGGACTATGAATATTTGCCCCTATACATTCTAATATATGATTCTATCAATGAAAATGATATCAACACCTTAATACATCTTCCCAAGCCTTTTATCATACCGGGAAATACGTAATATATATGTATATATCATATACAATAGATTTGGTTTGGTTTGTTTTGTTTTACGGCATATCAACCTCGGTGGGTTTTTAATGCCGACAAAGTTGTGAAATAAATTACTTCTTAATACATAATACAATTTTGTTCATAAACTCATGTTTTTCTATTTAACCCATAGATGGGCATTTACGATAGAGCAGTTTAAATCAAAACAGGGAATGTGATTGGCACCATTTAACCCTGTATGGACGACTTCTCTCATTGGGCCAGCCAATTTGAGAGAGTTAGTTTAGGTGGCCCTATTTGGGGGGGGGGTACCTTTCTGCAGAGGTGCAGTAGGTGTATTTTAAAGCCACAGACGACAGGGCTAGCGCCACTTGTTGGGGGGAAGCTGATGAATGAAAATTATCGAAGAATTGACCACACTGACAAATCAGTTGGTCACGAAAAAACATAGCACCTATACGATTGTCCCAATCGTATTGTCCTTATGGCAAACACTCAAATCTTTTCATCATATACTAGCAAAAATATGGGCGTAAGAATTTAAGTTGTTAATGTAATGAAATATATTAGATTAGAAAGACTAACGAAATTTGATAAGAACGTATATAAAAAGATTACACTTATTTTAATTATTTTTTAATGTGTTTATATATAACAGTTGATATGATTGGTTTTAATACGTTGGACAATAATAGAATGATATTAAAAGCAATAACACCAAATAATCATTTATTAAACCCGGTTTTGTTAAAGCAAGTATGCAAATTAATCGCACCATATATTATGTAAACTTGTATTTCTTAGTGATATATAAAACGCATTACAGGATTTAAATACATTAATAACATAGACTGTTCTGAAGCAAACTTAACTCAGGTTTTCAAAGTGACACCGTTAATAAATACAATTTATTCTATGTATTATTGATTTTGACTATTACTATGAATTAAATATGCATTACTAAACATACGCAATTACTGTGACATAAGCAGTGACGTAGTTTTGGCTATAGACAGACACCATTATAATAAGAAGGTGGTGGGCGATGGTCTTAGTGTCCTGGTGAGACGTTAAACAGCATCCAGTGGTGAAGTTCCTATTTTGGAGCTCTAGGGAGTATGAAGTGCCTCTTCATCATCATTATTCCGAGGTCCACTGGGAATCAATGTATGAGACTATGTCCGAATAAGCATAATTTAAACAGGCTCTCTTCTTTCTGCTTCTCGTCGTATTTTTGCTAGTTTCTTGTCTTCACTGTCAGTCTCCAACCATCCTCCTGTTTTTGTATATGTTTACCTGTCTTTTCATCTTTTTTTATATGTCTCTTTTTTGTCTTGCCACCTCTGTTTGCCCCTTACTGTGTGTGTGTGTTTGTGTGCGTGTGTGACTACGGATTTCTCCTCCTCTACCCACTTTAACTGTTCTGGGCACATGAAAAACACACCAAAAACCTGCACATACCAGAATATTTCAACAGATTTGACTAGTAATATTATTAATATATAGCTGTCCAAACAATTTATGCAAGTACTTAAAAGTAAAGTGGAAAACTGAAGATTAATTAACAAGAAGTTATTGAAATACTTTGTGTGTGCGGGTGTGTGTGTGTGTGTGTGTGAGAGAGAGAGAGAGAGAGAGAGAGAGAGAGAGAGAGTGAACACATTGGCACAAGTTAATATTTTTATTTATTTATTTATCTCTCGTGTCGGATATATATATATATATATATATATA
>CM042138.1:69779750-69787250 GCA_023376005.1 Doryteuthis pealeii | reverse complement strand
CTGGGACAGAAGAACACACCGACTGTACCTCTGTAGACAGGTAAAATCCTCTCCAAAGGGTCACCTGCTGGCCTTGGGTGGTAACCCGTGATGCTTAAGGACGTAATCCTTAAACTCTAACTGATGGTGAGGTTCCAGTGCTGGAGGTCTGGGGAAAGTAAAGCATACCTACCAGGAGTGGTAGTACCTGTTAGGGTCCCATCTATGGGTTAAATAGAACATTTGTTTACAAAAAAAAGTTCTTCCAAACTATCGCTACGAATCTTTCAAAACTTTTACGGCATTAAATACCCACCGGGGTTAATATGCTATAAAACAAAACTAAAAAGACCCCCCCCAAAAAAAAAAAAAAAAAACAAAAAAAACAAAACAAACAAACGTGAACTGGAAGTAAAACACAAATAGCGATGTCCAGGGATTGAACTTATATCACCGATTCCATTTCCTACGACGATAACCGTTAAGCTATGCGCGCCTCCTGATTACAAAATACTAGGGGACATTTACTACTAGATAGCTGCACAAGTATTGCCCCTTCGAGTCCTAAATTTAAATATGATAAAAATCCAATGAACAGGTTGGTAGATATATTTCGGAAGCTTACATATTGACATTAAGGGGCCGGGTTAGCTCAGTCGGTAGAGCGTTCGGCTAGAAACCACAAGGTTCCTAATTCAATACCGGTCCCCGCCAACTCAGCGTATGAGTAGCACAGGGATCTGTGAGGTAAAGTAAGGAGCTGATGGTAGTGTGGCGCTCCACCTCAGATGCTAAAACAATCTCCTTGATCTAGCGCTATTGAAAAGGGGATAGACTCCCTCGCTGACTGGCTGATACCGACTTTAGGCCGCCCCGTGGACTTTCTACTTTTACATATGGACATTCTAGTGTCGTGTCCTGGAAAATGTGCCGAGTTAAGCAAATAGTATTGTTCTGATTTTGCAAGTGAAACTAAAGATAATTAATAGTAATTAAAGATTAAATCAAATGCATCATATGACCTCCTAAATGTCAACTGAAGTTTTCTCGAGTGTTTCTATTTTCAATTAACCCCCGGCGTAACATTCAAAACAAATATTAACAAATGCGAAAAAGTCTAAAACATTGAATCATTATAATGTCAATTTGTATTATTGAATTATTTAGCTTAATGTCATCATTCATGAACTATGATATAAGTAATGAATCAACTGAATAATAATAATAATAATAATAATAATAATAATAATAATAATAATAATAGAAGAAGAAGAAGAAGAATGATAAGGTGGAAGAGGTCTTGCCAACATAGAGGATTAGGTAGAGGCCACAATCCAAGGACTCGAAGAATACCCCAAAAGAGCAAATAAAGATTACTTATGGCAGCCAACAGCAGATGTAATATATGGACAAACAGAAAAACAAGAAAACTAGAAAACAAAGATGGGAAGAAAAACAATTATATGGGCACTTCAAATGACAAATCGGAGAGGTTGCACATAAAAAGATTTGGACATGGTTAAGAAGAGGAAACCTCAAGAGAGAAACTGAATAACTAATAATTGCTGCACAAAATAATGCCTTAAGAACAAATTATATCAAAGCAAAAATTGATAAGAAAAAAAGTAAATGCAGACTGTGCGGTGACAGAGATGAGACCGTAAATCATGTATTAAGCGAATGTAGCAAACTAGTACAAAGCTAGGCACAACTGGGTTGAGAAGGTGATCCAATGGGAACTATGCAAAAAATTAAATTTTGACCATACAACAAAATGTATATGCATAAACCAAAATCTGTTCTTTTGAATGAAACGCATACAATTCTCTGGGATTTTGAAATAGAGACGGATCACCTTATCTCAGACAGGAGACCAGACTTGGCATTGATTAACCAAAAAGCGAACTTGTCAACTAGTATACTTTGCAGTTCCAGCCGACCCCAGGGTGAAGATGAAAATGAAAAGAGAGACGAATACCTGGACCTTGCTAGAGAATTGAAAAAGCTGTGAAATATTGGAACGGTCAAAAAAGCTTGGAAAAAGAGTAGAGGAACTGGGAACCAGAGGAAGAATTGTAACCACCCAGACTAATGCATGCTGCAATCGGCTAGAATACTGAAAGAATCCCGGAGACATGAGGAGACTTGTTGTCACTCAGACTCCAGTGAAAGACCATCAGCCTACGCTGGTGTGACAAACTTATAATGATAGTAGTAATAATAATATCTAGCAGAACCTGTGGATATACCACTGTGAGATGAGAATTGAATTATTACAACTGGTGATATTTTTACTTAAGAGGTATTACAAAATAGTTCAATACGTAAAAAGTATAATAATCTTGATTTAATTCTCTCTCTCACTCTTTCTGAAAGGGGGGTTATAAAATATTTACTTTGATTTGCCGAGAAAAATCTGGGGAGGCGTTTAAAATATCTACATTGATTTGTTGACAAAAAGTGGCAAAAACACGACTCGAAAAATATCTGAGTTGGTCAGAAAATTCGCCTGACGCTGGCTCGCTAAAGTATAGCGGTAAACAGGGAAGGTGGCCTTGGCGACATAAAATCAAAAATTCGAAAATATATTCCGTAATTCACAATTTCCATATTACAAACAAAACAAACATGTAACTTCTTTTTGTGTTCAATTCATTGGGCATTTAAGCGACGCAAGACCATTTGGAATGTTTCTTTAAAAACATTTTAAAAACCAATAAAACACTGCTTCATTCAAATTATAAAAATCTTTAAAAAATAATTTTTTTAAATTATAAGATATACAAATTAATAAAGGATAAAAGCTAATAAAAAGTAAATAACTTTTACCAGTACAGTTTCCCACTATTTTATGGCTTCTCAAACACTTTGAAAACTTTTCTTAAGAAATTTTCCTGCCCCAAGTTCCAAACTATATATATATATATATATATATATATATATATATATATATATGTGTGTGTGTGTGTGTGTGTGTGTGCGTATGTGTCTGCGAATGTGTCTGCGTATATATATATATATATATTATATATATATATATATATATATATATCTATTTCCGTTGACGACTGTGACTAATCTTATAGGCAACATCATAGAGCGTTCGGCTGTTCTTAGTGTATGAGTATAAGGATATTTAGTCTAGCGCTATTGAAAAGGGATATACTCCTCGCCGATTGGCTGATACCGACTTTAGGCCGCTCGACGACTTTACTTTTCATATATATATATATATATATATATATATATATATACGACATGCAGTACAGATAGTATCGAGATTTAATCTTAAAATTGTTTAGATTTTAACATGTAAATCAATGCATATGCTCAGCCGAACAACTATAAAATAAAATAATGATGTCTAGAAGTCTATGCAGATGTCTAGACGAGTTGACGTTGTCTAGTTCACGATAATATTTTATTAATAGTCTCAGTACTTTTGATTAACAGTTTTGGGTAAGTCAGAAGATTTTGTAGTAGGGTAGGTCGATTTTGGAATTGTAACGTCTCCATTGTGACAAACGTTGCAAATTAACAGAAAAAATTACCACACAATATTTTTCTTCAAAACGTTGTTTTCGTTTGAGGAAATTGATTTCCATATTTTAAAATGTTCTCACTGTTACCGCTTAATTATTTGGCAAAAAGTAGCATTTTGGACGTGTCGGTGGTGATGGGAGACATATTTTCAATTTGAATTCTAGTTATAATATTTTATTCGTTAAAAATGACAACCTTTTCAGTTTCAAATACTGAAATTTCTGAATTTTTAAACCAATTTCTAGGCTAAATATTGCAAAAACGAAGGTTTTAGTAGACGATATTTAGATGTTATTTTCTCAAACAATGTTGCAAGTAAGATAAAGTTTTTTGTATCCGTATTCATTATATCAACGCACAACATTCGCTGTTTGAGAGAATCTTATATTTAAAAAAAAAAGTGAAAAATCAACCTACCCTATTGTGCAGGTGCGTCATCCTCTATTCTTACCAGAACTAACTGAAGCAAACTTTACTGTTTCGTAAACGAAAAACTAATCTTGATACATTATGAATATTTCATCAGAAAGCATACACAAACACCCACACATATATAATGGAATCTAGAGTATTGTATAGTCTAAAGAAAAACAGAGATTAAATACTATGTTATATCAGATTTAGCCAGCCCTGTCGGCTGGAGCTTTAGAATATACCGACTGCACCTTTGCAGAGGAGTAAGACTCCCCCCACAACGGGTCCACTAATTGGCCGAGGGTGGAGACCCGTGATGCTTAAGTACGGAACTCTAGTGTTTGAGCAGTCCATGAAAAGCAACGTCCCATTTGTTAATTAGGCTAGACGGTCGGTCGGAAAGGCCCCCTCAGATCAATCCGCTGGTCATGTCAAGCCATAGCACCTATATAGTTGTCCCAACTCTATTGCCCTTATGGCCAACCCTTAATCCTTTTTATCTTATATGTGCTAAAGGCATTGACTGAGGATGTCATGTCCTGGAAATTATGTTAAACTCTATCTGATGGTGAGGTTCCAGTTCTTGAGTTCTGGCTAATGTGGAGCATCATCATTGCTCCTAGGTCCACTGTAATCCGGAGTGGTAGTATATGTTAGGGTCCCATCTATGGATTAAACAAATAAAAAACTTATCTATAAAACTGAGTTTAGAAATTTTTTTCCAAACTATCACTATGAATCTTTTCAAAACTTGCCGGATGTAAATGACCCACCGAGGTTGATACGCCGTTAAATAAAACAAAACAAACAAAACCAAATCAAATTTAGCCAGCGTCGTGTCCTGTGTCTAGTATCTTTGGCTTCTGGGTCAGTAAGATAAATTAAATCGCGTGATACCAGGGGACGTCCATCATCCAATCAGCACCTACCTCTTCTTCTAAAGCATCGGGTTTATTGCCGGTGCCTGAGGCGCCCCAAATGGATAATGTGGAAAAAATCGCTCACTTTTCGCACTGGGCATTGCATGAGCTTCAGTTTGTGCGTGGATCCCCACAATAAAAAGTCTTTGTGTTAATTCTGCCTGGTAGGTGGTCAGAAAAATATTAGCAAATATATATATATATATATATATATATATATATATATATATATATATATATGTATCAATGGATGACTAATTCTACATGATTAAATGAATTTGAAATTGATTTGTTGTTATGGATATATTTGTAACTTTTTAAATCTCAGGTAACGACGAGTAGCTCTGCTAGTATTTGTATATAGAAACTAGTGAAAATTGGACAAACATTTTCAATATTAACTAATGTCTAGAACTTTAAGTGTCACACCACGCTCACGCGTAAAAAGTATCAAAAAAAACAGAAAAAAGAAACATTTATACGCATGCGCGTGGCGTGCCAGTTAAAGTAAAATTCTAAACGTTGAAAAGATTATTTGACTCGAAGAAATGTCTGTGTATAACAAGTTGGGAGACACACGAGTGATCCGATCATCATGAAACTTTACAAACATGTTAAATTGATATTCACGAATAGGGCTGGCTAATTGGTTTTCAATAACCATCAATAATGGAATCCTTGGGGTTGTTTTTACATTGAAGAAGTAAAAAGAAGTTTCAGTGAGAGACTTGGAAGGGGGTAGTAGTAACTTTGAAGTCAAGTAACTGCTAGAGAACCTCAACAACGTCACGAACTCTTAATCTAATTGTTTTAAAAATGCTCTCACGATATAGAATAGAATAATTAAATAGTTCATAGCAAAAACATTAATATAATAATGATATTACTTACTTTCTTATTAATAGAAGAGGAATATTAAAAAAAAAATGTTTAAAAATTGGAATAATTTTTTAAAAGAAATACCATATAAGGGGAATATCTAACGAAATCTTATATCAAAATTACAAACATTTTTGTGAAATAACATTACTTATTTCTTCCTTAATTTAATTAAAAAGGCCATTTTTTTTTTCAATTTGAAGAATTTAAGCGTAAAGTACTTTAAGAGTAAAATACTTTATAAATGAGGGAAATTAATGAATTAAAATGAAAAAAAATAACTTAAGCAGTTCCACAAAAAACTGATCTGCCATAAAAACACCTAGAAAAAGTTGCTATTAAAAATCCGATATGGGCACTCAGTCTCACAAGCATTTTTCAAGACCCTCGAGGAACTGCGAATAACCGCACCTTTCTAGTTTATTAACGGATAGTATGTGTATGAATCAATGATATCATAAAAAATTTAAACAAATTAATAGAGGATAATGTTGGAATATTTTTAATATAAGCCTTGCTGCGGTCCACCACTTAAATTTATAGACTAAGCATGGTGACGTGGTTTAAATCACCAGCTAATCAAAAGCCCGAATACGTGGCTGGTTAACTACTTAATCGCTGATACTGAGAGACGTCTATTTACAATCATTGACGAAGGACCTGCAAGACTGGGGTGCACTAAGGAACAACCAAAGGATTCTTCACTACTTAACACAAAGGATCTCCGCTAGACAGCACTCTTGCTTGAAGCCTAAAGGATGGCCACAAAAATCATAATAGATAAAACATAATCAACTTAAAAACAAGAACATATAAGAATAAAAAATAATAAAACAAATATTTAAAAATAATTTTTGTAAATAATGTATTAAGTATATAAAATGGAATCAAATCCGACAGTTTAAGGTATAAAAAGTCGGCGGGGCGGCCTAAAGTCAGCGAGGGAGTCTATCCCCTTTTCAATAGCGCTAGACCAAGGAGATTGTTTTTTAGCATCTGACGTGGAGCGCCACACCTACCATCAGCTCCTTACTTTACCGCACAGATCCCTGTGCTACTCATACGCTGAGTTGGCGAGGACCGGTATCGAACTAGGAACCTTGTGGTTTCTAGCCGAACGCTCTACCGACTGAGCTAACCCGGCCCCTGTTTACGGTTTAAGGTATAGATAAAGAAAGAGACTAGTATATATTTTTCTAACAAGAGCCTGTTTCGTCTCTATGATGTTTATGAAAGAAATTATTTTAAAAATAAAATAAAAACAATGGTAAAAAGCATTGTATAAACATTAGCCTTCTTCAGAGCACATTCATTTTTTGTTGAACAAAGAAAGGGAAAATGTAACGTTTGGCTCGATAAGTCACAACTTATATATATATATATAATCAATGGTAATATTATGGATTTACACTCATAACTTGAAGTTTCATGGTAATGCCATCATCAGATGAGTCCAATGGTTGAGATCTTAAAAACCAGTCGTGAAATGGTTGAGATTTTAAAAACCAGTATTTTTTTTAGCGTTTATATAAACGTAAAGCGTTTTCACGTTATGGGAAATATAAAACAAAAATTTTTAAAACTGTGGCTTGTTTAACGTTTATGTGACGTGGATCGTGTTCACGTGATGTGTATGTTAAATTTGTGTTTAAAAAAAACATGATAATAAAACAAACCTGCTTTGGTTTTAAAGCACGCGGTGTTCAGATGAATTTCTTTTTTTTTTTTTAAATAAATAAAAGGAGAGCGAAAATTAAGGGATCAA
>CM042138.1:69767250-69774750 GCA_023376005.1 Doryteuthis pealeii | reverse complement strand
ACTTCTGCTAACATCTTGTCTGGCTGTTTCTTCTTTAGTCATCAGGTTGTCTAGTCTCATTTAAGGGCTTCATTTAAAGGCTAGTTTTAGTCATGCAGTTAGTCAACTCACAAGACTTTTATTTTCTTGATCATGATTTATTTAACCCATTCTGATTCGCCGCGTGGGGGAGAATCAACCTCGCAGTAGCACGTCTACTCTGCGTCGATCTCAGGTTGAAACTAAAACCTAAATCTAGTCACGTGTTTCTCGTGACGTGTTCTCTCGGGGTCAGATGGAGTTATCAACAGTTCTGGTATTTTTTCACTAGCTGATCTAAAAGCCAACGGCCCCTTATTCAGCTACAGGTTTTGTCAACAATTTATCCTGCCACATAAATTATGTAACAAACGTATTTGGCAAAATTCATCTCATTTATTGAATGGCCTTCGTATAAAAACTTGAGTTTCACTGGCCAAATCTCATCACACACACAGAGTGACACACACACACACACACACACACACACACACTCTCTCTCTCTCTCTCTTTCTCTCTTTCTCTCTCACACACACTTTCATCTGTAAATCTCATTGGGTTTACTATAATTCCTGTGCCTTTACAAATTTTGTTTGACTTCTTTTTTTGAATGGCATATCAACTTTCGTGGGTCATGTAATGCAAAAGGTAATATTTAACCGCAGCTGGCGGGATAAGTGGGTTGATAATTTTCCCAAGTGTAAGTAAGTAAGTCAAGTCATCGGGGTGGCTTAAAGTCGGTATCAGCCATGGAGTCTATCCCCTTTTCAGTAGCACTAGACAAAGGAGATAATTTTTGGCGTTCGAAGTGGAGCACCACAGCTACCATCAGCTCCTCAATTTACCGCACATATCCCTGTACTACTCATAAGCTGAGTTAGCTAGGGCCGGTATCGAACCTTGGGATTCTTAGTCGGACGCTATACCGACTGAGCTAAACCGGCCGTTTTTGTCCGAAAGTGAACGCAATAGCGTTACTGGAATTGGAACTAGCTTACTACGACGTCGTCGCACCAGAATGTTAACAACTACACCTTTGTGGGGTATGTTGCTTTTGGATGGTTTGGATATATATATATATATATATGGATTTAAGTTTTCTTATATTCATCTATTCTTGTTTGTTGCATCTGCTGATTTTTTGTCCTTTTCATCTCATATTTATGTATTTATGTATATATCGTAGACGTGTCGTCTGACAGTGCCGGTACTGACTATATCTGTCATGGTTCATCATTAAATAAAAAAGAAGATATCTCTAATTCAATGTAGATTTGTAATCTCATACACCAACTTTTCATATCTATCTTCATCTTTATATATATATATATATATATATAATGATATATAATATATATTGCAGTTTAAATAATGGGATACATATAGATATATAGCGAGGGATTGTCACTATTTCAGCCTTTACTTGCCAAAGTGCAGTATTATTGGTAGAGTACTCAATACAAAAAATAGAGCTATTATATAATATAATAAAATAAATATATAAAGATGTTTTACATATCTATTTATTTGATGACAACGGAGCAGTCACGACCATTTGGTTTCATGCATGCGTAACCGCAAACATTCTTCAGGAATGAAGAATGTTTGCGGTTACGCATGCATGAAACCAAATGGACTACACGGCCGAAATCCTTAGCCGCAGAGACGGATGAAACAACATACACACATCCCAACGTTGGGTGAACCATCAGCATAGCAGCAGACCCCCAACTACGAATGAACCTACAACCAGAACTCTTTTCCCCTGCAGGAATCCTACACATAGATAAGTATGTTACGAATTGTTACTTCATATATATGAGAATTAAGACTGCTAAAACAACAAGTTTTAGCAACCTTTTGCACCATTAAACCTCCTTTTAAAATATTTAAACCTTGTCTTGTCTTTTATTTATTTCTTATCGATACATTTGGGATACCGTAATTTCCCACTTATAACAATTAAAAAACGTGGTTCAGGAATCTTAGTCCTAGTCCTAAATCGGCCCTTGATTCCCAACCTTTTGCAAGTGACAGAGGATTTAATGCGGACTTTTCCTTTGCGTTAGGTTTAACGCCAGCGCTGATAAACTGTATTGTTCTTTTATTAGGGTTTAATGTATTAGTATAGATAGCCATACTGACTATCTCTGCTACATCTTTTTTAAATTTTATCATGTCGCCATCTGTATCGACCATCCGCTAGCGCTGTTTGGCAGCTACCCAGAGTCTTTTCCCGTTCCTGTCGGCGCCATAATGGCCTTAAGGACAGCTTATTTTTAGTCCATAACAAAAGGTTCGCAGGATTTGGGGTGGGCTTGTCCAAATTAGGCAATTTACGCCGATGTCTTTACGCTATAAACATACTTATTTACACAACACTCCACACAAGCAGGATGCAACACAAGGTCAATTTCTTAATCGGGACATAATAGATTTGAATGCAGAGTTGTTCTTCTCCTAGACTGGTTGCCTAACCAAGGCTAAAGAGCTCAGTCAACCCTATTATTTACCCATAACTGTAGAGAGAATAATTTGATTTATATATATTTACCAACCCCTCCGCACGAGCAGGATGTGACACAAGGTCAATTTCTTAAGCGGAGTTTAACAGGTTTGAATTCAGAGTTTTCCTTCTCCTAGACTAGACTGGTTACCTATCCAAGGTTGCCCAGCTATTTACCCATAGCTGGAGGAGAATTGGATTCATACCTTTCCCAAGAGTATTAGCACTATATGAAATTCAAACAGCTTCGTCCAGGAATTGAACTCGGGTTGACGAGTCCACTCCCTATGACTCTAACCATTAGACAACGCGCCTCCATAAATAATTTGATTTATACCATTCCCAAGGCCATTGGGATGTGGAATGCAAACAGCCTTGTCCAGGATTTGAACTTGGGTTGATGAGTCCATTTCCTACGGCTCTTGCCATTACACCATATGCCTCTCTATATATACACTATATAAGATATTTACACTCATAATTCCTTAGGGAAGTACATGACTGTCACTTAAAACTGTATCAGCTCAACCCTTATATGCGTTACGCCACGTGTCAAACTGGACCATCTAGAGTGATTTTTAAAAAATTATAAACCTAATTTTCTATTTTACATAGAATATTTATATTTATATTTGTGTAGTTTTTTTTTTTACCTTAACTCATATTACATAGAAGATTTTAGGCCTATGCCCCGGCGTGAGGACTGAGTTTATGATAATTTGCTTTAGAAGCATTGTTGAGTTTCTCAGCGTCCACTCTATTTTGTATAGTAGTAGTAATAGTGACGTATTTACCCTTGACAAGCTAAATTCGCATGTATCGTTTGCTGCGTGTCGGTGGCCCAATGGTAAAGTCTCTGACTCTGGGTGCTGAGTTACCGGTTTCGATTTCTGTCGGGGAAATCGAAGTATACATCGCTGATGAGACTTAATAAAGTTGAAACAGCTACTGTGCGATTTTCTACGTAGGGGGCGATATTTTCCGAGTTCGCTTGTCACGATTATTTTCATTAATTATCTAATTTTATAATGATATACACATTGTAACTCCTCAGCAAAAAATATAAATAAATGATATATCTATAACTTTGCTTCTTGTACATATATATATATATATTACATATATATATATATATATATATATATATATATATATATATATATATATATATATATATATGTGTGTGTGTGTGTGTGTGTGTGTGCGTGATTGAGAATACAGGACAAATGTAGATATAAAAATGTTGGGTCAGTCGGTTGACTTTGAAGAGAATTTGATAATTTAGAGTGTGGGTCAAATGCTTGATTCAAATGTGTACCGAGGGGCCCGGGAAATTATTCTCTTTAACCCCACAAAAATACCATTCCCCACATACTAAGCCCACCAACTTCTTCTTCATTCCTTTATACCATACACCACAACCCTCTCTTTCTCTCCTCCCGTACCCATTTACCTTTTCACTATAAAGCAGAATGTACCAGAACTTATGTCAATGAATTTTGAAAAAGCTTCAGCCAATAAGGAGGCGAAATATCAAATGAATTTAGTTGTTGTGTTGTTATATCCACATTTTCCTCTGTTTTCAACAATACTTTGTCGAATTTATTTAATCCTTCACTCCTCATATATGTATTAGGATGTAGATATATAAATAAGCATTATATATATAAATATATATTTGTATATATATTTAATAGCATATATATATATATATATATATATATATATATATACTTTTTTATTTAGTCTGGTAATTCGTCACTTTAAGGAAGTTTTAATATAGATGATATAAAATGTCAGATTAAATTAAAAGAAATCTTTTTTTATCCTTCATTTTTCTTTTCTGTTTATTGGATGACAACTCAGACATTTCATTCGTTGAATGTTGTTCCTTTTTTTTTCTGAGCACTTATCATAATGAGAAATTAAGAATTCATTTCTTTTACACATGGGGATAGCTTATCTGATTCTGTAATTTTATAATTGTCTGTTTTAAATACTTTACTTTATTAAATTTACTTTCTCTTTTTTTTAAGGTTTTTAATTGCGTGGCCTTAATCCTCTGACAAGAACACTCACACAAAAAGAAAAATTAGATAAAAACAACAAAACACCCAACAAAAATGCTTAAAAAAAAACAACGTTCCTTTTTAATTCCTGAAATCGCTTTTCAGCTTCTATGTCATCGAATAATTCAAAAACTTTTTCATCAGAAAATTGGTTATTTGCTTGCTTGGTTGGATTCTACAGTTAGACGTAGCACAACATCTTATTATAATGGAGATTGTGTGTTTGTCTGTCTGTAACCGAAACTATATCCTCACTCAAGACATCGTCCCCTTTGTTATTTACGTCACATTCTCCATGATTTTATTTTCATTTAAAACTCAATTATTAATAAAATTGTTTTACATTATTAACACTGTTGGCCTTATCTACATACTTATAGCATGCAATTGTATTTATATAACAACAAAATAGTGGTTTACACTGTGAACAGGATGGCTAATTTTTATTGATATTAAAAATTTGATTTTAACAAATATGTACTTAGTATTATTGATTTCTAATTGTTTGGTTTTATTTTAATGAATATGAGCAAAAATCTCATAAATCTTAAAAGAAATCCATTAACTCTAAGAAATAACTGTCATTTTAATTTTTACTCCCTGTTTTAACTAAATAGTTGAATTAGGACAATTTAGCAATGGAAGGCGGAAGTGATGGACGAATAAGTTTCAGTTGTTCTATTTTTCGATTATACCCACTTCTGTTTCAAATATTTCTATCTGCATTCTTATTTAGTTTCATTAATATTTTTAATTTAATATATCTTATAACGTTAAAACTTGAATACTCGCACCCGGAGCCTGCATATATTTGCTAGTTTTTGTAACGGAGTGTAGAATTTAAATTTATCACTCAGCCGTTTACCGTCAAATTAATAGAAATCGCCCAAAAGTTTAACAGACAAGATTTCACCCCGTGGTAATCCTCGCTAATTGGCTTAGGAAGATCACGTGAACGGGCCAATCTGTGAGAAAGTCAAAAGTGAGAATAGATTGAGAATCGGGGTTATTTTGTACAGGAGACATTTTGTTTTATTCATTCTTGATGAGTATTGAACATTATTTTTTTCAAACTCAATATTTTTCAAACTTATTTTTAAGACTCATTTTTTCGATTTAACCCATATATGGGTTACTAATAGGTGCTACCATTCCGAGTTAGTGTAGAGTTCCGGGTACTGGCAATGAAGGGGTACTCTACACACCTCAGACTCTAGAACTGTAGCTTGACTATTAAATGCAGTTTAACGTCAAAAGCCGGACACTATGACACACAGCCACCGTCTTCTAGCTCATTTATGATAAAAGCGTTGGGGTCTGCCAAAAGAAATGTTTAAGAAACAGCCACACAAATAATTGTCTTATTTCTCTGAATGTTTGAGATGAGGCTTGATGATTAGTATTATCTGCGTCATTCGGAATATTGTCCCCATCTTCATTGTTATTTGTACAACGTTTCGGCCGATATGTCCTCCGGCCTTTATTTCTTGTTGGACTCGGGAACCTTCTCGGACTAGGAAAAAATTCTTGTCGTAATCGGGAGCCATCACGGAACTTTGAACCTAACCCTTTATTTCCAATTGGACACATGGCCTGGTGGATAAGTTAGTTAGGTTAAGACAGTTCTAAGTGACAGTTATCTCTGGATTCCGGGTTCAATCCTGAGTAGAGGCAGTAACATAGAAAAATAATTAACACAACTCCTACCCCAGCTATGGTTAGCGAAATGAGAACAGGATACCCCCGTGGACTAAATAAAGGGTTAGGTTTAAAGTTCCGTGATGGCTCCCGATTACGACAAGAAGGTTCCGAGTCCGAGAAGGTTCCCGAGTCTGACAAGAAATACCTGAAGAAGGCCGGAGGGCATATCGGCCGAAACGTTGTACAAATAACAATGAAGATGCGGACAATAGTCCGAATAACGCAGATAATACTAAATGATTGACTTGTTGAATAGTCGTTTATCGCGGCTTCACTCTGTTCAATCTTATATGCTAGGATGAATTTTTATTTTCCCCTATGTCACAACTGCCAAGAGCAAGAGCCCATGTCTCGTGCTATCAACGCTTCCTACCAGACTCACTGAAGAATCTCACCCCTCTCTCTCTCTCTCTCTCTCTCTCTCTCTCTCTCCTCTCTCCCACTTCGATACGTCTCAGGTCTCGTCCAATAGAAAAATGTCCTGTAGCCTTATGATGATTCATCCTTAAAAATGTAAATATAATTGTTATATTTATCATAAAGAATTTTCCGTGCTAGTTTACACATCTCTGTTATATTCTTGGCTCACACCCCCTCTATTATGTTTCAATTTAAAATCAAACTTCTAGAACCCTTCGCTTACCTAAATGAGATTATCCAATCACAGTCAAGTTCTCAAATGTCTCGGTGTCATCACCAATCATTAAGATTAATTGTTTCCACTTGAGACAACCGTTCAAATTTAAAAAAAAACTATCTACACCATCTTTAAACTATCTACACTATCACTCAAATAATAGATTCAACCAATCTATTATATACCAGTATAAAGTGAACATATTAACTTTTCTAAACCAGTAGTGTTACTATTTAATACATTACTGGAAGATTGGGGATTCATACCTTTCCCAAGTGTATTAGTCCGAAAGTGAACACCTTTTTTTGTTCACTTTCGGACTAATTGGAGTTCGAACTCGCTCATTAAAATGTCGCAATTAAATACGTTAGACACTACATCACAGTACATATAGACGACCATTGGCGTGAATACAATTAGCAGAGGGAATAAAATGTTGAATGGATAAATTAATTTAATGAAATACCAACATGTGTTTCGGCCAGGAGTTTGTTCATGTATAGATTTTATTCTATTTATTATTATTTTAAATATGAAATAAAATAATGATAATATAAAATTATATAATA
>CM042138.1:69744750-69762250 GCA_023376005.1 Doryteuthis pealeii | reverse complement strand
TAATATCTTATTAGTTGCATCATAGTAAATAAATGTATATTTTAAATATTGAAATTGGTTAATTTTCTAACCAATTTCTGGACCAAATTTTGCGAAAACGAGGATTTTTTAGTGCATTTTAACTGACGATATTTGATACTATTTCATCAAACAATGATCTTAGTAAGAGATCTAGATTTTGGTATCAGTATCTGCCACGTATCACCCAAACCATTAGAATTTCTCCAGCAGTGTCCCGCGTGTCTTGTTCAAGACACGCGGGACACTGCTGGAGAAGCAAGGACGAACTCATAAGCGACGTTCTCCTGTGGAAGCCAGCACATGGACACGCCAGTGTGGGCCGACCAGCAAAGACGTATATTGATCAGCTCTGTGCGGATACAGGATGCTGCATAGAGGACCTCCTGAGAATGATGAGCGACAGGGACGGATGGAGAGAGACTGTCATGGATATCCGCGCTGACAGCGCGACATGATGATGATTATGATTTATTATACCAACATACAACTTTTGCTGTTTGAGAGAATTTGATATTAAAAAAAGTGAAAAATCAACCTACGCTAATATATATATATATATATATATATATATATATATATATATGAGTCTCTGTGTGTGTTTATATATATATATATATATATATATAATATATATATATATATATATATATATATATTCCTTTTTCTTGTTTTTTAAAGATAAAAATGATCATCAAAGAAAAGCAAATTTTAAACACTTCTCAGCGATTTTTCTCCTTCCTCTGAATAATGTGCGCTTCCTGCGACAAAACGTGTGAATAGAAATCTTTCAAGATTGCCGATTGCTTTTCAAGGAGCGATAATTAATTTCATTTATCCATTTTCGCAGCGCATCGCTTAAGTTTGATTTTTAACAAGTTACACAATATTATTACGTAAACTTATTTGGCCTCAGATAGTAACACATACACTAGTCTCGCGAATAAACTCTGTTTTTATTTGCTAAATTCTTATTGGATATGGCCCACAGTCCTCAAGTTTCTTACAACATCTACACTATTTTACTATACACTGTCAGCCCAATATTTCAGACGAAGCACTATTTTATTTCATACTGAAAGCTTAATATTTTCGAGTGATTCTTATTTTAGAATACACAGTATCTCCCATATATCAGGCTGAACACTATTTTACTAAACACTATAAACTCGAATGTTTCAGGCTGAGTACTATTTTACTGTACACTGTCAGCCCAATATTTAAGACTAAACACTATTTCATTTCATACTGTTAGCTTAAATTATTTAATGTTATAGTATACCACCACGTATAAGTAGATTGATCTGTCCCTGTGTCCAAGCTGAACAGGGTGATCTGCCCTTGACCAGATATACAATATAAATAGAGCTATGGTGGTAACCATTTGCAAGTGTAGTCTTGACGTCTGAACAATACGGAGTTATGGTACATTACTGGACACAAAGCCTAACATAAAAACGTATTTATGTTATGGTACATCACTGGAACACAAAGCCTAACATAAACGTATTTAATGTTATGGTACACACTGGAACACAAAGCCTAACATAAAACGTATTAATGTTATGGTACACCACTGGAACCTAAATAAAACGTATTTAATGTTATGGTACACCACTGGAACACAAGCCTAACATAAACGTATTTAATGTTATGGTACACCACACAAGCCTAACATAAAACGTATTTAATGTTATGGTACACCACTGGAACACAAAGCCTAACATAAAACGTATTTAATGTTATGGTACCACTAGCCTAACATCACTGGAACACAAAGCATAAAACGTATTAATGTTATGGTACACCACTGGAACACAAAAAAAACGTATTTAATGTTATGGTACACCACTGGAACACAAAGCCTAACATAAACGTATTTAATGTTATGGTACACCACTGGAACACAAAGCCTAACATAAAACGTATTTAATGTTATGGTACACCACTGGAACACAAAGCCTAACATAAAACGTATTTAATGTTATGGTACACCACTGGAACACAAAGCCTAACATAAAACGTATTTAATGTTATGGTACACCACTGGAACACAAAGCCTAACATAAAACGTATTTAATGTTATGGTACACCACTGGAACACAAAGCCTAACATAAAACGTATCTGATGTTATGGTACACCACTGGAACACAAAGCCTAACATAAAACGTATTTTAATGTTATGGTACACCACTGGAACACAAAGCCTAACATAAAACGTATTTAATGTTATGGTACACCACTGGAAACAAAGCCTAACATAAAACGTATTTAATGTTATGGTACACCACTGGAACACAAAGCCTAACATAAAACGTATTTAATGTTATGGTACATCACTGGAACACAAAGCCTAACATAAAACGTATTTAATGTTATGGTACATCACTGGAAACAAAAGCCTAACATAAAACGTATTTAATGTTATGGTACACCACTGGAACACAAAGCCTACATAAAACGTTTTAATGTTATGGTACACCACTGGAACACAAAGCCTAACATAAAACATGGTACACCACTGGAACACCTAACATAAAACGTATTTAATGTTATGGTACACACTGAACACAAAGCCTAACATAAAACGTATTTAATGTTATGGTACACCACAACACCAAACCTAACATAAAACGTATTTAATGTTATGGTACCACTGGAACACAAAGCCTAACATAAAACGTATTTAATGTTATGGTACACCACTGGAACACAAAGCCTAACATAAAACGTATTTAATGTTATGGTACACCACTGGAAACACAAAGCCTAACATAAAACGTATTTAATGTTATGGTACACCACTGGAACACAAAGCCTAACATAAAACGTATTTAATGTTATGGTACACCACTGGAACACAAAGCCTAACATAAACGTATTTAATGTTATGGTACACACTGGAACACAAAGCCTAACATAAAACGTATTTAATGTTATGGTGGAACACAAAGCCTAACATAAAACGTATTTAATGTTATGGTACACCACTGGAACACAAAGCTAACATAAACGTATTTAATGTTATAACATGGTACACACTGGAACACAAAGCCTAACATAAAACGTATTTAATGTTATGGTACACCACTATGGTACACCACTGGAACACAAAACCTAACATAAAACGTATTTAATGTTATGTACACCACGGAACACAAAGCCTAACATAAAACGTATTTAATGTTATGGTACATCACTGGAACACAAAGCCTAACATAAAACGTATTTAATGTTATGGTACACCACTGGAACACAAAGCCTAAAACGTATATAATATTACGGTACATCACTGTATTGTGCGGATTTCCTAAAACGTCTTTTTATAAATAAATATCTGGATTTGTTTCTCTTTAGGTGTGAACGTTAGAAGTTAACTTGTGTTGCATGTAAAAATAGGTAAATATTTCTTATAGATATCGAAATACATTATCCCTCTCTATATATATTTATACATCGACATTAAGACAGATGATTCTCCCTTTTACACCCTTTTACCTTTTATACTTTCCTTTCCTTTACTATATCTGTACCCTGTTTCTTCCTCTGGCCTTCCCCCATATTCTCACCGCACCATCCACACCCTTCATCCGCGATAACCGCTACCCCTCATTCTGCCATTTTGTTTAGCATAGGTATAATTACCAACACAGGAACATGTATCATACAGCAAAATGAAGTTGGTCATCTGTGGTTCACATCCCCTCTTCTCCACACCGTTTCTCTTAAGAGCAATGGTCCACCTTTGAATGAGATCATGTATCCCTGCCCCGTAAAAGTATGTTGATTGTTCTTTGGGACACTTCTCCACTAGAGATTTCACTTCCTCATCGCTGGAATAATGTTTGCCTCTCAAACCCTCTTTCATGGGACTGGGGAGATGATAGTCTGAAGACAAACATTATTCTAGTGACGAGGAAGTGAAATCTGTAGTGAAGAATTGGCTCAAAGAATAGTCAACAGAATTTTACAGGGCAGGGATACATGCTCTCTTCATTCGAAGGTGGAACATTGCTACTGAAAGAAAGGCTGACGGTGTGGAGAAGTAGGGATGTGATCCAAAGAGGACTAGCTTCATTTTAATTTACGATAAATATTACTGTGTTGGTAATTATACCAGTCCTAAACAAAATGACATAACATTTTTTTTACTTACCCTCGTATATATTGACTTGCTAAAATCATCATTCACTTGCAAATGTAGCAGGAAATTTCTGTATTCTAGTTAGATAATTTTTCGTGTATTACTGTAATAAAAATCTCACTATAATGTGTCGGTTTATCTGGGTTACTGTTACGTACATGCATAGATAACGTCTATTTTACCATTTAAATCATCCCCTGGTAGTTTTCTGTTTCATTTCCTTGTTGTTTCGTCACTGTTATTCTGTTTGTGTCTGGTGATCATCACTGGGGATCGATGACCATAAGTCTCTTCAAATTGCTATCATTTTCTTCAGCCAACTGTAAGAGTACTATGGTCTGGGAATCATGTACATTATTTCCAAAAGATTAGATACTTCCAATATGTGTACAAGAGCGTAACTATTCCTATTATCACATAATGTTGTTAAATTTGTCCAGTTGTTGCATTGTATGTTATTATATGATTTCCTTGTGTGTACATAAGCGTAACTATTTCTATTATTACATGCTGTTGTTACATTTGCGCGGTTATTGCATTATATGTTATCATATGATTTCCATACTAATGCAAGTACAGGGGTATCTTGACTTAGAAGTTTAATTCGTTCCGCTCCTTATTCAATATCCTTGTATATCAAATCAATTTTCCACATTGAAATGTGTTCTTATTTAGTTTCGTTAGTCTTTCTAATTTAATATGGTTACTTTTTTTTATATTAAAACTTAAATAATTGCACCGAGGCCGTATTTATGCTATTACTTGGTAAGCCGTCGGGGTGGTCTAAAGTCGGTATCAGCTAATCAACGAGGGAGTCTATCCCCCTTTCACAAGGGATAGACCAAGGAGATTGTTTTTGCAATCATACACTGAGTTGGTGAGGGTCGGTATCGAACTAGGAAGCTTGTTGTTACTAGCCGAACGCTCTACTGATCTAACCCGGCCCTATGCAGTTGATTATAATTATTTACATTTGGATAATTCATGATGGATTCTCACAAGAACTTCTGTATATATATATATATATATATATATATATATATATATATATATATATATAATCCAAAAATCCAGAGAAGAAATCTTCCTTACGACACAAGAGTTTTAATTAAAAAATCTGTCGCAGTTTGAGAGCTCAATGTGTGCTCTTAATGTTAGAGCAAATATATAAGTAAAGAAATAACAAAAGACTTAGAGATTTAGCCTATAGTCTATTTCAGGGAGCTTCGATAACATATCTAAGCTTAGAATAATAAAACTGTTTTTATTAATTGTTTTATTATTCTATATTTTAATTAAATATAGAATAATAAAACTGTTTTTATTAATTGTTTTATTATTCTATATTTTAATTAAATATAGAATAATAAAACTGTTTTTATTAATTGTTTTATTATTCTATATTTTAATTAAATATAGAATAATAAAACTGTTTTTATTAATTGTTTTATTATTCTATATTTTAATTTTTTATATATTTTTTAATATTATTTATGGAGTAATATACCACTACCTCTTACTGTATTCAATTTTGTTCTAGTCTACCCTATATCATCCAAAACTAAATTCTTATCCTAGATTAATCTTAAGTTTATTCTTTATCCTCAGTCTATTCTCTAACTCTTTACCTTCACAAGCTACCTCCCACCTCTAATTTGCTTCTTAGTTTAATTCTAATTTTATATTATGTTAATTTTTATTTGATTTTTAATTTTTATTGTTTATGTTCTATTTTTAATTTTTAATTTTTTATTTTATTTTTTTATTTTATTTATTTTTTATTCTATAATTTTTATTCTATAATTTAATTTTAATTTTATTTTTATTTTTATTTTTATTTTTATTTCATTCTGTTTCAGTAGACTCTAATTCTTTATTCTAATTCTAATTCTTTTCTTATTTTAATTTAATTTATATTATTTTATTTTACAAGATTTTATTAATCTTAATCATTATGCTTTATTCCTTTACCTTATTATCATTACCATTATTACTTGTTAATTTTTTTAAATTTATTATTATTATTATTATTATTTTTATTTTTTATTTTTATTTTTATTTGATTTTAATTGTTTAATTTTTTTAATTTTTAATTTTCATCTAATTTTTATATTATTGTTTATTTCTATATCATTTTGTTATCTGTATCTTTCTCTTTCTTCTTCTCTTCATCTTTCCTTTTTTTAATTTTGTTAAGCTTTTGGTTTTTTTTAATTATTTTAATTTTTTTAAAATATTTTTTTAAAATACTTTTGGCCTTGAATTTCTGCTCATTTTGTATATACACTCTTACAACTATTTCTCCAAGTATTATGCCCCAAGCTAAGCCACACCTCATCCAAAACATAGACCTCCCTGCCTCATCCAAAGAAAATAACCCCACCCATTCCAAAATACGACACCACCCCTCCCTCCCCTAAATTGATAGATATAAAAGGGATGTTACTTTGGGAAATTCTCAGTAAGAGTCATGTTCTTGTGATAACCTGAAGATGCCGTATTAATACGGTTGAAATAAATTATTGTAATGAAGCAAGTTTAGAGTTTTCTTCATTTACTATATATATATATATATATATATATATATATATATATATTATATATATATATATATATATATATATATATCGTTGAACTGTGCTGACATTTTGTGTCTGAAAATGTTTTTCATAATCTTTTGTAGTTGCCGAATAGATGATATAATATCAGGCAGGAATTGGCTGATGTATTTGCCATAACTTATCTGCTCCCAAGTACTTTTTGCCTCTTCACGGGCCATCATCAGGGGTAAATGTAAAAACAAATGCAACATCGTATTGTTCCATCATATTAGTGTTCTGTTTATCCTAGTATTGTATTTTTATTTCTATTTATTTATTTATTTACTTTAATTATTATTATTATTATTACCATTATTATTATTATTATTATTATTGTAATTAGTTTATATATATATATATATATATATATATATATATATATATATATATAAAGAGTTTTATAGAAGGGGTAGTGTGGCGGGAGGAGGTGGAGAGGAGAGGAGGTCAAGTGGGTGGGTAAGCGTTAGTGAAGAGAGGTTTTGAATGGTCAAGCAGGAATCACTTGTATGATAACCTGATAATTCATTAAAACGACTGATGATGCTGAGCTCAAAGCTCTAGCGAAATATATCCTACACACTTTTGTCTGAGTTCTGTTCTTTTATTCCTCACATCTCCACCATATATATATATATATATATATATATAGAGAGAGAGACAGAGAGAGACAGAGAGACACAGAGAGAGACAGAGAGAGAGAGAGAGAGAGAGAGAGAGAGAGAGAGAGAGAGAGAGAGAGAGAGAGGGCGTCCTTTTCTTAACAGAAGTGTTTCTCTCTAGTGTACATAATTTTAAACAAATACCTTGCCATTCCTTAATGGTCGTTTTCTGAGTAACCCATGTTTAAACCATCTTCGATTCCCTTTGACCATGAACGAAGAAATTTTCTATTAAATGCCAAGAAAAAATCTCTAAGTAGTACAAAAAATTACTTCCCCTTCAGAATAATAAAGCCAGGAATTACTGGTATTCCATATTAAGTAATGACTATCGAGCTCAAACCGAAAATATCCAGCTTAAGTATGCCCTTCTTTTACCCGGTTGAGAGCTCCTTTACTTTAGCCATGAAAGGGTTCGTTGCAAATATGGGAAGCGATGAATGACGGCTGTGATAGCAATTGTACCGACTTGGGTATTTCGGGAACATGAAAAAGAATTTCTTTGCAGCTGCAGAAAGACCTAAACTTACGTTGCGTCTGAGATAATATTTCTATGATGAATTTTTAATAGTGTTCGAAATTTTGTTTGTGTTGAAAAATATGTTTTTAAAAAATCTTAAGAGTTATTCTCAATGAGGCGTCTCTAAATATGTATTTTCATACCATTGTTGATAAACATACACACACACACATACACACACAGACACACACACAAAATAAATATACATATAATTATCAAATATATATAATTATCATATATATATATGATATCTATATATAATTATCATATATATATATATATATATATATATATATATATATGTAATACGATATATATTTTTTTCTTTTTTTGAAGGCAAAATAATGCTGATTCATGTTGAAAAACATATTTATTGATGTGCTCTTAAATTTTCAGAGAGTTTATTATAGAGTTGAAAATGTTCCATCTGTGTTTTTTAAAGTCAACTTGGTTCTAATGACGTTGAGTTGATGGAGATTTGAAATTTGGAAGAGATCGTAATCTTCCGTTAAGTTTTCAAATTCGGTAGAGATCGTGTAGTTCCGTTGAAACCCGTGAGTTGCGGGACGTTTGAAATCATTTAAGATATTTTTTTTTCTTTTAAATTTATTTTCTTTAATTTATTTTTTTTAATAAAGGAATTTATCTTTTTTTTTTTTTCCTTTTTAATACTATAAAAACAATTCCCCGCTCAGGGCATATTGAAATAGAAATTTTTTTCGTTTGTTTTTATAGTTAGATAGAAGCATTATTTATAAATGTAATAAGATATATTTTTTTCTTATCTTTCCTTTGGAGAACAGTGGCGGTGTGGAAAGAGAATCCGCTGCTTGTGCAACAGCACATCCTCCATATCAACCTGCACAGGCTACGTAGTTCAAATAAAAAAATTAAAATATAATTTATACACTACGCTATCATCTTATATATATATATATATATATATATATATATATATATATATATATATATATATATTTATATATAAAGATGATAGCGTAGTGTATAAATTATATTTTAACTTTTTTATTTGAACTATGTAGCCTGTGCAGATATGGAGGATGTGCTGTTGCACAAGCAGCAGGTTCCCTCTCCACGATGCCACTGTTCTCCACAAGAAAGATAAGAAACCAATTCAGTTTGGCAATTATCTATTACCAAGGATATTAACAATAAGGAGAAGTGTAAAAAATACTTAGAGAACAGTTTTAGGATCTAAAATATTTTAATTATATTACTCCGTAAGGAAAAGATGATTGTACCAAAACATTAAACTCAGCAAAATCGGAAGATATATATATATATATATATATATATAATATATATATATATATATATATGGATAGATGGATATGGATATAGACCCTGTTGTTGTCTAAATTATGCAAATATGAAAACAACAATTTTATCTCAGTTAAACAAATATATTTAAAAGAGTTTTATAATTTGCTTGAAGCATTGTGTTTATATTGGTTAGGAGGTTTATTTAGAAGGCTATCACAATGCAGGTGTAAAGAAAAAAATAACAATACGGTAACAATGGTGTTGTGTGTTAACCTGTATTTTATTCTTGAATTTTCGAGATAAAATCTCTTTTTCAAAAGATCACTGGAACTGAAGTAGTCTAGTAATGGCATTTCTTTTTAAATGTATTTTTTTAAATATATATATTTAAGAAAATTACAGGAAAATATATTGAAATACTACAAAGCAAATTCATTCAAAGAAAACGCCAGCAGCTTCAACTACGGTCTTCAGATGATTCTGGAATTTCCTGGAAGTCTTTCCGATGATGGCCTTGTTTAAATTTCTAAATGCTGCCGTTATTTCTGCCTTGTTTCCTGTTTTTTTGTCTCTCGCTCAACCGCGCCCTACGCATCAAGTGAATTGCAATTTGACAAGTTGTTAGGGTTTATGTGGCCATATAAATTTTCTGACAGCCAAGGCCGGATTCTCCTACTCGAGTGTCATGACAAAGGACCCTTTTTGACTGACGTAGGGTCCTCCAGCAGCCACCCTCTCGATCCAGAGCAACACTACCTCCTCCAGGCACTTGATGTTGACATCCAAGTAGTGGCCATGTTGTTTGATAAATAGAGGCATAACTTCACCATCGCTAGTGATCCCCCAAATACCATTATGTGGGCTGGGTATATACTTTTCACTCTTATCAATGCATCTTGTAGGGACAGAGGAAACCGACGGGTGTTCTATGAGTTTAACATCATATCCTGGTAGAATTTTTTTTCTGGTATGAGAAAAAAGCAAACAAAGCATGCTCATTTGAGCTAGATGGCTCTTTCTGATATTTGATGGAAAATACCGAATGTCTTCATGCAGTAGCTGTCTAATAAGAAACTCATACATTCCCATGTCTCTGGTATGAAGATTGACTTGCTCGGATCGTTGGCAATCGTGGCTTGGATTTCAGCGACAAATTCTTTGCACTGTCTTCATATTGATTGTCAAATAATCTGAAAACTCCGTATTAAAGCTTCCGGCAGAAATAATAAGCAGCAGAACATTTCTTTCCAAATTTTGGGAAGACTGAATTGCGTCATAGTGCTGCTTTCCTCATAGAGGGTGTCCAAAAGATAATAGCTTGCTGCAAAGTAGACCGAACCTGAAACACACAAAGCACATGCACGATAGGGATAATTTAAAATGGTGCCAGTTTACCAATCGCACCCTGATTTTTACATATGAAAATATCTGCAAAGTAAATTTAAACCAATTGCAAGGAATAGATAATTTATAAACGCCTTTGTACTTATTTCAACTCCATATATATATATATATATATATATATATATATATATATATATATTAAATGGATACATTGGTAAAGATATACATTTATTTCAACATTTCTTTGCCTCCTCAGTCTGATTCTTACTTATATGAAGACCTCACTCTCGGTCTTATTGGTATGTACTTCCGTTTTTTTTTAACAATAAAAACAGAGTATAAGGTCTTTGAATTAGTAAAAATCAGACTGAAGAGACAAGGAAAGGCCGAAATAAATTCATATCTGTAACGATTATCCATTTATTCATCTATTCATAATACTCCGTATATGTAAACATATACACGCAAATTTTTGTATATACTTTTGAGTTCTCAGTTTTGGTTGAATCCTCCCAAAGAAACACTTGATATCCGCACAAACACACACACACACACTCACTCACAAACACAGAGACACAGACACAGACAAACAAACACACACACCCACACACACACACACACACACATATATATATATATATATATATATATATATATATATATATATATATAACTGAAGTGCACGGCTAATGAGTCATGATTGAGATGATGACTTGTTAGTTTACAATGTCTAGCCAATTAAAATTTTCCCCAAAGGGTCATGATAAGTGTTAATCTATAAAAAAAATAAAATCATATGACTGAAAAGTGTTTTACCAATTATGTTTTATTCCATTAATAAAATAAATATTGTTTTGTGAAAAATGACACGGAATTTTTTTGAGACTTGAAAAGAAAGAAATCACAAATCACAAATTTGTGAATTCAAACATTTTCTCCGGATTGTTAAAAGAAGCAATTATTTCATGTATTTATTTCTCATCTTTAACATGAAGTACCTATTCGTCTGAAAACCACAAGGTTCCAGGTTCTATACCGGCCCTCGACAACTCAGCACATTAGTTGCACAGCATTGATTTTGCGGTTAGATGGCGAGCTTATGGTAAGTGTGGCGCTCTGTTGCATTACGCTCTCCTTTCGGAATGGAGAGATGACGTGTCAACGTTTGTTACGTCTGTTACGTTCTGGTTCTTACTTTGATGATGTGTTGATAGTAAAATTCTTAGTTGTATTCTTATCTCTCTGGACCGGTACTACATCAGGGAGGCTCAAATCTTCACTGTTGAGCCGATGCTGGAGTTTGCTGGCAATTCTTGGATGTTTGTAGTTTGGAAACCAACTTGGAATGTTGCCCTGTGCCATTTAGAGATTTTAGTAATAACACAAGACCACTTATTTTTCTCATGAGATCTTTTCCCCAAGTCACAACAGCCGAGTGCAGGTCTGGCTATTGCAGATCATAATTCCAAACTCAATTCCCACTCTGACCTCTCACTCCTCCTCTCTCCTACTTTGCCACGTCTCATCGCTCGTCCAATAGTAACATGCTTTGTGGCATTGATGATACATCATAGAATCTTCTTCATCTAACACGTAATTCTTGCTAAAACCCTTTCCGTGCTGATTTACATATCAGGTTACACTCATAGCTCCATCCTTCATTATGTTACACTAGCAAATATATGCACCCTCCGGGTGCAAGTATTTAAGTTTTAATATAAAATATCATATTAAATTAGAAAGGCTAATGAAACTGAATAAGAATTCAGATAAAAAGATTTGGAACAGCGGGGTATGATTGAAAAAATAGAACAACTTTGAAACTAACTATTCCATCATTTTCCGTTACTCCGTCTTTTCATTGATAAATTTTCCTAATTCAACTATTTAGTTAAAATAGGAAGTAAAAAATAATATTACAGTCATTTCTTCTTGTTAATGGATTTTCTTTTAATATTTATCCCCGAGATTTTTGCTCATATTCAATAAGATAAAACCAAACAATTAGAAATCATCAATATACTAAACATATATTTATTAAATCAATTTTCTAATATCAATATGCAAATTAGCCTTCCCATTCACACTGTAAACCGCTATTTTGTTGTATATATAAATACAATTGCATGTTATTAGTATGTAGATATGGTCAACAGTCTTAATGATGTAAAATAATTTTATTAATAATTGAGGTTTAAATAAAAATAAAATCATGGAGGATGTGATGTAAATAACTAAAGGGAATTGTGACTTGAGTAGTTATATAGTTTCGGTTACAGACAGACAAACCCACAATCTCCATTATAATAAGATCTCCAACTCAGACCCCCAAAATCTTCCTGCTCTAGCATTATTAAAAAGGGGATAGACACCCTCGCTATCCACCAGTTACCAACAATAGCTCACTCTGCCGACTTTACTTACATATATTTTCATAAAAAGAAATCTGCATCACGTACTCTCATTCAGTTGTTTAAGGCTGCAGATCTCTTGAAAACGATAGAGCTGCAGATTCCTTGATTACTATTACATTTTTATGACAGAGTTACTTTTCCTTATCTAAATTGATTTATTTTCTATAAGATTTTTTAGACACGATAAAAAAAACTCTCAAAACATGAACACATTTTTGATTTAAAGGTTAAAGAAGAAAAAAATGAGAAGGGGTTGTAGGGGTTAATTTCGCATTTGCCTGAGGAGTTGTCTGCCCGCTTGATGTCGCTGGTCCCCCTCTTGTATTTAAGCGGCTGATTTAACTTTCTCTTCCTCTTTTCTCTCTTTCCTCGCTACGAGACCACATGGGTTAGACAATTGGCATTCCCTTCTCGTTGGGGCTTCGGCCCTCAACGTCGGCTACTTGTTACTGTAAGTGATTTATACAGCATGGATTATTCTTAGTCTCATGTCTGTACCTTTATAGTATGTGTACTTTTATATTATCTTGTCAGTGACTTTTATGTATGTATGTTTATGTACACTATTCTATCTTCCATTATTTATGTATCTTGTTTATTCATGTGCTGTATCATATAAAATGTTTTGTCTCAGAAATCTGTCGGAGTTGTATGTATAATTATCACTTTGAATCTTACAGGGTTATCAATTCGGAGTAAGTGAAGTTAGGTTGATCGAAGCGCCTCTGTCTTTCCTAGTATCTCCCTTGTCCGTGTTTATTAGTAATTCTCCTTTTTCGTCAACGTCTTTCTCTTACGTCCCTTTTTAATCTTTCCTGCCTGCCCATTGATACATCAAGTTCAATGAAACAAATGAATGGAATTCTATTTTTTAAATATTCTTTTCTTTCTCCATTCCAGCAATGCTTCTTATTTCTGGTTTGATAAAAGAAAACACTTCTCAGTGCCACTTCTCTCATTACGACGTAAGTGATATTCCATTTTCTGTTCTTTCTTTCATTCAAACTACTGGCTTACATCTGTGATGATGATGCTGTTTCAGTAGTAAGTTGCTTTTTTATGGAATGGAGTTTAAATCCACAAACACTCTTGTTTAGAATTCAGAATCTTTCTTTCTTTGAGACCGATTATTAATATTATTTTACGAATAAAAAACAAACCCTAAAATATTATTCCCCCGTGAAGAAAAAGCCAGAAAAAAATATGTAAAACCGCCGACTTTACAAGAAAATCATTGCTCTTATTGATGGAGCATCAAAACACAACAACCACCCAGATTTTTATTTTTTATTTTTTTATTTTCTTATTGTCACCGTTTTAAAATGTTTAATTCCTTATTATCGTTCCTTTGAAATAAATACATTGTAAATTGTTAAAAATACATTCTAGTTTATTTATACATCTATTTTTCTTTTTTATAAAAACAATTTTTTTCTCGCTTTGTTAGCTTGATTCAGTAATGACTTCTTGTCCAATCAGGAGCAGCTTGATACATAACCTCATTACAAAAGTCCAGTCTGACTTGATATATAGCCATATATTTGATAGAAGAGAAGGGTGCATGAATTTCCCAAGAGCATTAGCGGAAAGTGAAAAGTAAACATTCACATTCAGGATTTGAACCCGGTGCATCGAACCCGTATTCATACAAAGATAACCATGCGGTTTATTGTAAATCTTAAATGTATTTACCAAAACAAAGCCCAGGATTCCTTCGTTAGCATGACGAGTCGCCACCACGGTCAGCAGGTTGCCCCATTGAGGCGGATTTTACTCCTTTGCAGAGGTGCAGTCGGTGTATTCTACTCTGATGTGCGTGTTTTTACGATGTACCAAGTAGTAAATAGTAGTAAGAAGGGCACACGACACACACACACAGACACACACGATGGGAGGGGGGGGAGGGGGAGAGAGAAGAGGAGAGAGAGAGAGAGAGAGAGAGGGAGGGGGGAAGAGAGAGAGAGAGAGAGAGAGATGTAGGAATCAGTGCTGTCAGCACGAAGATGATATATATATATATATATATATATCCACCCTGACACCAAAAAGATGGCCAGGCACCTAGAAAAGATTAAACAAAAACTCGTACGACAAGAATTGTCACTCGAGTTCAACAAACATGTTTAAAAGAGAAAATGCGCCAAAATACACTTATATATATAATATGTATGTAACATAATTTGTGGGTTACCTACGGATTATGATTCTAATGTAATGAATTAAGATAACAGTATGGTAAATGGAAAGTTACCATTAACCGCTGTAGAAGTGATTGACAAACATGTTACCTTTCACTGACCTGGCCGCTGATTCTCCATGGCTAAGGGAAGAAAGTGTGAAGTGAAGTTAGATGTTGGCGGTGAGTCGAAGGGAGCAGGGTAGCGGTTGTCTGTTCCTAGGTAAACCATCTTCTCACCGTGCGGATTGATCCTTTTGGGCTTCTCGTAATAAAGACGCTCTGGTTCATTAATTAAAAAAGGGGGATGAACACTGACAACCCAGCCCAAACAAAAGAAGATGTATCAGTCAGAGGAAGAAATCACCCCAAAGGAGATGGCCAGCGGCAAAATAAAACTTCCTAAGTACGCTTTCCCCTCGCCATTTATATACTCGATACAAAAGAGGTATAATACACACACACACCCGCGCATAATATATATATATATATATATATATATATATATATATATATAAAGTAATTGGTAATTTGCTTGAAACATTGTTAAGTATGTTATAAAATAATAAAATTCGAAGGCAATACAATGCGTAAAAATAAAGACAAAAAGATGTTATATGTCTAATCGATTTCAAAGCGAAGCTTTATCATCAGAGATTTATTTCAGAAATGACGTGCTTATGTTTTTTTTTTATTTGTGTGGTTATAATTTCTCTTCTTATTCTCCTTTTCCTCTCCTTTTTTCCTCTCTTTCTTCTTCTCCTCCTTTATGAATGGGGAATAACTGTAATTTCTTATTTCTCTCTTTCTTTTTTTTCTTTCTTAAAGTTTGTTCTCAACAAACTTTTAAGAAAGAAAAAAAGAAAGAGAGAAATAAGAAATTACAGTTATTCGCCCATTCATAAAGGAGGAGAAGAAGAAGAGAGGAAAAAAGGAGAGGAAAAGGAAATAAAAGAGAAATTATAACACAACAAATAAAAAAAAACATAAGCACGTCATTTCTGAAATAAATCTCTGATGAAAAGCTTCGCTTTGAAATCGATTAGAATATAAACATCTTTTTGTCTTTATTTTTTAAGCATTGTATTGCCTTCGAATTTTATTATTTTATATATATATATATATATATATATATATTATATATATATATATATATATATATATATTTTAATATACCAACTTATTCATATAAATCCTCGCGGTGAGAAAAAAACAGCAAATAGTTTGATTGTAAAAATATACTACCAAACATCAACCGGGAAGAATTTTTTTGGAAAAAAGAAAAGACCAAGATAATCGTACCAACAAAAAATAATCTATTGATACAATATTTGACCAAAAGAAAAAACAATTTATATGCATATGTATAATATAAGATAATATATATTATATACATCACCGCCAGGAGACTAAAGCTAATAAGTAAAAAGTGCTCAATACCTAAGTAGAGCAAATAATAAAGATAAATCTAATGAGTCAGACGAACCTACTAAAAGTTTCGCTTAATGCTTTTCAGGGCTAAGATCTGACGTTTTAGAGTCAGATCTTAGCCCTGAAGAGCATTAAGCGAAACTTTTAGTAGGTTCGTCTGACTCATTAGATTTATCTTTATAATATATATATATATATAATAATAATATATATATATATATTATGGGGTAAAGTACCCAAAATATTAGGGGAAATAGAGAAGATTAAGAACACATATTGTTTGATTTGTCTCTTTTATTTACTCTCACCATATTCTTCATGCTTCTAAGACAACCAATATAATTCACCAACATCTCTCTCCTATATATTATTATATATATATATATATATATAATATATATACATTCCAGATAATTTGGTATTAGGATGATTCTAAGTTGAAACTTTCTTCCAGCAGCGGAAGTTAACCATCACACAATAAGTCCCGGGCTTAACTAATAAAACAACCTTTGGGTTTATTCATCAACATAGTTTCCTTCTAGGATGATACACTGATTACAACACTTCTCTAACATTCGATGCCTTTTTCGTTGAACGATTTTCTTTTGGCCTCAAATACGCCTCAAGTTTCCGATATCACTCCTTCATTGGACCCAAAGCTCTTTCTTTTTGAGGTCTGCAAACAGCTTTCTGATCTATTCAACTCCTCTGCTATCTCAGGCAAATTCAATTTACGATCGGCCAAAAAGAGTTTGTGGAGTTTTTTTGTGTTTCTGAGACAACTGCCGAATTTGGACGACCTGAGCGTTCAGCATCATTTGTGTCTGTACGACCGCGTTTAAAGTCAACATTCCACCTCTTAACCGTTGTTTCCGACGGAGCAGAGTCCAATAACCCATATCAAGCTAT
>CM042138.1:69738417-69744740 GCA_023376005.1 Doryteuthis pealeii | reverse complement strand
CCTAACTGTAGTGAATACCCAATGCGTTATCTCATTTACATATGTGTATTACTGCAGGACATATATAGACACTTTAGGGGACTAAAAGGTGAGCTACGAGAAGCCGAACCCAGTGCTAAGAAAAGCACGAATAAATACTATTGTAACAAGAACACAAAACCACACCTCACAACACATGGCGTCGTCGATAGGCATACTTGCAAGTTTAGAGCAGCCTGATTATTGAGATGTGGATAAAATGTTTTTCAGCCTTTGCAAGAAGCAAAAAATTACAAGACAAAAAGAACATTGGAGGACAAAATGAGATTACAGACTTTTTTTTAGCGTCCGCTGGATGTGAAAACATGAAAGTAGCCTTGGCTATCCAAAAGATTTGGAGGATCTCACCTTTGAAGAAATTGCACACATCATAAAGAACAATGTAAGACCTAAGAAAAAACTTTATTGCTGAGAGACTAAAATTCCTTTCTACGAAGCAAATCCCAACGAACCAAAATTACATTCAGAGACTAAAAAAAGGCCGCGAGATTCTGTGAATTTCAACAGCTTGGAACAGGAGATTTTACCATCGAAGAAGAATTAATCCAGTTACGGTTCTAGAAGGAATGCACACAGGAATCAAAAAGACAAAATTTTAGAACGTCTAGTCAAATAACATGACATAGAAACATGCGTGGAATTTGTACAGCAAACTGGAAATGATATCCGAATAAGGAAGATACTCAAAACAACACAATGGTGTTTCAAATAGAAGAAAATGCAGCAAATAACACTGACGTGTTACAAGTTAAAAAAGGCTAAAGAATTGTAATACTGCAATTTCAACATAATATTGACAAAAAAAACAAATTGTCCTGCTTATTACGAAAACTGTTATGTTTGCAAAAAACAGAATCATTTAGTAGGTATGCAGAGTCAAGTCGAAATGGACAAATTCGATAGAAGACGAGTACCAAAGTGAGTGAACAAAAACAGAAGTTGACAGTAATTAAATAATACCATTTGAGATGCAAGTCGATACAGGTAGTGACGTGACTATTATTCCAAAGAACTTTTGGCAACATATGCAAAACCCAAGTTAAAGAGAAGTCACTTGAAATTAAGACAATTTGATTGCTCGTACATCACTGCATTGGGACAATTCGACGCTACGTTTGAAGGCTAATAGAAGATTCGAAGTGGTCCCTATAACTGTAATTTTTTTAAAAAATCATGGACTAATAGGCACAGATATTATAAACATAGATACAGACAATTAATCGACTGCATAGAAAGTAAAAAGCAAAAAATAGGAATCTTGAGAGGTTATAAAGCCACAATACGAGTGAAAGAAAATAGCCCCCCCTCATATTACAATATATAGGATACCTATACATTTGCGACCTTTAGTAAAAAAGAAATTGGAAGATATGGTAACAGAAGGAGTGTTAAAAACCAGTATCGCCGGTGGTAGTAACTGGCCTCCCGAATTGTAGTTTTACGAAAAAAAGATGGGGATTTAAGGAATGTGTGATTATAAGATTGGTGTTGAATCATAAAATCTGTTCAGATTCGTATCCTATTCCTGAGCTTGAAACTGTGTCGCATACATTAACAGGCACTAAATATTTTACGAAAATTGAATTTAAAGGCAGCATTACAATCAAATACAAATTGACGATAAATTTCAAGAGATAACCACTATTAACACACCCCTGGGATTGATGAGATGGACGAAATGCATACGGAATAAAGACAGCGTCGGCCATATTTCAACGAGCAATCGAAAATGTCTTAAAAGAGTAGTAGAAAATGATAATTATCAGGACGATATTTTAATAGGGCCACCAGTATAAATGAATTGCAACAAAAAACACAGCGATTATGAACAAATTAAAAGAAAGCCGAATGAGTGTAAACTACGATAAATGCAAATTTAATTGCGAGAAGATAAATTATTTGGGCTTTCAAATATCCAAAGAAGGCATTTCGCCTGACCAAATTATTAATTAAATATCGCAGGTGGCATCCCCAGCCAAACAAAAAAGAATATAGAATCGTTTTTTAGGATTGGCTAATTTTTATAGCAGATATGTGCCGAAATATTCCGATTAACTGAAGCATTTGCAGAATTACGAAGAAAGAATAGTGAGTTTGTGGACACAAAACAAGAAAGCTTTTAACAAAATAAAAAAAGTAACTTATGGAAAAAACCCGTTATTAAAGTTTTTGATCCCAGAAAAGAAATAACCTTAACTACGGATGCCAGTGAATATGCTGTGTCTGCTATATGTCCACAGGACGATCATCCGATTATGTACCTGTCGCGAAAGCTAACCAAGGCAAATTAACTATTCAAATATAGAGAAGGAAGCTTTGGCCATAGTATGGAGCACACAGCGCGCCCGACAATTTCTATTGGGTCGAAAATTTTTACTAAAATCTGACCATCGACCCTTAGAATTCATTTTTTAATCCAAGGAAAGAATTACCCAAGGTCACATCCGCCAGTTAATGAGATGGGCCATACTGCTGATGGCCTTTGATTTTCGATATCATGTACGTCAAAGAAACACTATTCCGCATGTCGACGCGTTATCCAGATTAGCAATTAACAAAGAAGACGACGAAATAAGCGACACTGAGATGTATTACATTGGGTCGAAACCGATGTAATGCCGATTAAACAGCTTCAAAGAAGAAACCCTTCTGGACCCTATTCTGAGCAAAATATCGAATAGAATAAGGAGGAATAAATGGAACGACTGCTCTAAAGCTGAAAGGCCTTATAAAGAAGGTTAAACATAAACTAACTATGGACAGAGGGTTATATGTAACGGAGATTTGGTTGTATCTCCGCAAAAAATGCGAAAAGAAATAATTAAAAGTGTACACGACGATATACATTGTGAATAGCGGCCACACAAAAAAAGACTCAAATTGGAGAGCTGTGGCCAGGATATTCGCGTGACATGAAGATTATGTAAAAAATGTCCCAATGCATGCAGGAAATCAAAGACTTTCCACAAAATCGACTCATTCGTGGCCAAAAGAACAAGAACCATGGAGTCGAGTACACATGGACCATGCCTATGCCAAAGGCGTAGACTACTATGATTAGTAGATTCGTTCTCGGGGTGCCAGAGATTATTCAGGTGCTGATAGAAAATCTGCAACTGTCATTCAAATTTTGAGAACTGTATTCTCAAGGATCGGCGTACCGAGAACCCTGGTATCGGACAATTCGTCCGAATTCTGTGATGAAAGTCTATGTTCCTGGCTGAGGAAAGATAGGATGTAAACCCTATAAAACTCCACCCTACCATCCACAATCAAATGGGGGCTGCGGAAAGGATGGTGTAGAACGGTTAAATTAGGATTAAAAGCATTTGAGCCGTCACGTGAGACCATAGAATCTTTTCTACCTAAACTCTGATGAGTTACAGATCCATTCCTCATGCTGATAGAACACTAAGTCCTTCTGCCTTGATGGGAAGACAGATCAGATCCCCCATAACCATGTCTTTTGACTAATGAAAAAATTGTGGTACAAAAAGAATAAGGACGCGCAACCTAAAAAGCGTATTTATTATGCAGAAAGGAACAACACCCTATAATAAACAACACAGGAGAGAAGTGTGCTGGCCCACACTGATCAGCTAAGAATAGATATGAGAAGACAGAGTGTGGAGGAATCGGAAAGAAACGAGGATATAAACCAATATGGGGGAGACGTTATAGAACCCATAGATGAAAGCGAGTCGGATTCCGAGGTGCCATACCAGGGATCCAGTAGTGATGAAATGAGACCGCGGTCACCATTACGGAGAACACCCCCAAGATATTTAGGAGAAGCAATAGATCAACGAGGGGAATAAAACCTCTCCGTTTCAGGGAGGTGTAGTGAGATAGCCAATGGCGTGTTATCTCATTACATATGTGTATTACTGCAGGACATATATAGACACTTTAGGGGACTCAAAGAGCTACGAGAGCCGAACCCAGTGCTAAGACTAAGCACGAATAAAATACTATGTAACACAAGGAACACAAAACCACACCTCACAACACTAACATAAAACGTATTTAATGTTATGGTACACCACTGGAACACAAAGCCTAACATAAAACGTATTTAATGTTATGGTTCACCACTGGAACACAAAACCTAACATAAACGTATTTAATGTTATGGTACACCACTGGAACACAAAGCCTAACATAAAACGTATTTAATGTTATGGTACACACTGTAACACAAAGCCTAACATAAAACGTATTAATTTATGGTACACCACTGGAACACAAAGCCTAACATAAAACGTATTTAATGTTATGGTTCACCACTGGAACACAAAACCTAACATAAAACGTATTTATGTTATGGTACACCACTGGAAACAAAGCCTAACATAAAACGTATTTAATGTTATGGTACACCACTGGAACACAAAGCCTAACATAAAACGTATTTAAGTTATGGTTCACCACTGGAACACAAAACCTAACATAAAACGTATTTAATGTTATGGTACACCACTGGAACACAAAGCCTAACATAAAAACGTATTTAATGTTATGGTACACCACTGGAACACAAAGCCTAAAACGTATATAATTTTACGGTACATCACTGTATTGTGCGGATTTTCAAAAACGTCCTTTTATAAATAAATATCTGGATTTGTTTCTGTTTAGGTGTGAACGTTAGAAGTTAACTTGTGTTGCATGTAAAAATAGGTAAATATTTCTTATATATATCGAAATACATTATCCCTCTCTATATATATTTATACATCGACATTAAGGCAGATGATTCTCCCTTTTACACCCTTTTACCTTTTATACTTTCCTTTCCTTTACTATATCTGTACCCTGTTTCTTCCTCTGGCCTTCCCCCATATTCTCACCGCACCATCCACACCCTTCATCCGGGATAACCGCTACCCCTCTGCCATTTTGTTTAGCATAGATATAATTACCAACACATGAACATGTATCATACAGCAAAATGAAGTTGGTCATCTGTGGTTCACATCCCCTGTTCTCCACACCGTTTCTCTTAATAGCAATGGTCCACCTTTGAATGAGATCATGTATCCCTGCCCCGTAAAAGTATGTTGACTGTTCTTTGGGTCACTTCTCCACTAGAGATTTCACTCCCTCATCGCTGGAATAATGTTTGCCTCTCAAACCCTCTTTCATTGAACTGAGAAGATGATAGTCTGAAGACAAACATTATTCTAGTGACGAGAAAGTGAAATCTGTAGTGAAGAAGTGGCTCAAAGAATAGTCAATAGAATTTTACGGGGCAGGGATACATGCTCTCATTCGAAGGTGGAACACTGCTATTGAAAGAAACGCTGACGATGTGGAGAAGTAGGGATGTGATCCAAAGAGGACTAGCTTCATTTTAATTTACGATAAATATTCCTGTGTTGGTAATTATACCAGTCCTAAGCAAAATGGCATAATTTTTTTTTTACTTACCCTCGTATATATTGACTTGCTAAAATCATCATTCACTTGTAAATGTAGCAGGAAATTTCTGTATTCTAGTTAGATAATTTTTCGTGTATAACTGTAATAAAAATCTCACTATAATGTGTCGGTTTATCTGGGTTACTGTTACGTACATGCATAGATAACGTCTATTTTACCATTTAAATCATCCCCTGGTAGTTTTCTGTTTCATTTCCTTGTTGTTTCGTCACTGTTATTCTGTTTGTGTCTGGTGATCATCACTGGGGATCGATGACCATAAGTCTCTTCAAATTGCTATCATTTTCTTCAGCCAACTGTAAGAGTACTATGGTCTGGGAATCATGTAATTATTTCAAAAGATTAGATACTCCCATATGTGTACAAAGAGCGTAACTATTCCTATTATCACATAATGTTGTTAAATTTTTCCAGTTGTTGCATTGTATGTTATTATATGATTTCCTTATGTGTACATAAGCGTAACTATTTCTATTATTACATGCTGTTGTTACATTTGCGCGGTTATTGCATTATATGTTATCATATGATTTCCATACTAATGCAAGTACAGAGGTATCTTGACTTAGGAGTTTAATTCGTTCTGTTGTATACCTATTTCTTTACTTCTTCTATTCTTCTTCTGGCGTCTTTGACATCTTACGTCTTCTTCTAACATCTCTTCTAGCGTCTGGACTTCTCTTGGTGGTCGGTCGCACTTAACTCATTTCTTCTTCTTGATCAGTCTTGTTACCAAGACATTCACCAACCACAAAACCGGGTTATTTTCTTAAGCTTTTATTTACTTATTATTTTACTTAACTAATCATTACATGTAACTAAATATCTGACTAACATAGCGC
>CM042138.1:69680917-69735917 GCA_023376005.1 Doryteuthis pealeii | reverse complement strand
CCCATGAGTACTCAAAGGAGTTTTAGACTACCAAAAAGAGAGACCCCTCTGCTTTAAATTCAGAGTTTTCCTTCTTCTAGATCGATTTCCATACCAAAGTTAAAGAGCCTATCCTCCCCCACTACTTATCCCTAGCTGGACGGATAATACACATTTATACCTTTCCGAAGAGTACTAGCGTTATTTGCACAGGATTTGAACTCGTATCGCCGTGCTCATAGCCTACAACGATAACCATTACACTATACGCCTATAAAGAATACTCTTTCAGAGAACGATGTCATCCTGGAATCCAGGTCTTTTTTTTAAAACAGAAATGTTTTCTCTGGATTACAGAATTAAAACAAAACGTGCAGGACCAGTGAATATACCACAGTATAATAATTTAGTATATTTACTTAAGAGCTCCGCCCTGTCGGCTGGGGCGTTAGAATGCACCGACTGCACCTCTGCAGAGGGGTAAGACTCCCCCAATGGAGCCACCTGTTGGCCGTAGGTGGCGACCCGTGATGCTTAAGGATAGAGCCCAGGTGGATGAGCAGTTCATGACATGCAATACTCCACTTTGGTCCTATCTTGGGCTAGACGAGCGGTCGGAGAGGCCCCCTCCTATCAATCGACTGGTCACGTCAAGCCCTAGCACCTATATGAATTTCCCAACCCTATTGCCCTTATGGCAAGCCCCAATCCCTTTTTATCATATGGGTGCTAGAAGGCGGTGGCTGCGGGTCTAAATGTCCTGGGAATGACGTTAAACTCTATCTGATGGTGAGGTTCCAGTTCTGGAGGTTTGGGGAATGTGGAGCACCCCTTCATCACCATTGCTCCCTGGTCCACTCTGACCCGGAGTGGTAGTACCTGTTAGGGTCCCATCTATGGGTTAAATAGAAAAATGTATTTATAAAAAAATTGTATTATCCATTAAGAATTGATTTATTTCAAAACTTTATCGGCATTAAATGACCCACTGAGGTTGATATGCCGTAAAACAAAACAAACCAAACCTTAAGAGCTATTGCTAAACAGTTTAATATGTAAAAGGTATAATAATCTTGAGTTAACACTCTCTCACGCTTTTTTCTTATTTCCTTCTTTCCATCTTTTTATTATATTTTATTGAAACAGATTAGTATTATCGCCTCTGCACTTTTACTCCTTCTCTCTATCTATCCACTACCCTCTTTCTTTCTTTCTTTCTTTCTTTCTTTCTTTCTTTGTATAAATCTCATTTTTCTTCCCTTTCTTTCTTTCTAATAAAAACGGAATGGCCCATTATTTAGCTGAGGTGACGACGCTCATAAAAATAAGAATTCGGCAGATAAGTAACACTTGATAATCAGGATTTACATTCTTGCATTTTATCTCGGACGATTTAGACCGGTCCATTTTCAACCAGAGGGTGTTGCAAGGGGATAACGGTCGTAAAATTAAAGAACATGAGTATAAATTTATATATATCTATCAACACCTCCGCACGAACAGGATGTGACACAAGGTCAATTTCTTAAGCGGTGTTCAACAGGTTTGAATTCAGAGTTTTCCTTCTCCTAGACCAGTTGCCTAACCAAGGTAAAAGAGCCCAGTCTGTCCTACTATTTATCCATAGCTGGAGGGAAAGTTGGATTCATATCTTTCCCAAGGGTATTAGCGCTAAGTGAAATGCAATTACCACATCCAGGATTTGAACTCGGGGCGACGAGTCCATTTCCCATGATTTTAACCATTGCACCACACGCTTCCAACTATAAATATATAGATTAGTGTGTCGCCCCTCGCTGGTCGTTTTCTTACTAACTGATGTTTAAACCTTCTTCTGTTTCTTTTCGAAGTTAACATTAAATTTTATTGGGTCACTCACGAATTTCTGTTAAATCCCAAGAAAGATCTTTGAGGTAGCATCAAACCATTTCCCTTTCAGAATAATCAAGCCAGGAATTACTGGCAACAATCTTTAGCATTTTGGTAATGGCCATCAAGCTCGAACCAGAAATATCGTTCATACGTAGGCCCCTCATTTTCCCGGTTAAGAGCTTCTTCACTTTAGCTTATTTTTGCATACTGTATACTTTATAATAAGGGCCCGGGTTAGCTCAGTTGGGGGAGCGTTCGGCTAGGAATCGCAAGTTTCTTGGTTCGATAACGGCCCTCGCCAACTCAGTTTATGAGTAGCACAGATTTATGTGCGGTAAAGTAAGGAGCTGATGGTAGGTGTGGCGCTCCACCTCAGATGCTAGAATAATCTCCTTGGTCTAACGCTAGTGAAAAGGGGATAGACTCCCTCGCTGTATGGCTAATACCGACATTAGGCCGCCCCGACGCCTTTTATACTTTATTTGCCTAATCAGTGTATGATGTTTTTAACATGATGAATAAATTTCTATGAACCTTATATGAAACTTGTTTGAACCTTGATAGATAGACAGATAGATAGACAGATAGGTTGATAGATTGATAGATCCATTGGGATTTTGTTGGAACCAATCTGCTGTGCACGTTTTTTTAATAGATATGAAAAGACATATATAGATAGATAAATAAATGAATAAAGATAGATACATAGAGAGATAAACAGATCACTTGGGGTTTTGTTAGTTATAAAAAACAGTGCATTTTTATAGATATATATGCATATTTTTTTTATAAATATGAGCGGACATATATATATATATATATATATATATATATATATATATATATATATATATATATATATGAGTAAAGAAATAACAAAAGACATAGAGATTTAGCTTTATAATCTATTTCAGGGAGCTTAGACAAATAGTCTAAATCTCCCGACTCATCAGATGCGAACTCATCATATGTGACTCTAACATTAAGAGCCCACATTGAGCTCTCAAAATGCGACTTGGTTTTGTTTAAATAAAACTCTTGTGCCGTAAGGAAGATTCTTCTTTCTGGACTTTTGATTATATATATATATATATATATATATATATATATATATATATATATATATATGGTTGAACTGTGCTGACATTTTGTGTCTGCAAATGTTTTTCATAATCTTTTGTAGTTGCCGAATAGATGATATGATATCAGGCAGGAATTGGCTGATGTGTTTGCCGTAACTTATCTGCTCCCAAGTACTTTTTGCCTCTTCATGGGCCATCATCAGGGGGAAATGTAAAAAAAAATGCAATATCGTATTGTTCCATCATATTAGTGTTCTGTTTATCCTAGTATTGTATTTTTATTTCTATTTATTCATTTATTTACTTTAATGTATTATTATTATTATTATTATTATTATTATTATTATTATTATTATTATTATTATTATTATTTACTCCTTTTGAGTTTTCACATCAGTGTTAGCTGATGGTCTTTCACTGGAGTCTGAGTGACAGCAAGTCTCCTCAGGTCTCCGGGACTCTTCTGAGTATTCTGGCAATATTATTATTATTATTATTATTATTATTATTATTATTATTATTGTAATTAGTTTATATATATATATATATATGTATATATATATATATATATATAGAAATAGTTTTATAGAAGGGGTAGTGTGGCGGGAGGAGGTGGAGAGGAGAGGAGGTCAAGTGGCTGGGTAAGCGTTAGTGAAGAGAGGTTTTGAATGATCACTTGTATGATAACCTGATAATTCATTAAAACGACTGATGATGCTGAGCTCAAAGCTCTAGCGAAATATATCCTACACACTTTTGTCTGAGTTCTGTTCTTTTATTCCTCACATCTCCACCATATATATATAATATATATATATATATATATATATATATATATATATATATATATATATATATATATATATGGAAGTGAAACATGGATATATATACTCCCACCAAGAGCGGCGGCTCAATACCTTCTACCTTCGCTGCCTTAGACATGTATTGGGCATCACCTGGACGGATAGGATCACTAACACAGCAGTCCTAGAGAGAGCTCAACTCCCCAGCCTGTACTCTCTACTGAGACAACGTCGTCTCCGATGGTTGGGTCATGTACGTCGGATGGATGATGGACGAATCCCGAAAGACATCCTGTATGGAGAGCTAACATCTGGTAAAAGACAGATTGGTCGCCCCCTACTGCGATTCAAGGATGTCTGCAAAATTGATCTCAGGTGCTTTGGCATTGTCCCTTCCAGCTGGGAAAATTTGGCTCAAGACCGCCTTCGGTGGCGGCAGAATCTTCATAGAGGACTGCACATGTCAGAAGTCACCCTGATACAATATCATGAAGCTAAGAAAGCAAGGCATAAGAAAGCAACGGCAACAAAGGATCGCAACATCATCATTTACAGGGACAACCTATAAATACAAAATCTGTGGTCGAGAATGTTTCTCAAACATAGGACTTCATAGTCACAGGAGGCACTGCAACTTCAGGGGCACACAAAAACTTTTATCATAGTCCTTCGAGACTGAATTGGCAATGATATATATATATATATATAATATATATATATATATATATATATATATATATAGAGAGAGAGAGAGAGAGAGAGAGAGGGGAGAAAGAGAGAGATTCAGGCCTCCTTTTCTTAACAGAAGTTTTTTTTTCTCTGGTGTACAGAATTTTGAAAAAAAGTACCTTGCCATTCCTTAATGGTCGTTTTCTGAGTAACCCATGTTTAAACCATCTTCGATTCCCTTTGACCATGAACGAAGAAATTTTCTATTAAATGCCAAGAAAAAATCTCTAAGTAGTACAAAAAATTACTTCCCCTTCAGAATAATAAAGCCAGGAATTACTGGTATTCCATATTAAGTAATGACTATCGAGCTCAAACCAAAAATATCCAGCTTAAGTACGCCCTTCTTTTACCCGGTTGAGAGCTCCTTTACTTTAGCCATGAAAGGGTTCGTTGCAAATATGGGAAGCGATGAATGACGGCTGTGATAGCAATTGTACCGACTTGGGTATTTCGGGAACATGAAAAAGAATTTCTTTGCAGCTGCAGAAAGACCTAAACTTACGTTGCGTCTGAGATAATATTTCTATGATGAATTTTTAATAGTTTTCGAAATTTTGTTTGTGTTGAAAAATATGTTTTAAAAAAATCTTAAGAGTTATTCTCAATGAGGCGTCTCTAAATATGTATTTTCATACCATTGTTGATAAAACACCCACACACACACACACACACACACACACAACACAAATATATATATATATATATATATATATATATATATATATACATACATATAATTATCAAATATTTATAATTATCATATATATATGACATCTATATATAATTATCATATATATATATATATTTTAACAATGGAAAGGAGTAACCTACTCGAGTTTCATCGATTGATTCTTCAGGGTTACTTTAGTTAAATTAATTAATTAATTAAAAAACTCGATTTATTTAACTAAAGTAACCCTGAAGAATCAATCGATGAAACTCGAGTAGGTTACTCCTTTCCATTGTTAAAATAAATTTATGCTCTACATTGTATTGAGCACTTTGTATTTGTTTTTTCTCAACCTTAGCCTCTGGATATTGTGCGCTTCCAACGATCGTACTCATACCCACCGGTAAGTTACTAATTATACATTTACAAATATATATATATATATATATATATATATATATATATATATATATATATAGTAGTGTATAAATTATCCTTTATTATTTTATTATTTGAACTACGTAGCCTGTGCAGGTTTATATGGAGGATGGTCTGTGGCACAAGCGGCAGATTCCCTCTCCACACCGCCACTGTTCTCCAAAGGAAAGATAAGAAACCAATGCAGTTAGGCAATTAGCTATCACCAAGGATATTAACAATAAGGAGACGTGTGAAAAATACTTAGGGAACAGTTTTAGGATCTAAAATATTTTAATTATATTACTCCGTAATGAAAAAATGATTGAGGCAAAACATTAAACTCAGCAAAATCGGAATTATATATATATATATATATATATATATATATTATATATATATATGGATAGATGGATATGGATATAGACCCTGTTGTTGTCTAAATTATGCAAATATGAAAACAACAATTTTATCTCCGTTAAACAAATGTATTTAAAAGAGTTTTATAATTTGCTTGAAGCATTGTGTTTATATTGGTTAGGAGGTTATTTAGAAGGCTATCACAATTCAGGTTAAAGAAAAAAATAATAATACGTAACAATGGTGTTGTGTGTTAACCTGTATTTTATTCTTGAATTTTCGAGATAAAATCTCTTTTTCAAAAGATCACTGAACTGAAGTAGTCTAGTAATGGCATTTCTTTTTAAATGTATTTTTTAAAATATATATATTTAAGAAAATTACAGGAAAATATATTGAAATACTACAAAGCAAATTCATTCAAAGAAAACGCCAGCAGCTTCAACTACGGTCTTCAGATGATTCTGGAATTTCCTGGAAGTCTTTCCGATGATGGCCTTGTTTAAATTTCTAAATGCTGCCGTTATTTCTGCCTTGTTTCCTGTTTTTTTGTCTCTCGCTCAACCGCGCCCTACGCATCAAGTGAATTGCAATTTGACAAGTTGTTAGGGTTTATGTGGCCATATAAATTTTCTGACAACCAAGGCCGGATTCTCCTGCTCGAGTGTCATGACAAAGGACCCTTTTTGACTGACGTAGGGTCCTCCAGCAGCCACCCTCTCGATCCAGAGCAACACTACCTCCTCCAGGCACTTGACGTTGACATCCAAGTATTGGCCATGTGGTTTGATAAATAGAGGCATAACTTCACCATCGCTAGTGATCACCCAAATACCATGATGTGGGCTGGGTATATGCTTTTCACTCTTATCAATGTATCTTGTAGGGACAGAGGAAACCGACGGTTGTTCTATGAGTTTAACATCTGATCCTCGTAGAATTTTCTTCTGATATGAGAAAAAACAAAAAAACAAAGTATGCTCATTTGAGCTGATTGACTCTTTCTGATATTTGATGGAAAATACCGAATGTCTTCATGCAGTAGCTGTCTAATAAGAAATTCATGCAATCCCATGTCTCTGGTATAATGATTGACTTGCTCTGATCATGGCTTGGATTTCAGCGACAAATTCTTTGCACTGTCTTCATATTGATTGTCAAATAATCTGAAAACTCCGTATTGAAGCTTCCGGCAGAAATAATAAGCAGCAGAACATGTCATTTCCAAATTTTAGGAAGACTGAATTGTGTCATAGTGCTGCTTTCCTCATAGACGGTGTCCAAAAGATAATAGCTTGCTGCACAGTAGACCGAACCTGAAACACACAAAGCACATGCACGATAGGGATAATTTAAAATGGTGCCAATTTACCAATCGCACCCTGATTTTTACATATGAAAATATCCGCAAAGTAAATTTAAACCAATTGCAAGGAATAGATAATTTATAAACGCCTTTGAACTTATTTCAACTCCATATGTATATATATATATATATATATATATATATATATTAAATGGATACATTGGGTAAAGATATACATTTATTTCAACATTTCTTTGCCTCCTCAGTCTGATTCTTACTTATATGAAGACCTCACTCTCGGTCTTATTGGTATGTACTTCCGTTTTTTTTTAACAATAAAAACAGAGTATAAGGTCATTGAATTAGTAAAAATCAGACTGAAGAGACAAGGAAAGGCCGAAATAAATTCATATCTGTAACGATTATCCATTTATTCATCTATTCATAATACTCCGTATATGTACACATATACAAGCAAATCTTTGTATATACTTTTGAGTTCTCAGTTTTGGTTGAATCCTCCCAAAGAAACACTTGATATCCGCACAAACACACACACACACACACACACACACTCACTCACAAACACAGAGACACAGACACACACAAACAAACACACACACCCACACACACACACACACACACACATATATATATATATATATATAACTGAAGTGCACGGCTAATGAGTCATGATTGAGATGATGACTTGTTAGTTTACAATGTCTAGCCAATTAAAATTTTTCCCCAAAGGGTCATGATGAGTGTTAATCTATAAAAAAAAATAAAATCATATGACTGAAAAGTGTTTTACCAATTATGTTTTATTCCATTAATAAAATAAATATTGTTTTGTGAAAAATGACACGGAATTTTTTTGAGACTTGAAAAGAAAGAAATCACAAATCACAAATTTGTGAATTCAAACATTTTCTCCGGATTGTTAAATGAAGCAATTATTTCATGTGTTTATTTCTCATCTTTAACATGAAGTACCTATTCGTCTGATAATCACAAGGTTCCAGGTTCTATACCGGCCCTCGACAACTCAGCACATAAGTTGCACAGCATTGATTTTGCGGTTAGATGGCGAACTTATGGTAAGTGTGGCGCTCTGTTGCGTTACGATCTCCTTTCCGAATGGAGAGATGACGTGTCAACGTTTCTTACGCTCTAATTCTTACTTTGATGATGTGTTGATAGTAAAATACTTAGTATTATTAGCGTTGTTCGGACTATTGTCCCCATCTTCATTGTTATTTGTACAATGTTTCGGCCGATATACCCTCCGGCCTTCTTCAGGTATTTCTTGTCGGACTCGGGAACCTTCTCGGACTCGGGAACCCTTTTTTCGAACTCGGGAATTTTTCTTGTCGAAAAGAAGGTTCCCGAGTCCGAGAAGGTTCCCGATTCCGACAAGAAATACCTGAAGATGGCCGGAGGGTATATCGGCCGAAACGTTGTACAAATAACAATGAAGATGGGGACAATAGTCCGAACAACGCTAATAATACTAATCTTCAAGCCTCATCTCAAACATTCAGAGAAATAGTAAAATACTTAATTGTATACTTAACTCACTGGACCGGTACTACATCAGAGAGGCTCAAATCTTTACTACTGAGGTGATGCTGGAGTTTGCTGGCGATTCATGAATGTTTGGAGTCTGGAAACCAACTTGCCCTGTGCCATTTAGAGATTTTAGTAATAACACAAGGCCACTTATTTTTCTCATGAGATCTTTTCCCCAAGTCACAACAGCCGAGGGCAGGTCTGGCCATTGCAGATCATAATTCCAAACTCAATTCACACTCTGACCTCTCACTCCTCCTCTCTCCTACTTTGCCACGTCTCATCGCTCGTCCAATAGTAACATGCAATGTGGCATTGATGATACATCCTAGAGTCTTCTTCATCTAACACGTAATTCTTGCTAAAACCTTTTCCGTGCTGATTTACATATCAGGTTACACTCATAGCTCCATCCTTCATTATGTTACAGCTCCAACTCAGACCCCAAAAATCTTCCTGCTCTAGCATTATTAAAAAGGGGATAGACGCTCTCGCTATTCCCCAGTTACCAATAATAGCACACTCTGCCGACTTTACTTACATATATATTCATAAAAAGAAATCTGCATCACGCACTCTCATTCAGTTGTTTAAGGCTGCAGACCTCTTGGAGATAATAGAACTGTTCATATCTCTCTCTCTATCTATCTATCTATATTGAATTGTCTGTTCATATCTCTCTATCTCACTATCTATCTATATTGAATTGTCTGTTTACATCTATCTGTCTATCTATCTATATTGAATTGTCTGTTCATATCTATCTATCTATCATTGTCTGTTCATATCTATCTATCTATCAATCATTGCCTGTTCATATCTATCTATCTATCTATCTATCATTGTCTGTTCATATCTATCTATCTATATATTTATCATTGTCTGTTCATATCTATCTATCTATCTATCATTGTCTGTTCGATGTTTGAAGACGATAGAGCTGTAGATCCTTTGATTACTATTAAATCTTTATGACAGAGTTAGTTTTCCTTATCTAAATTGCTTTATTTTCTATAAGATTTTTAGAAACGATAAAAAAACTCTCAAAACTTGAACACATTTTTGATTTAAAGGTTAAAGAAAGAAAATAACGAGAAGGGGTTATCAATTCGGAGAAAGTTAAGTCAGGTTGTTCGAAGCACCTCTGCATTTCCTAGTATCTCCCTTGTCCGTGTTTATTAGTAATTCTTCTTTTTCGTCCACGTCTTTCTCTTACGTCCCTTTTTTAATCTTTCCTGTCTGCACATTGATGCATCAAGTTCAATGAAACAAATGAATGGAATTCTTTTTTTTAAATTTTCTTTTCTTTCCCCATTCCAGCAATGCTTCTTATTTCTGGTTTGATAAAAGAAAAACACTTATCAGTGCCACCTCTTTACTCATTACGACGTAAGTGATATTCCATTTTCTGTTCTTTCTTTCATTCAAACTATCAGGGTGGATATATATATTATATATATATATAATATATAATATATATATCCACCCTGACACCAAAAGATGCACAGACAACTCAGCCCAACAAAAAAGAAGATGTATCAATCAGAGGAAGAAATCACCCAAAACAAGATGGCCAGTCGGCAAAATAGAACCTCCTAATTACGCTTTCCCCTCGCCATTTATATACTCGTTACAAAAGGGTATAATACACGCACACACACACACACACGCACACACACACACATATATATATATATATATATATATATATATATATATAATATATATATTATAATATCTTAATGATTTGAAGGCAATTACAATGCGTATAAACATAAAAACAAAAAGATGTTATTTTTGTCTTATCTATTTCAAAGAAAACTTTATCTTCAGAGACGAATATCAGAAATGTACGTGCTTAAGGTTTTTTTTGCGTGGTTATACTTCTTTTTTTTTCTTTTTTTTCCTCTTCTTCTTTTTTCTTTCTCCTCCCTTCCCCCGTCTTTATGTTATGAATGAAATGGATGAATAACGATAATTTCTTATTTTTTTGAATATTAGTTGAGAATGAATGTTTAAAACCCCTACCTTGCATATGTATCCAATATTGTCTGTTTATCATCCGATGAATATTGCAACAATGTAGCCATGTTCAATTCAAAATAAAAACGGTCACGTAGGAAAATTCTTATGCTTAGCTTTTATTTTATTTTATTTTATTTCTCTTTCCCTCTTTGTTTCTTTTCTTTTTCTTTCCCTCATTTCTCTAATTTTCTTTTTTTTTCAGTTGTAAAAAATAAAATGTATTAATTTAATTAGATGGACCATATATATATATATATATATATATATATATATATATATATATTGGGTAAAGTACCCAAAATATTAGGGGAAATAGAGAAGATTAAGACCACAATATTGTTTGATTTGATACTTTTCTGATACTTTTCTTTTTTCTTGTTTTTTACTCTTCACCATATTCTTCCATGCTTCTAAGACAACCAAATAATTTCACCAACATCTCCCATATATATATATATATATATATATATATATATATATATATATATATATAAAAAGCAATTGGTAATTTGCTTGAAGCATTGTTAAGTATGTTATAATATATTAATATTTTGAAGGCCAATACAATGCGTATGAAAAATAAAAACAAAATGATGTTATTTTTGTCTTATCGATTTCGAAGCATGAACTTCATCATCAGAGTTTCGTATCGGAAATGGACGTGTTTATGTTTTTCTTTGTATGGTTATAATTTCTCTTCTTATTTCCTTTTCCTCTCCTTTTTTTCTCTTTCTTCTTCTTCTCCTTTATGAATGAAATGGGCGAATAACTGTAATTTCTTATTTTTCTCTTTTTCAAAATATATATATATATATATATATATATATATATATATATATATATACATTCAGATAATTTGGTATTAGGATGATTCTAAGTTGGACCTTTCTTCCAGCAGCGGAATGTTAACCATCACACAATAAGTCCCGGGCTTAACTAATAAAACAACCTTTGGGAAAAATTCCACTTTATTCATCAACATAGTCTCCTTCCAGGCTAGTACACTGATTCCAACTCTTCTCTAACAATTTGATGTCTTTTTCGTTGAACGATTTGTCTTTGGCCTCAAAATACGCCCCAGTTTCCGATATCACTTCTTCATTGGAGCCAAAAATCTTTTCCTGAAGCATTCATTTGAGGTCTGCAAACAGCTTTTTGATATCTTCAACTCCTCTGCTATCTCACACAACTTCAATTTACGATCGGCAGAAAGAGTGTTACATAATCTATGCGGTGGCATAAGATTATTGCCAATCCCCTGTAATTCTGAGCGGATGACACTTTTCATAGTTATGTAAGGTAGTATAGAGATATGGTGGCTATCAGTGCAGTTGATGGCCCTGAAAGTGAGTGACGGCGTTTGACCTCACTCTCACCTTGCCTTCCGGAGATAAATCGTGGGAACCGGAAGGCATAGAAGAACCTGTTCCGGTTTAAGAATAGTAAGGAGCTTTAGTTTAGTTTTGCAGTGGACGTCAGACAGAGCAGTCGGCCATGATACTCTGTCTAAACTGTAACTCTGCATACGCGCGCTATGTTATGTCTGGGTTGGGGATTTACCGAATAAAGTAACATTAAAAGAAAATCGAAGTCTTGTGTTTACTAAAAACTAACAATGACACAGGGCTTCTGATAAGGAGAAATTCCTAACAGAAACCAGACCCGAAGTCCCCAAGAAAGTCCAGACCTTAGAAGATGTCCAAGATATAGAAGCAAGTAAGAAGTAAAGAAGTAAGAAAGGGTATACCACATTATATCGATTTGATACTGTGAAAACATCAGTACACAACAAGAGTTTGTGGATTTTTTTGTGTTTTCCGGGACAACTGCCGAATTTGGACGACCTGAGCGTTCAGCATCATTTGTGTCTGTACGGCCGCGTTTAAAGTTAACATTCCACCTCTTAACCGTTGTTTCCGACGGAGCAGAGTCCAAATAACCCATATCAAGCTATTGCTTTGCTTGGACAGTATTTTTTCTTATCAGAAAGCAATGCTTTATCAACACACAAAATTCAATTTTTCCATTGTTTTCAAAATTTCCAACAGTAGCTTCACTTAAATAACTGTAATTTGTAAACTAATTATCCAATTGGGCTCAGATTTTTACACATGCCATTTGAAGGTTAGTGTTTTATAAAAATCATAAGGATTTTATTAATTAGTGGTATCATCTATATATCAGGCCCGGGACTTTTTGAGTGATGTGTTAGAATTGTTCAGGTCCAAGTTAAGAGCTCGATGTTCAATATTATTGAACTGAACAATATAATTGGTAAAGAAAAAGGTTTAAAAATCAGACATTTTGAGAAAAATGGCCGATATTAACCCTTTTTCTTTACCATATATGGATATATATATATATATATATATATATATATATATATATATTTGTGTGTGTGTGTGTGTGTGTGTGTGTATTTGCCTGTTTAACGACGCACCAAGTAGTAAAATAGTAATAAAAGCGGTGAGATGCATATAAAAATAATTACTAAAAATTTAAATGTCGCTCACAATCACAGAAGCGCAAAGTATAAGTATTTATATGAATTATTCGACACATTCTTTTTGCCGGGGCCTCACAGGCGTCGTTAACGCTGACATCCTTTTGTTTGCGGTGAATATCAAAATCTAATTTGAAGACAAAATCGATTGAGAAAATGTCAAAACCGATAAACCAAATCAGCTTCTTCTTTTCTCTTTCCCGTCATCTTTTCACTACCACCCCACGACCACCCCAAACCATATCGGCATCTTCCACCCCGGCCATCATCTTCATCTCCTTTGCTATAGTCACCACCGAGATTCCCCGCCCTTCACCGTCGAACCAAGGTGCGTACGCAGACAACTTTATCGATACTTAAAGTAGAAGAAAAATTTCTTAGTCGCCCAAAAATAGTGTGACTTTACGTTAGTGCACACACAAACCAATATTCACACAAACTATATATATATATATATATATATATATATGTATGTATATATATATGCACGTTCGTGTATGTGACTGTTTAGATGTATATGCTTGCGTATACATACGCATATTTATTAAGCACATATTTATATATGCATATACACGTGTATGATGGTATAAGACCTAGTATAAATACTAATATATAGGCATGTGTGTGAATTTGAATATAGATATTAAATATGTATTTGTATGATAATCACATTCATATATATATATATATATATATATATATATATATATGGAAGTATGTATATATATATGTGTGGGCTTTTGTGTGTGTTTGTGTGTGTGTATGTATAGATATATGGATGCATATCGATAGATGTATATGTAAACGTATGTATATAGACATATAGGTAGATGCATATGTAAATGTATGTATGTATATAAGCACACATTTACTTATGAATATACATAAGGATATATATATATATATATATATATATATATATATATATATATATATATATATATATATATATGTATATATCTAAGCGTATAAGTACAGATGTTAATATAAACTCACATAGACACAGAGACACACAGAAACACACTCACACACATACACACGCACATCTATGTATATACATGTATCATTATATGTATACACCACATATACGCATATGAGAGTGGAAATATGGAAAATATGGAAGAAATGAATAAATAAATCTGAATATGGAAAAAGAACAACTGAGATCTAACCGAATAACTTATTTCATTTTAACATCTCAAATTGTAACCCATACTTTTTTTTCCGTACAGTCGATTGCGTTTTGCTTTTAACTTAATCCGCTGTCTTGAAAATCAAAACACGTATATATATATATATATATATATATATATATATATATATATATATATATATATATATATATATATATATATTAGTCGTCAGTTGCGATTTCCAAAAATCCAAAATAAATTCTGATTTGTTTTAGCTGTCACATTATTGAATGAAACATCAATAATGAAAACTTGGGCATCTATTAAAATATTTAATGCGCTCCGAATCCGGCTTCCATTTATCTATTCGATATTCAAACAAAAAAGGATGTAATTTTAAAACGTTTATTTTAATTTAAAACTTGTTTCCGTTTAACAGGATTTAAAACTTTATCTCAATCACATATCTTTTATGTTAGAAATCTGGATTCAATAAGAAAAGAAAAGAAAATATCGGCAACAAAATGCAAGGGAAAATCTATATCAAACACAGATTCTCTCTCTCTCTCTCTCTCTCTCTCTCTCTCTCTCTCTCTCTCTCTCTCTCTCTCTCTCTCCGCCTATACCCGGTCTTTCCCTCACTCGCTCACACACAGTGTCTCTCTGTATCTCTGTCTCTTTCCCTCACTTTTTCTCTCTCACACGCATATACATACACAGACACACACATACTTTCTCTTTTCCTATCTCTCTTTCTTATACACATACATATTCTCTCTAACGCCCACGCTCACATACACACATACTCTCTCTCTCTCTTTGTCTCTTTCTCTGTCTCTTTCTTAAACACATTCATACACACACATACTCTCTCTCTCTCTCTGTCTCTCTCTCACACAACACACACACGTGCGTGCACACACACACACACACAACCACACACACACACACACACACACACATATATATATATATATATATATATATATATATATATATATATATATATATTTGAATTCAAGTCTATGAAACTCCGCTTAAGAAATTAACCCTGTGTCACATCCTGGTCGTGCTGAGTAGTTGATAAATATATATATATTTATATTTTATTGATAAATATAAGATGTATTCTTTTATGTAGTTTAATTTTTAAAGTTAGTAATTAATCTTCGACACGTCGTAATGTGGGGGTAAACTTTATATTTTATCAGTAGGTGTAAAATATGTTATCCTAAATTTTAGTAACACACAATTGAAACGACGTATTTATCGAAGTATTTTTAACTTTGTTTAATAAATATTTTAATCTAAAGTAGTCCCCGAGATAAGATTATCGAAATCTAAACAGACGTAAAAAGTTACGTCTGTTTCATACAGTGTTAAAACCATGTAAATACGTAAAATAAAAAAAATGAAAAATAAAAAAGGGGGGGGGTAAAGAAGATAAAATAGAATAAAAAATCTGTACAGAATGGTATATCTTATTATAATGGAGATTGTGGGTTTGTCTGTCTGTAACCGAAACTATATTACTATTCAAGTCACAATTCCCTTTGTTATTTACACACATTCTCCATGATTTTATTTTTTATTTAAACCTCAATTATTAGTAAAATTGTTTTACATCATTAAGACTGTTAACAATATCTACATACTAATAACATGCAATTATATTTATATATACAACGAAATAGCGGTTTACAGTGTGAATGGGAAGTCTAATTTGCATATTGATCTTTAAAAAATTGATTTTAATAAATATATGCTTAGTATTATTGATTTCTAATTGTTTGGTTTTATCTTAATAAATATGAGCAAAAATCTCGGGATAAATCTTAACAGAATCTATTAACATAAAGAAATAACTGTAATTTTATTCTTTTCTTCCTATTTTAACTAAATAGTTAAATTAGGGAAATTTACCACTGAAAGACGGGAGTAAGGGAAAATGGTGGAACAGTTAGTTTCAAAGTTGTTCTGTTTTCCGATTATACCCCCTCTGTTCCAAATCTTTTTATCTGCATTCTTATTCAGTTCCATTAGCCTTTCTAATTTAACATGATATTTTATTATATTAAAACTTAAATACTGGCACCCGGAGGGTGCATATATTTGCTAGTAATAGATAAAATCTATTTGAAAAAATGTAAAACAAATCAGTAAAATCATTCCTCTCCTAGCATTATTAACGAAGGGTTGACTTACCTAATCATCTAAGACTCGTAATCCGTACAGAGAAAACTGTTTCTGGCTACGTATGCCATTTAAATATGCGGCAACGCGCATCTAATTGGCTGTTACTAACAACCAACCAGATACGCGGTGCTTTGTATTTAAATGGGTTAGTTCTACCGCCCATAAAAATTTCTCAAAAGTCAAACGTCTTTTAGCGGTTATTGTTGGTGGTTGTACCAGAGTTTGATCACCTCTGATAGGGTCAGCAGGGCGAGGGAAGTCTGATGTTGGAAGACCCGAAACTTCCCAATGAACCCGGCGAATTTACATCACTGACGACAACCACCAGCGTATATTTAAAGTATATATATATATATATATATATATATATATATATATACCAACTACTCAGGAAAACCAGGATGTAACACAAGGTTAATTTCTTAAGCGGAGTTTCATAAACTTGAATTCAAAGTTTCTTCTCGTAGGTTCAAAAGAGATTCTATTAAGAGTAGATTTTCTAGCTGTTATCTTTAATGTTTCTAATATTTTCAGTCTTTTTTAAAAAGTTACATCAGTTTATTATATGTGTATTATCAAACAGTATATTCCTTATAAGTGATGGTCATTTTCCGCGTTGGTTTAAGTTGTTTGGTTAGATTTTACGGCATGTAATCCGTTGTTGGGTTATTCTATGCCGAAGACGTTTGTTTTATTCATTCTTGATGGGTATTCAATGTTTTATACACATTTCTAAACTCAGTTTTCTATTTAACCCATAGATAGAAACCTAACACGTACTACCAATTCAAAATGAACCTCGGAGTAATGACGATGAAGGGGTACTCCACATTCCCCAGAGGATTAGAATTGGAACTTCACCACTACATGCAATTTAATGTCATATCCCGGACACTAAGACCCTCAGCTATGGTCTTCTAGCACATATATGATAAAGAGGATTAGGGGTTTGCCATCCTGCTCCAACCGTTCGTCTAGGCTACTTAAGAGCCAAAATAGAATGCTGCAAGTCATTGACTGCTCAATGTTTTGGATAAACTATTAGCCATTTTCAAGGACTGTTGTAAGAAGTTGTTATATCAACGTGTCGTTTTATGTATTTGATTTTTATTTAACTTATATATATATATATATATTTACCAACCCCTCCGCATGAGCAGGATGTGACTCAAAGTCAATTTCTTAAGCGGAGTTCAACAGGTTTGAATTCAGAGTTTTCCTTCTCCTAGACCGGTTGCCTAACCAAAGTTAAAGAGCCCGTTCTGCCCTACTATTTATCCATAGCTGGAGGGAGAGTAGGATTCATACCTTTCCCAAGGATATTAGCGCTAAGTGAAATGCAATTACCACATCCAGGATTTGAACTCGGAGCGACGAGTCCATTTCCCATGACTTTAACCATTACACCACGCACTTCCATTTTTATTTAACTTATAGCTAATTATAAGAAACTCTAATTGCCAAACATAACTAAAGCCTGCCTCAGCCAATATTTGTTTGTTAACATGTCCATTTCCACCCTTTGTAAAATATGTAACTAAATCTTTCGCTATTTTTGATGGTTAGTTTTTGAGATATTTAGAATTTCCAAAATTTGACTGACTGTTAGTATGTAGATTAAACTAATATTAGCTTAAGACATCTGAAAATCTAACAATTTTTCTTTTTGTTCATCATTTAATTTGAAACACGGGTAAAGGGAAGAATTTAACAGATGCTGAAAAATAGTAAATAACAAAATTACTGAGTGAGGAAATGTCTACATTGGATATATCAAATTAGCTTTATAAAGATCATCGAACGATAAAGAAGTTGAGAACTTGAAGCAAATGAAAAGGCTTTAAGAACTTGCTTCCTCGAAATGAACGTAGAATAAAGCGTGTTATAGCGAAACAATCACAGCGCTCAGATCTTTGAAAAGGCTGGTATTGAGGCGTCAAGAAGGACAAAAGTATAGAATACTTTGTGATACTACTACTACTACTACTACTACTACTACTACTACTACTAATAATAATAATAATAATCATTATGATTATTTCACACCATTCGAGTTTTTCACTCGCGTCTTCTCACTGCAGACTGAGTGACAGCAAGTCTCTTCAGGTCTATATATTTTAGTTAATCTTAACAGTGCTGTAGTTTGGATGGGCTTGATTCTTGCTCTGATTTCCAATTCACCCAAATTATTTTCTAGAGCGTTATGGACCCGTTCTTAGGGCATCCACTACAATTGGTACGACCTTCACCTTCATGTTCCACAGTTTCCTCAGTTATATGGCAAGGTCCAATTATTTGTCTATCTTTTCGCTTTCTTTCGTATTCACGTCAACGTCGTATTATTATTATTATTATTATTATTATTATTATTATTATTATTATTAAAAATTAATAATAATAATAAATATAAATATTGATATATTAATATTATTACAAAGTATTTTACACTTTTGTCCTTCTTGAGATAATAGTTAGAATTTTTGTAAAAATTCTAATAGGCAACCTCTTCTCACTAAAGTAAATATTCTAAAACGTCAAATTTGGGTCAAGAAATACACAAAAATGTGTTTATCTAAAGTAATTTCACGGATGAATCTAGAGATATATTTAATGGGCCTGGTGGACGGGTCAAAGGATGGATATTATCCAATTCAGATGCGTTTGTGACTAAAAGAGATCCAGTATTAAATGATCGGATATGATCACTTGGAATGAAACCCTGGGTTACTACTAGAGCAACACAATACAAAACGAGTTGATCCAATTGTTGCGAAAGAAATCGAAAAAGAAAAATTGAGTTAGTTAAATAATTTACCGCGATTCTCAATTGCATATTCGATGTCTCTCATCAAGAACAATTGTTATTCTTCGCTATGTCCAGTGTTAAAAAGGAAAAAGAATCGATTGGCCTTTTTGGTTACCTTATAGTTAATGATAGTTTGGGTAAAAACTTGTTGGTCATATTGTTTTGGAACGACCTACAACTAAATCTTTGACATTTTCAAGGCCAATCATACAATAACGGAGCAAACACAAAAGAAATCCAGGCCGATATTGAATCACGAACTCTCGAAATAAATCCATAAGCTCTATAATTGCCGTGCACTAAGAATTCATCAATGTTACGGGCTAGAATTGTCTGCCAAATTATTATTGGACCATTCATAGTCTATGAAGGAGTTAAACGACACAATGATAAATAAAAGTCGTCGTGGTGGCTTAAAGTCGGTATCAGTCAGACAGCGAGGAGACTATCCCCTTTTCGCAAGCTCTAGACCAAGTAGATTGTTTTTAGCGTCTGATGTGGAGGACCACACCTACCATCAGCTCTTCACTTTACCGCACAGACCCCTTGCTACTTATATGTTGGCGAGGGCCGGTATCGAACCAGGAACTTGAGGTTCCCTGCCGAACACTCTACCGACTAGCTATTGCGATTTCCTTGTCTTTCTTTGCACGGTACGAGAAAGTGTGTATTTCTGCACAACAATGCTCCTTCTTCCGCATCTAAGCTTATCCATGGCGACCAGCAAGTCCTGATCGAAATCTGATCAAAAAACTATGGCGAATTGTAAAGATGAACATATGAAAGTGGCAATATATGTATATATTAGAAAAGTAGGACTATGGGAAGCCATTAAAACATGTCGGAAACTGAACCTGATGAAGTAATGAAAATTGACAAAATAAACTGATGATAGATTATTGTCTGTTAATGAGAAGGATCACTATACTAAAATGTAAAGAATTCAAAGATTTTTTATAAATATTTGTTATTTGTTCTGTTATAAATGATGATAAATTCATGATGGTTTTATTACCCCTTTATTGAAGTAATATATGATTATAAATAACTTCAAACGGCAGTGTTTTTAAGAATACATCAAATAATTTCAATTTGACAATGTCTTCCATTTCAAATTTATGTAATTGAAATTTATGCGATTTGCATAGAAAGAAAGAATGATGAAAGGAAAGAGAGAAAAAAAGAGAGGTTAGTGTTAGAGGCAGTGGTAGTGTGTCTAAAGTATTTGTCTATGTTTTTTGTTGTTGTTAGGAATCTAGTTCCCCGTAGGGTAATTAAATTCGAAAACAATGCTGTCTAACGTTGTATTAACTTTAAATTGAGTGTTATTACGGGTGTTATAACGGGTGTTATTACATCAGCTACGATTGCTATTTTTTAGTTTTTTTAATAGTAAATTATTAGTTAAGATTTAGTAAATTCATTGTAGATTCAACGGGAGAGATGTACTTTATCTCCCATCTCACAAACCATCTAAGAAAGCAAGGCACGCTAAACATCTATGTGAGAGGTTGAGGAGTTTATGATGATCGCAAATAAGCAATATATATATATATATATATATATATATATATGTTGCTGTTGGCACCTTTCCGTCCACTAAACACGATGGCCTAGTGTCCAAAAATAAATAAATAAAATAAAGAAATACATTATCTGCATCTGCGCAAATGATTCTGCATGCCAATTCTTGAGTGACAGTCTTTGGTGCACTGAATGCGCACAAACTGTGATGCTTTCTGGGGCTACTGTCTTTTCTCCCTCTTTCTGGTTCTCTTTGCTGTCGAGGCTACTCTTATCTCCGTATTTCCATAGATATGTATATATATAAATACGTATACATATTGATATATATATATATATATATATATATATACATGTGATGTAAATATGTATATATATGTTTAAAAATAAATGTATATATATATATATATATATATATATATATATATATATTATGTGTGTGTGGTGTGTGTGTGTGTGTGTGTGTGTTAAATGATCGTGACTCTTCTGCAATTGATAGACGTGCATAAAAAATGACATCCTCATTGAAATGAAATCTTAATTAATTCGTTGAAGGCTTTGTTTTCCCAACATTCAAATTATTCAATAACATTTCTCAATTTGTATTGTTTTTAAACTTGGATAAACAAAATCTCAACACTTTCAATTGAAAGAGAACACAAAACGCCAAAGTATTACAAAGGATACTTTATAAAAATTAGAGAGGTGTTAACTCAGTTGATAACACCCGTTCCTATAATGCATTGGGTAATGTGAGAGGGTAGCCTAACACAGAACATAATCATTGAACAAATACCGACAAAGAGTTATAACAAACAGACTTTATTGCATAAGCAATGTCCAACAGAAATAATACAAAACACGATGGCAAAAGTCCAATAGAAAAGAATCCTCGAATATAGTTTGAGGCTATAAAACGTAAAACATAAAGGTTAGGATTTACTATTCACTGCATGATGGATGACACGTGCGTGGCTAAATCTCTATGAGGCATAGCGTATATTCAAGGCATGTGTACTATATGCGGAAATTCCGGGGTTGGAAAACACTATGGAGTTAGAGTTTAAAGAGGCCGCATACAGATACTCATATAAGCCTGTAAGTGGAGATGCGTGGTGTAATGGTTAAGTCGTGGGAAATGCAGTCGTCGACCTGAGTTCAAATCCTGGACGAGACTGTTTGCATTTCACATAGCGCTAATAACTTTTGGAAAGTTATGCACCCAACTACTCTCTCTCTCTCTCTCTCTCTCTCTCTCTCTCTCTCTATCTATCTATCTATCTATCTGTCTGTCTCTTTGTCTCTCTAGCTATGGATAAATAGTAGGGTAGACTGGACTCTTTAACTATGGCTAGTTAACCAGTCTAGGAGAATGAAAACCTAATTTAGACCTGCTACACTCAATAAATTGATCTTGTGTCTATCCTTCTTGTGCTGAGAGGTTGGTAAAGATATATAAGCCTGTTGCTTGGGGGAGCTAAGCCCCACCAATCCAAATCGGGGAAGACATAACTTGTATCTAGGTCATAGTTGGAGGATCCAGGAGAAAGAGGGTTTGATTTTAACGGGACAGCCTTTAAATATTCAGGTCGCTACATCACCTAACGTCAAACCATAGCAAGTAAGAGAAGATAATTCCACACCTAACGGCAACCATAGGAAGTAAAAGAAGATCCCTACAAAATGAAGAGAACACATCGGCCGATGCGTTGTGCATATGTAAGATGAGAACAACAGTCCGAAAAGTCAAAATAATACATATTCTTATGATTTGTTAGAAATTCTAAAGAAAAAAATCCAATACATCAAGCAACACGTTGATTTGACTATTTCTTTCACCAGTCCTTGAAAATGGCTAATAATTAACCCGAAATCACTTGAAATTAGAATGGACAATTATATGGAAAATTCCTACTTACACTTCAAAGATATTTCAATTGTATGTAAGCAGAAAATAAAAATAAAATCTTGGAAATTATCTTTAATGAAAATGAACTAAAGAAGGATTTTTGTCTAAATACCATGTATGTTTGTATCTATGTTTGCATGTTTGCAGTTTGCGTATCTTTATATGTGTATGTAATAATACAAATAAATACGTGTGCCTGTGTGTGTATATATTATACCCATATACATGTTCATAATGGCTATATATATATATATATATATATATAATGAATAAGATATAATGAAAAAACAAAAGATGTTTAGAACTGAAATAGGCTCATCAGGAGAGAAAGTGTGCAAACCGTTTCGGGGCCAAATTTCTCGACGGTTTAATAAGCAACACCCCATCCTCAACTAATATAAGGACCCTTTTGCATTATAATGTATCGACCGCACGTGGGTGGGTCATCAACAAAAATAAGACAGGAAAAAAGACCGTTAATAAAAACAGAACGCTGCTAGTCAAACGTTGGAATTAATCAAAAAAAAATTGTGCTGTCTGTATTAAAAATAATATGAATTTTATTTAAAAATAAAATGAATCTCATTTTTAATTTTGAAAATAATCAGAAGCATTATAGTAATAAAATAAGAATCAAAATTAAATACAATCTGTAAAATAAGTAGATGTAAAAAAGAATTATAGAAAAGTGTAAAATATGTATAAAAAGTGTATATAGAATATCAAAATTATTGTCCAACTGTAAAATAAGTAGCCCACTTTTATAGGTAAATCCGTGGTGTTAATGGATATCATCAAAGGTAAACATTCAAAAGTAAAGTTTTTTCATGGACAAGGATGTGAAATAAAATGGAAATTAATCCGACAGTATGAATAAGATATAATGAAAAACAAAAGATGTTTACAACTGAAATAGGCTCATCAGGAGAGAAAGTGTGCAAACCGTTTCGGGGCCAAATCTCTCGACGGTTGGGTGTTGCTTTTTAAACCGTCGAGAGATTTGGCCCCGAAACGGTTTGCACACTTTCTCTCCTGATGAGCCTATTTCAGTTGTAAACATCTTTTGTTTTTTCATTATATCTTATTCATACTGTCGGATTAATTTCCATTTTATTTTCACACACACACACACATATATATATATATATATATATATATATATATATATATATATATATAGAATGAATAGAGAATGAATGAGAAAAGTACTGGCATATAAAAGTGCTCAATGCTAATATAGCAGAGCAGATTTACAATCAATAATATATTATATTATGGATATTATTATCTTGTTACTATTAGTTTCATGCTTACGCAATCCTCAGACAAGAGTCAAATGGTTGAGATTTTAAAAAACAGTAGTTTTTTAGCGTTTATATAAACGTGAAGCGTGTTTACGCGATGGAATGTTATAACGCAAAATTTTATTTTTTTAAAACTGTGGCTTGTTTAGCGTTTATAAAACGTAAAGCGAGTTCACGTGATAGAACGTTATAGCGCTAAAGTTGTATAAAAAGATAAAACAAACTTGCTTTGGTCTTAATGCACGCGGTGTCCATAATAAATAAAAGGTGGGCGAAAATTAGGGGATTAGTTAGGATCAAGTGGTAAGTGGCACAATGAAAATTTGTTCAAGTGTCTGCATTTCGAAGCGAGTTCACTACTCTTGTTCAATAAGTTTGTGTTTGTATTTTGTAGAATACACAATTTTTCTTCGATGCAGAGATCGCTGGCCGCCTTTGTACGCCTGGACCTTTCTTCTAACTTCCCATTTCATCATAGGTGTTTTAAATTACCGAGATGGTCGAAAAATGGGACTTCAGATAAATTTTTTAAGGGTGTTGGGATTAATTTTAAGAGATGGATATGAAGGATTATTGTAAATATTTTCAAAGTGGTTTTAGGTCTGGCAGAGGAACAAACGACATGATATTTTCGGCTAGGCAGGTGCAAGAGAAGTGTATAGAGCAACGGTCCCTGTATCAGGTTTTGTTGATTTGACGAAGGCTTTTGATACAGTCAACAGGGATGCACTTTGGACAATGTTGGTAAAGTTGGGTGCCCACCGGTATTTGTGAGTGTACTCAAGCGTTGCACAATGGTATGAAAGCTAAAATTGTCATGAGTGGTAGATTGTCGGATGAAATACCAGTGGATAACGGGGTTGGGAGATGTTTGCCCAACACTATTCTCAATATTCTTTTCTGTGATATTATCTCAAAGGCGTCCTCTTGGAATTTAGAACCACAGGAAGAGTTTTTGACTTGAGAAGATTTAACTTCAAGTCTAAGACATCCTATGCACTTATCAGAGAGTTCCTTTACGCCGATGATGTTGACTTTCTGGCTCACACTGAGGAGGATGTTCAAGATATTGTGAACCTTTTTGCTGCCTCGTGCTCTGCTTTTGGATTAAAAATAAGCTTGACAAGACAAAGGTAATGTTCACCCCGTAAAGGGTGAACCATATATCAAACCAACAATAGCCATTCATGGTACTTGTCTGGATGTTGTTGAGTCTTTTACATACTTAGGAAGTACACTAACTTGTGATGTCTATAGTTTCTTTGACCGGAACGTTGGTGAAAAGATGTTCAACATCAAGTGAAGCTATGATTTTGTTATCTGGTTTTGAAGTATGTAGGATTTGGAGAAGTTCATGGCTGGATTTCAAACTGTATATATGGTATATAACATTTTTTTAACATTAAAATTGTCAAATTATCTTTGTCGAACTACTCACTCGCCGAGTTGGCAAGGAGTTGGCATCAAATGTAGAATCTTGTGGTTTCTAGTCGGATGATCTACCAACTGAGAGAAATTTCAAAATATGTCAGTAAATAATGCTATTATTTGTCTGAGGTGGGGCACCACACCTACCATCAGCTCCTCGCTTTACCACTCAGATCCCTGTGCTACTCACTCGCTGAGTTGGCATCAAATGTAGAATCTCGTGGTTTCTAGTCGGATGCTCTACCAACTGAGAGAAATTTCAAAATATGTCAGTAAATAATGCTATTATTTGCCTAACCATTTTTCATCTGACTTGGAATTTGATATGAGAACGTCCCAATATGTTGTAATTGTATATTACAACTTCCTGTTAAGATTATTCTATGAACCTTAACCGTTAAAAAATATAAAGTAAATGGGTTTGAAAACTTAAATTAAACTATTGATTGAAATGGATATTTAGTGTTTATAAAAAATTTAAAATTAAAATGTAAATATCTAATAATAATGGAGATTCGCTTCCGGTTTTTATCTGTAACAAAAACTGCGTCACTGCTTACGTCACATTACCCAACACATAATCCAACGTCATAACATAGAATAAATATACTCAAAATGTGAGCATGCAACGTTAGACAATCCTCATTGTTTCAATAAATAGATGCCCAGCGTTATATATTTATATATAGATTGTTTTATTCTAATATTTAAAGTTATCGGAACTGTATATATGGGTATATATGGGAAATGAGTTGAGTAATAATCTTAGTTAATTCATATATTGGTGTAGTAACTTGTGAAATAACAGGGCGGAGATGGTGTTGGGCTTCGTGTATTTTGATTGTACCGTAAATGTAGCCGGGTTTATAGTCGCCGATGATTTTGTCGCTTATATATATATATATATATATATATATATATATATATATATATATATATATATATATAATTAAACAAACAAATGTCAGATGTTTAACAAGTTTATTTTTGATATTTTCAAGCTTTTTGACCAACTTTTTTCTATTTGGATGGAATCCGTGGATTAGTCCACCAAAGCTTTTGTCCAAGTACTTTCGGTACTTCGAAGTGCCATCTTCAGGGTGATGTATTTGTGTTCCAGTTTTTTTCAGGTTACGATTAGTGAGAGTAAATAGGAGGGAAAATTATATTAAGGGGTGAGGGACTAGAATGAAGAGAATTAGCAGGAAAACGATTATAGGCATTTTGAAACGTAGCTGCTGTATTCGAAATTGATCTTATTTAAGGATAGTTTATATTGTTTGATGTATAGAGCTTCAGGTATTATTTTTTGTTTTTTTCTTTGTGCAGTGTATATATATATATATATATAATATATATATATATATATATATATATATATGTGTGTGTGTGTGTGTGTGTGTGTGTGTGTGTGTGTGTGTGTGTGTATTTTCCAAGCCTGCAACACGAGTATGATGTAAGACACAAGGCCAATTTCTTAAGTGGAGTTTACCGGGTTAAAATTCAGAATTTTCCTTTTCCTAGACTGGTTCCCATACCAAGATTAAAGATTCCAGTCTGTCCAAGTATTTACCCATAGTTGCAGGGAGAAAATAGGATTTATACCTTTCCCAAGAGTATTAGTGCTATGTAAAATGCGTTCTGGATTTGAACTCGTCTCGCCGTGTCCATATCCTAAGACGGTAATCATTACATCACACGCCTCCATAGAAGTGCAGGTATAGATGAATTATTTCAAATTAGTAGGACCTGCGGATATACCACAGTGTGAAAATTTAATTATTACAGTTTGATATGTTTACTTAAGAGCTATTGCTAAATAGTTCAATATGTAAAAAGTATAATAATCTTGATTTAACTCTCTCTGTCTTTGTCTCTGTGTCTGTGTCTGTGTCTCTGCCTCTGTCTCTGTCTGTCTCTCTGTTTGTCCCTCCCTCTCTCTCTCTCTCTATTCTTTCTTTTCTTCTGTTCATCTTTTCATTATGTTCGATTGAAACAGAGTAGCGTTATCGCTCCTGTGCGCTTACCTTATTCTCTCTATCTTTCTCTTACTCTCTTTTTCTTTCTTTCTTTCTTTCTTTCTTTCTTTCTTTCTTTCATAATGTTTTTCTGAGTAGCGTGTTCTTTTCCCTCCTCTTACTTCTTCATAATTAAAACGGAATGGCCCATTATTTAGCTGAGGTGATGACCCTCATAAGACATGGGAATTCGGAAGATAAGCGACAGCAGAATATTAAGATCTACATTTTTTCATTTATTTGAAGATTTGGACGTTGTCATTTTTAACCAGTGGATTTTGCAAGATGAGAACAGTCGGAAGATTAAGGAACAAACGTATTAATACATTGATATAAAGCAATAATGAAATTGGAATATTTACAGATAACACCTGCCAAATATTGGGTTTGAAATTGTAGATACAAGTTTTTAAATTCATTTTTTAGATAATCGTGATATTTGACTAATATTCTGATGTTGCTAAAATTGGTTTTGTCACGAATTATATTAGAATTGTATTCAGCGGTTCATACAACATATCATTGTGTATACATAAGTGTATTTCTTGGTTGGTTGGTTGGTGGGTTGGCTGGTTGGTTGGTTGGATTCTACGGTAAGTATACAGTATGAGTAATGATCAAAGTCAAGTGTTACATATAGAATGTTCAGCCTACAGAATTCAGTTTTTAAGCATCACAGGTCGTCAATCATGGCCAACATGTGGCCCTATTGGGTTGCTGAGGGTCTTACCCCTCTGCAGGGGCTCTTTATGCCAAATATATTGTTTTATTCATTCTTTATGGTTAATGAAAATTTTCCAAACTCAATAATTTTTAAACAATTGTAAACTCATTTTCTTCGATTTAACCGATAACTTGGACCCTAACAGGTACTACCACACCGGGTCAAAGTGGACCTGAGAGTAATAGTGATGAAGGGGCACCCCATACTCCTCAGTTCCAGAATTAGAACTTCACCATAAGATGCAGTTTAACACCATACCCAAGACATTAAGACTCTGAGCCAGTTCCTTCTAGCACATATATGATATAAAGAGTTCGGGATTTTCTATAAGGACAATAGCGTCGGGAAAATCATATCGGTGGTAGGGCATTTCACTTAGCGCTAATATCCTTGGGAAAGGTATGAATCCTACTATCCCTCCAGCTATGGATAAATAGTAGCGCAGGCTGGGCTCTTAAACCTTGGTTAGGCAACCAGTCTAGAAGAAGGAAAACTCTATTGAACTCCGCTTAAGAAATTGACATTGTGTCACATCCTGCTCGTGCGGAGAGGTTGGTAAATATATATAGGTTATAGGGTGTCAGTCTAGTCTAAGTAAGGTCCAAAGCGGAGTGTTGGATATCATGGACTACTCAGCCACCAGGATTCCGTTTTTTGGTCACCACCTACGGCCAACAGGTGACCCATCTGGGGCCTTGTATTCGTCTGTAGAGTTCCATTCGGCGTATTCTACAGCCCCAGCCGTCAGGGCGTATTTCTAAGTTTCTGTATGCATACGAGTTACGTGTGTACACATCCTTATGTTAAGCTTACAATAATTTTTTTGAATTATTGATTTACACATTTTCCAGCAAAAGCTTATATGAAAACTTATATATAAATAATAGACGAAATAATGCAGAAGACCAAGTGCTTCTTTCAAATACACCTGCTCAAGCCGAATCTTAGCTGTATAGCCTGGAGCAAGCAGCATGATTTATTGGTCTCTATGTGAACCCAAATAAAACAGAAGTATATGTAATCTTGCTGGCCTGTAGTCAGGAGCAATGCTTACCTTAGCAGTTATTTTCATAGGAAATGGAAACGGTGACTTGAGTTCTACTCCCGCACCAGTTATTTTATTTAAAAACGTTTACATTTTTCAGGTCTGTTTACTTTGAACCACGTATCTTTGAGAATCTGTGTTATGCCACAATGATACGTGGTTCAAAGTTAATTGACCTGAAAAATGTGAAAGTTTTTAATAAACTAATTGGTGTATTATATATTTTATTTATTTATATATCAAAACTGAAAATTTAATTAAATTCAGTTAATTCCCTGATTTTTTGTATTTTTTTCTTTCGGCGGGGTGACATATGATGATGTAATTTAGGTCCGTTAAGTTCGATTTAACCCTTATCGGTATATATAGATCTTTGTTTTTATTCGGGAAACTTGATTTGTATGTAAGCGTCTTATGAAATGAGTAGAGCATATAATTGGTAAGTAGATAATAAAAGCATATTGGCTAAGATTGGAAGAAAGCAATATATTGCAGATTTTAAAAATAGGACGAGGAAGACTAGATAATAGGATCCTTACATAATTGATGCATTTATGAATAGGTGCGTAGAAACAGACAAAGATAAATACATACATACATACACACACACACACACGCACACACACACACACACACACACACACACACACATATATATATTATATATATATATATATATATATATAGAGAGAGAGAGAGAGAGAGAGGGGGGTCCATCTTAAGAGAAGTAAATAGTTTTTTTTTAAATCTTGTTTTCTAATGAATTCGGTGTATATATATATATAATATATATATATATATATATATATATATATATAATGTTTATTTTTCTCTAGTTGGATCTATAAAAATCTTACACATTCACACACACGCGCGCGTGCACACACACACACATGTATATTTATATATACATACATACATATACATATATATATATATATATATATATATATATATATATATATATATATATATATAATATATATCACTCATATATATATATATATATTTATATATATATACTAGCAAAAACCTTACGCGTTGGGTCACCTATTAAGCTCGGGTTAGATAACTGAGATCAGGAAAAAAATTAGTTTGCAAAGCGAATTCAATTAAAACCTAAATACGATCAGAGAATTTCAAAACATCATTCAAATCCTTTTTTTTTTAGATTTCTAAAAAGGGAACTTCTGACCTAATTTAGATATAAATGGACTTGATTCTTTGAAGTTCAGTATCCCTCTAACACTCTCCAATCATTCTATTTACGCTCACTGAAAAACTAACATTTTAGTTAATTAGTTAATCAATATATATAGAGAGAGGTGGAAAGTGACAGGCAGAATATGAGAGCAGGCTGCTGATGAAAATTAGTATAAAAATAAAATGGGATGTTCAATCCCTGAAATAAGGGTTATTTTATCATGTATGTTGTGCCATTAAACGACATTGAAAAAAAGCCTTTATGAAACAGTATTTGAATCACTCAGCTCTATTAAGACAATAATAATAATAACAATAATATATATATATATATATTATATATATATATATATATATATATATATATATATATATATATAATGAGATTTGCAAGCCCGAGGCAAAAAAAGAAACGGGAGTAGATAAATACAAAGTAATTTATGTATCCATTGATAAAAATTCCGTCCAAATGAAAGAAAAAAAATTGTTTAAACAGACAAACAATACGATAGATACAAGAATAGTAATAATGGATAGAGAAATATATTCCCCATATATATATACATACATATATATATATATATATATATATATATATATATTATATATATATATATATATAATATATATATATATATATATATATATATATATATATATATAGTAGTCTTTTCTAGTATTGGAAAATTGAATATGTATATATATATAAACGAGTGAATGCATCTTATGAGCAATATAAATGTCATCAAATCTATGGACAACCGAAAGACATATATGAGTTAATATGAAGATGCCAGTGAAAATATATTAGCATTTAAGTGAATGTGTTATAACATTAGGAACTGAGAAAAACAGAATCCTTTGAAATACTTGTTATTGGGGAATATGAAAACCGCTTAATATCCATCTATTTAAATCATTAGTATGGCTTTTCTCTCTGCGGGTCTTTCACACCCTGAGAAAATTTGATAAATATTCAGCACATCAATATTTTTAGCATTCATTCCTCGAATTATTTTTTTAATAAAGATTATTAGATGTTTTTTATTTATTTTTATTTTGAATGTGGTGGTGGCAGGTGGGGCTAGTTACAAACTGGATTTTGACGATTGAAATCATTGTTCCAATCCAGAAAACACTCCGAATTCAATACAGAATTTTATCACAAAAATGGTGAAGATGATATGATTGAATATAGAATTATATACACACATACATGCATTAACATTAAAATGTATACATATATACGTACACGCACGTTCACAAGTACACACACACACACACACACACACACAAAACTCAAAAACTGACAAAAATACATACACATATATAATATATATGCATTATATATATGCATTTATATATATATATATATATGTGTGTGTGTGTGTGTGTGTGTGTGTATAGGCAATATAGATTTTATTTCAAAATGAATTTTACTAAAGGAATAACAATACAATAATTACCATTTTGATTTGGTTTAAACCAAATGGTTTGACAATCACATTAGTGAGAACCTTACAGTTAGCAAGAGCCGTTGACTTTATGTCGTCGCTAGCATAACTGAAACACACGGACACAGTCAGAGAAACAGACACTCTGTCGCTTGTCCACACACACACACACGCACACACACGCACACATACACACACACACACTCACACATATATATACATACATATATCTTTTGGAACGAATCCTACATAAAACACAACTTATACCAGATATTATTTCTAATTGTTTTAAAAGTTCAGGTAAAGAGAATTAAACTAGATATCCACCTCAATCAGCCTGCTAACACCTCCTCTAAGGAAACAAATTAGACACCGATACCCAACCCCCTCAATACCCTACATACAAAAAATTCAAAATTCAATTTGCCTACGACACGCCACAATTTAAGAATCATCCAATTTACTTTTAGTTAAAATAATAAACACTTTAGTAATCCTTCTTAGTAAATAATATCTTTTAACACATAAACCACCTTTCTATAAAAAATAAATTAACTACAGAAACTTTACGTTTACGCCTTTACCGACAATATAACAATTACTGTAAATCTCCCGTGTTCAAGATCAATTACTATATCAATTCTAATACGACTAGTAAATCATTTACATTTTTTAAACATTAGTTTAGTTTGAACATCCACACTCGCAGTTATTCATGCTTCAAAAACACTGAGTATTTTCATTTTTTTAATTTTTGTATATATATATAAAGAGAGGAAAGTAGATGCCGCAGAAAAGAGAGCCAAAAGGAAGGAGAGACAACAGCAACTTTAGCAAGCATCACTGTTTGTTTGCAGTCACTGCACTAGAGATTGCCATTCAAAAATTGATCTGTTCAGCCACTGGACACTACGCCATCGTCTTTAGTAGACGGAGGGATGCCAACAACAACAATATATATATATATATATATATATATATATATATATATATATATATATATTGTAAAATTAAAATAATTATTGGGGAGCTTGAAAGAAAGAATAAAAAACTTCAAAATAGTAAGGAATCTGTTTTGTTTAATGAAATTTGTCTGAATATATATATATATATATATATATATATATATATATATATATATATATATATATTGATATAGATATATAAGGGAGGGGGTTAAAATCGAGATTTTTTTGTATTTTTTGACACACATTGTATTGTGAAAAAATTAACATTACATTTATTGTTCATTTCTATCTCGATATATACAGATTAAATCTCGATAATTTCATGACACACTAGTATATATATATATATATATATATATATATATATATATATATATATATATATAAAGCATTAAAACGGATATAGATGAACAATGATCAATGTATAAAAAAACTGAGGTTCAGGGAAGTTCTCGGCCCAACAAGAAATTTTAAATAAATTACACTGAAACAAAGTCGACTAAATATGTGCCACGTGTGTGGAAATGCTGGATTAATATAGAGAATAGCACATTTCATGTCCATATAATGAGGAGGCGCAAAGGACTAACGAGAAAAGAGACGCTTTGTTTTTAATTCAGAGTGATCTTTCTTGACCGCTTTCCATACCAAGGTCAAAAGGCCCAGTCTGACCTTTTATTTACCCATAGCTAGAGAGAAAATAGTTAGATTCGTACCTTTCCCAAGATATTAGCGGGATTTGAAACGCAAACATCCTCGTCCAGGATTTGAACTCGTCCTGCTGCGACCGTTTACTACGATGTTAAACATTACACCACACGACTCTAACACTTTAACATCCAAGACTGGAGATTTTTAACCTTTGCCTACTAAAACCAATCACAGCGTCTCTTCTATCAGTGTGATCCTATCGTAAGCCGCTGGCAGTGGCTTACATGTACCTTATTTACACTGAAAATCACTACGTTAACATCCTGTTTTGTTTTCTCTGTGCATCAAACCCAGGGCTGTTTATGCCACAGGTAAAAAATATCAACAAAATTTGGCACAGCCGTGGGAGAAATTTTGTAGGCAAAGATTTAAAATCATAATATCCTATAGTAACTACTATAGAGATTATCTTTAAAAAAAAAACACCCCATAATTTAAAGACATATCTTTGTGAAGTTTCCTCAAAAATATGAAAACATGGCAAAAGAAAACGATATTTATGTTGTACGAATATTTTACTACCGAAAGTAATCTTTTTACATACAATAAGCCGAGTGATCATTTCAGAACCTCAATATATTCTATATATATATATATATATATATATATATATATATATATATATATTAAATCCACTGAATTAATCGAGTTATCGATTAATTCAGTGGATTTAACCCTGAGGATCCTAATGGTGAAACTCGAGTAGGTTTCTATTGTATCCATTTCTTTAAATTTGCTCTACTTTGTATTGAGCACTTTGTATTTGTTTCATCGCGGACTTAACCACTGGATTCTGTGCACCTCCAACGATTGTGGACATATTCACCGGTAAGCCACCCTTTATCCATCCATCTATATATATATATATATATATATATATATATATATATATTAATAAGTCATCCACAGACATGTTTCGGCGTTTCACGCCTCTTCAGTGTGGCTAGAGTCAACAACTATCCTTGGCTAGGGTCAAACTCAGACGGTCTGTTTGCCTGCCTGATATCTTATCCCCTCGTCCACTGACAGCTGTAGAGGGACTGGTGTTTTCAAACTATTAAATACATATATTTGTCTATGTATTTTATGGTCACAGAGAGATCAAGTTTCCGGGAAAACGATCATTGCTTATATGCTAGTAGTGAGAGTTAATTTAAATTACCAATTAGAGAGCTCATACCTCCGTATACATGCAGGTTTGGGGAACACATGCGAATTTTTAAATTCCCTTGATACTCAATTGACAAATTCACCTTCAATTTCGAATATGTCTCCTTCTATGCCTTCCGTAAGAACTGACGTGTCCATTGTCTCATTAGTACGAGTGTAAAATTAGCAAGTTGGGATGTTCCGTCGCAGATGATTTCATCATTTCGCATGCTGGAATGTCCGAACACTAAAACTTGAAAAAACACAAGCTCTTACGATGCACTCCCTTCATCAGTATGGCATCGATGTCACCTGCCTCTCAGAGGTACGGTTATCGGATAGCGGCTGCTGCACCAACAAATCAATTCATATGTATCCTATCATCTATATCACAGCAACTCTACTGACAACTATAATACTAAGTCCAATTACCGTCGAATTGGCAAGACAAGACGGCAAAATTACGACCGTAACTAAATACGATTCTGAGATGCCGTAAAGACCACTGGAAAAGTGGCAGGATTTATGGAGCCTCAAAGGACCCTACAAACCAAGCAGCCAATCAGGACTCAGGGAATGGACTCACCCAAATGCATGGGTGGACTGTTCTGAATTCCCATAAATACCAGTTGTCTTGACACTGGTGCAGTTGTGCTTGGCCAATCACATTGCTCAAACCAATTGTTGACTGTCTAACTGACTTACTTCAATAACAACTTTGGACCTCATAGTGTAGCGTTTGCATTCGAGATACCGTGAATTCGTTGGGTGGAACCGGCTCAATTGACCCAAGATGAATACTACAGCAGTAACAGCAGCAAGTAACAATAATACCTCGGCACGAGCAGGATGTGACACAAGGTTAATTTCTTAAGCGGAGTTCAACAGGTTTGAATTCAGAGTTTTCCTTCTCCTAGCCCCGGTTGCCTAACCAAGGTTTAAGAGCTCAGTCTGCGCAACAATTTATCCATAGCTGTAGGGAGAGTAGGATTCATACCTTTCCCAAGGATATTAGCGCTAAGAGAAATATCCTAGCACCTATATGATTTTCCCGACCCTATTGCCCTTATAGAAAATCCCCAGGTTTGAATTCACAGTTTTCCTTCTCCTACACTGGTTTCTTAACCAAGGTTAAAGAGCCCAGTCTGCCCTGCTATTCACTCACAGCTGGAGGGTGGAAAGAGAGTAGTTGAATGCGTACCTTTTCCAAGGGTAATAGCGTTTTTTGAAATGCAAACAGCCTCATCCAAGATTTGAACTCGGGCCGATATTCCATTTCCTGCGACTATGGTCATTACACCAAGCATCTCCAACTAGCTATATTGTATCACTAACAACAAATTAATGTTAAGTACTAGGAATTATCAACAAAACTACTAAATGTGAGAAAACTTCTTTTTTTTTTTTGGTTCAACATTTATGGTAACTCGTTTTGACTGGACGTTTTCTTTTTCACTCTCCATTTCCATGTGAAAAATTCTGTCTGTTCTTGGCTGACTAAGTGGTAATGAATAAATAACACGTATATAAACTTATGTGACAGGCGTACAAATAAGTTTATGTATGCAGGTATGGGACATTATAGGGCTGTATACGCAGACGCGTGCACATGCGCATACGATGAGAGTTTTGAGCAGTATTATGTATATTATACTCTGAAGTGAAAACTATAAGTTCTTTTTGTTTGCTACTGAAAAAAATGTCTGATTGTTTTATCGCAAGAATTTAAGTGACTAGCTAGTGGCAAAAATTACTCAGCCACTCGAGATGGTTGCTTTCGGAATACAAAACAAAATCATGTTTAAAATGAAGTAGCAGAAAAATCATGGCGAGAGAGAGAGAGAGAGAGAGAGAGAGAGAGGGGGGGAGAGAGGGTTGTATACAGACGTGTGTAAAGAGAAAAATGAAAGTAGAAATATGGCGATATATATATATTATATATATATATATATATAAAGAGAGAGAGAGAGAGAGAGAGAGAGAGAGAGAGAGAGTGAGAGAGAGAGAGAGAGAGAGAGAGAGAGGGGTGAGAGGGTTGTATACAGACGTGTGTAAAGAGAAAAATGAAAGTAGAAATATGGCGATATAAATATATATATATATATATATATATATATATATTATATATATATATATAAGAGAGAGAGAGAGAGAAGAGAGAGAGAGAGAGAGAGAGAGAGAGAGGGAGAGGGTTGTATACAGACGTGTGTAAAGAGAAAAATGAAAGTAGAAATATGGCGATATATATATATATATATATATATATATATATATATATATATGTGTGTGTGTGTGTGTGTGTGTGTGTGTGTAAAGAGAAAAATGAAAGTAGAAATATGTAATAATAATAATAATAATAATAATAATAATAATAATAATAATAACAAAAGTGTAGAGAGAAGGAGGGTGTAAAGTGAAAAAAGAAGCGAACAAATAAAACATGGGAAAATATTAGTGATTTTTGATGGCTGTCACGAAAAAGAAAAAAAGGGAAATGGTAGACTGTGAATCAAGTGATGCGAATGTTATGTAAAGAGAATAAAGGAAAAGAAGGAGGAGTTGAAAGTAGAAGGCATCTGGCTAAAATTGAGTAAAGGAATGCGGACTATAAGTATAGAAAGTAAGTAAATAAGAATACTAACAAAAATGAGATATAGGTTGAAAAATTATCCATATGAAATATATATATATATCTTATTATAATGGAGATTGTGTGTTTGTAACCGAAACTATATTCCTACTCAAGTCACAATTCTCTTAGTTATTGACATCACATTCTCCATGATTTTATTTTTATCTAAACCTCAATTATTAATAAAATTGTCTTACATTATTAATACTGTTAACTATGTTTACATACTGACAACATGCAATTATATTTATATATACAACAAAATAGAGGTTTACAGTGTGAAAGGGAAGGCTAATTTGCATATTAATATTAAAAAATTGAATTTAATAAATATGTGCTTAGTATTATTGGTTTCTAACTGTTTGGTTTTATTTTAATGAATATAAGCAAAAATTTCTTCAATGAATCTTAAATGAAATCCATTAATAAGATAAAATAACTGTCATTTTATTCTTTACTTCCTCTTATAACTAAATACTTAAATGAGAAAAAATAACAATGAAAGATGAGAGTGATGGAAGAGTAAGTTTCAGTTGTTCCATTTTTTATTATACTCCCTCTGTTTCAAATCTTTTTATCTGTATTCTTATTTAGTTTCATTAGCCTTTCTAATTTAATACAATATTTTATTACATTAAAACTTAAATACTTGCACCCGGAGGGTGCATATATTTGCTAGTATATATTATATATATATATATATATATACTAGCAAATATATGCAAATATATATATATATATATTATATATATATATATATATATATATATATATATACATATTTTAAAATAAGTGTATTTGGCAGCATTTTTTCTTTTTAACATGTTGTGTTAAACTGTACAGACAATTCTTGTCGGACGAGTTTTTGTTCGATCCTTTCTAATTTTCTGGCCATATTTTTGGTGTCAGGGTGGAACTGGTGTAACGGTCCACCAAAGGTTTCATTACGAGCGCTTTCGGCAATACAGTTTGCCATCATCAGGTAGGAAACTGACGGTAGGTTCCGTGTCTCGTATTTAAAACGAGACACAATCCCTGAGTGACAGTCTTTGGTGCAATGACAGAATACAAACTGTGATGCTTGCTGGGGCTGCTGTTTTCTCTCCTTCCTTCTGTCTTTCTTTGCTGTGGAGACTACTCTTCTCTCCGCCTCACTCCTCTTGTTGCCTTGTTTAACATTCAAGGCGCCCGGCCACTCGAATTTCTGTATCGATCTTCCAGGTGTTTGTATCAATGTGGCATATCCATATGTTCCTTCCGCTGACCTCTTTAAAGCGTAGACGTGGTCCACCAGTAGGCTTTTACTAATTCGCCATACAAAAGGTCATTCGGGTTGTGGCCATTTTCCATCCTCGAGTCATGACCAAGCCAGCGAAGACGCCTCTCACTGAGTATGGATAGAAGAGTCCTGGAGAGCTAAGGAGGCTTGCTGTCACTCACACTTCAGTAAAATGCCATCAGCTAATGCTAATGTGAAAAACTCAAAAGTAGTGATAATAATAATAATAATAATAATAATAATAATAATAATAATAATCTAGTGTTGATCAACAAAAAAAAGAGAACTTGCAAACTGGGGGACTCTGCGGTTCCAGCAGATCACAGGGTGAAGCTGAAAGAAAACGAAAAGATGGACCTTGCCAGAGAATTGAAAAAGATGTGGTATATGAGGGTGAAAGTGATACCAATTGCAGTTGGTGCACTTGGAATGGTAAAAAAAAATTGGAAAAAAGACTGGAGGATATGGAAATCAGAGGAAGAATTGAGACCATCCATGCTACTGTATTGCTGCAATCGGCTAGAATAGAATGTATATATATATATATATATATATATATATATATATATATATATATATATATACCTGTGCGTGTATATATGTGTGTGTGATAGTATAGTGGAATCACAATAAACGCCTCTTGGTAACTGGTAGTTTCTCGCCTCTGTGATCATCATTATGAGGAGTAGTGTAGTCACAATCAGCAGTTCTTATTACCTGGCAGTTTAAAATGAAGCAAAGCTATACAAGCTAAAAATATACAAACTTAGTAAATAAGAATACTAAGAAAAAGAAGAAAAAGATTGAAAAAATTACCAATATGCAATACACACACACACACACACACACACACACACACACATATATATATATATATATATATATATATATATATATTATATTTATAGATAGATAGTATTAACCAAAAGTAATAAGACAATCAGGAATATTTCTTGTATGTTGTTTATTCTCAACTAGTTTCGACCTTAGGTCATCGTCAGGAGAAAATTTCTTATTTGAAGGAATTGTTTATAGATTTAGAAAGGGAGCATTATAGAAGAATTATAAAAGTTGAAGTGTTTTTGAGGGTTTGACATGCTATTAAAATCCAGGTAGACGAGTGTGTTAGTAGTAGCATGTCCATTTGTTCCGTGAAGAACCTCTATGAAGTGGGTTATTTTTTTTATGCTCTTATATATGTGAGGGAGGGTTCATAGGAGTTGTGTGTATGACTATATGTGTATACATATAAATGTATGTGTGTGTTTACATATATGTGTGTGAATGTGAGTGTGTGTATGTATCTCGGTACTGTGCGCATGACTATATATATATATGTGTGTGTGTGTGTGTGTGTGTGTGCGTGCGTGTGTGTGTGTGTGTGTGTGTGTGTGTGTGTTAGGATAGCGTAGTCACAGTCAACGGTGCTTGTTAAATTAACTATGCGGTCATTTAGAAGAAGAAAAAAGAAAATAATCAGAAACAATGTTAAAGAAAGTAAAAATTTATATGAAGGAAGAGAAATAAAGAAATATCAAATTAGTACAAAAAAAAAAAAAGAAAGAAAAAGAAGGTAGAAAGGAATGAAAAAAGAATGAAAGGGGATGATGATACGAAACAATGTTAAAGAAATTAAACAATTACATGAAGGAAGAGAAATGAAAAGTATTAAGAAATTAAACTAAAAAAAGAACAAAAGAAGGAAAATGATCATAGGAAACAATATTAAATAAATAAATAAATACATTATTATGTTTTTGTTTTTTTTTAATAAAAGAGTTTAGTTTTTCTTCAAAATAATTCCGGAAGATATAATCTGGAATTCTTTTGTGTTGAGAATTCGAAATGTATCGGGGAATTATAATAAAAGGGTACTCGAAAATATGTGTCCATTTTTCCTGGTATATATGAGTCCAATTTTCAATATATATATATATATATATATATATGTGTGTGTGTGTGTGTGTGTGTGTGTGTGTGTGTGTGTGTGTGTGTGATACATATTCTTTTCGATTTTGTGTGAAGCATGGGTAAAGTGTGAAATAAATGAGAGTCTGAGTTAGATGCTATGTGCTAAGTTATATTTTATTTCATCCAATATTTCGAGGAATGAACCAACAAAGAAACATTCGTGGACTCTACAACGGCAGCATGTCCGTTTTTTCTGATATGATAGGAACAAACCCCCGATGTAGTGGATGTGAGGAATCCCCGATACAACCCGATACAAAATGATGACGAGGCATTCTGTGACACGACGGCAGAGAAGCTAAGAAGTAGTATCCAACATTTTCGTTGATTTGTTGTTTTCTGGTCAGCTATATTAAAAATGATATGAATTGATTTGAACCTGAAAATCCACGGCCCAATTTGGACTCCTAAATGCATAGAAAAAAAACACTAGATGAAAAGGAGGAAAAAGAATGAAAAACGGCCTGACAGAAAGGACAAAACAGAAAAAGAAGCGAATACTATGAGACTGAAAAAAAAGACTATAAAATAAGACATATAGGAACAAGACGGTTGTTTAAGTACAATAGAGTGATCTGCCCCTGTATCTGGGTTGAATAGGGTGATCTGCCCTTGACCAGGGCAGAGTATAAATAAACAATCATAGATGCGGCCATTTGCAATTCGGCCTCAGCAGCAACGATCTCCTGATGATACAATGAACATCGTTGGGACAACAGCCGTATCACAGGGTACGAGTGCCAAGAGCATTGTCCCAACGCATTTGTGGAACGTTCACGAATACTTTCTCGCATACAAACCAAGGCGACCACCTCGGTTCATTCCGTGGTCACAGAGGGGAGGGACACGTATAGGTACAATATAGTGATCTGCCCCTGTGTCTAAGCTGAACAGGGTGATCTGTCCTTGGCCAGGGCAGAGTATTAAATATGAAATATAACCATGGAAGCAGCCATGTTCAATTCGGCTCTTGACGCCTGAACGCCACAGACCAGGTCTTTTGTACTTTATAACGGTGAAAAAGAAAGAATGAAGAGAGAAAACAAAAACAAAATGAAAGTCTTCTCACTCCTACATACTTCACAAGAAGGTCGATTGGTTGGTTGGTTGGTTGGTCGGATTTTACAGCATGTCAGCCATTTAGTTATTTTGTGTTGAAAACGTTTTGTTCTATTCATTCTTGTTGGGTATTCATTTTTTTGGAAACCATTCTTTAAACACTTTAAAAAATCCTTTGTAATCTATTTAACACATAACTGGGACCTTAACTGATATTACCAGTCCGGGTGAGTTTGAACCTGGGAGTAATTGCAATGAAAAGGTACTCCACATTCCCCAGAAATCCAGAATTGGATCTTTACTACTTGATACAGTTACACACCATACACAGGACACCTCACAATAAGGCAGAGAAAGAGTGAAACAGAAAAACAAGTTGTTTAATAAATTGTGTGGGATTAAAGGTTGAAAAAGAAAGAAAACAACAACAACAAAAACAACAAAACAGGTTAGTCATCTCTGTGTAATGGTTCCTTAGTACTATATTCTTATTTTACCAAAAAACAGATTTAAGAAACAAAGAAAAAAAGTGTATTCTAAAGATAGACAAAACCAGACTGACCGACGTCAATTCAAAGTTCCAGACTATTTAGCCGTAACGTAATGAACCAGAGAATAGAAAAGAAGAGGGTTAGAGAGAATAGAAAAAAGAAGTTTTTAAAAAGATCACGAGGACAAGAAGAGAAAAGAGTAGTAGCTGAGAGACCAGCGCTAAGAGCACACACGCGAAAAATATCAGTCTATGAGTCTTCTGACTGTAAGTGAATTTATCCTCGAAGAACCTTGGAATTATCAAACTAGTTAACTTTCTAATACTACCAAAACTCTACATTCCAAAAATGAACAACCAAGCTACACATCTTTTATAACCTCTTGCTCATTACCACAAATAATATATAAACGAAAATTTACATTACAGATTCAGTAAGCTTATCCACCAACAACCTTCACTCTAGAAAAAACTCTTTCAAACATATTTTCATCAACAGATGAATAATTAACGAAATTTTCGTGAAAATTTGACTATTAGTTGATTTTTCATAGAATTTTTTAAAAAGCCGGTAGTCATAACTTGTTTTTCGCTATTGTAAATTTCAATTAATTCAACGTTGCAAAAAGGTAAACATTGATTTCGTTCATAATTTTCATTATTTCTGTAAACTGAAGTTTTTTTTTTTAAATCATCAGGAGTTGTTTTAATGTTTCTTCTTTTGAATGGTTCAAAAATTTTGAAGATAATATTAACCTTTATTCAAGTTTCTTTGTGTTAAATATAAATCCAGTTAGCAATTTGAAAATAATAGTATGTGATTTTTTTATATCCCCCCTTTTTTTAAGCGCTAATAATTTACGATTTTTTTGTTTGTTTGTTTACAATATTGAGAATAATATTTTAACTTTTTCGTACGTAAGACAATTTTAAATTCAGTTTTTAATTGCTTGTTGAGTTAGAAATAAAATGTAACATTGTAATTTCTTTCTTTCTTTGAGCAACAAAAATAACAAAGAAGACAACTAAATATCATATTTCGCGTTTGAATTTCGTTATTCTTCTTTCAAAAACGTTTTGAGTTTCACTGGATATATTTAATGGATATATTTAATCATATTTCATTCTAAGAAGTATGAAAATAATAGTATGTGAGTATCAACTTTTATTTATATAAGTTCTTGCTGATGGTCCAGAGCATTTAACTAGTTCACTTCTTCCATTACAGTTATCCTCACAGATTGAACTGTCTACAACTACTGTTTTCACGTATACAAAGAAGTATAAATAGTTAAATCAATATAGTGTGTATTTACCAGTACTGACTGGTGAGTAATGTTTTCAATCGCATATGAATTTACCCAACCCCTCTGCATTATCAAGATCAATTTCTCAAGCGGAGTTTAACAGGTGTGAAAGTTTTCCCTTTCTTGGACTGGTTACTTAGCCAATGTTAAGAGCTCAGTCTGTTTTGCTATGTACCCATAGCTGGAGGGAGAGTACTTGGATACATATTTTTCTCAATATATTTATATATTTACCAGCCCCTCTGCACAAGCTGGATGTGACACAAGATCAATTTATTTAACAGAGTTTAACACATTTGAATACAAATGTTAAATTTCATACTGTCGGATTAATTTCTATCTATTTTTCACACATATGTATGTATTTAGAACAGTTTTCCTTCTCCTAAACTGGTTGCCATACAAGGATTAAAGAACCCAGGCTACCCTACTATTTATCCATAACTTGAGGGAGAATAGTTGGATGCATACTTTGGCAAACGCATTAGTGCTATGTGAAATGCAAACAGCCTCGTCCAGTCCATTTCCAGCGACTCTAACCACTAAACCACACGCCTTCATTATATTCAGTCGTATAAGCTATGTTTTAAACCAAAATGAAACTTGATGAAAAATTGAAGAAAACTCCTTTCACTTGAGAATTACAAGTTTGTTTAAAAATAAAGTCATAATTTAGTCGCAGATATTTCTGAAAAAGTTTCTATTTAGTTTTTCCTTTCGTCCATGACTAAATTCTTGGTTTATTTTGACGCACTTCACCTTTGGCTGTAAATGACAAAATGTTGCATTTAAAAAACTTTTCTTTTCAGTTTCTGAAACAACTTGGCTACATAATAAGTACAGATAAAAAAAAACAAAACCGAGCACACCAACGCATTACAGTCGACAAACAAACTTACAACAAGGTGTCAAAAGTCTGGGGATATTTTAGTACGTGCTAGTTTGTGGCGCGTATATCACGTGATAGAAATAGTTCAAGTCGTGGAACTTATCTGCTGGGGCTGGTAGTATCGTGCTAGGTAGTGCTCTGACACGTTCTGAATTGCTTATCTCCGTGTAATTTCACGTTGAAACAACCGGTTCGCAATAGATCACCAACTAACCAACCAGCCAACCAACCAAACTTAGGCTTTAGGCATTAAATGGTCCATAAAAGGTTGATATACTGTAAAACAAAACAACCAGCAAACCAACAAAATTTAAAACTGAAGTTAAGCAGCGATGAGCCTGTTAATTCCGTGTCCACTTAAGCAACCCCCATATAATGTAAACAACCCGAGTTCTTCGTTTATCAAATTGACTCGATTCGGTATTAAATGACCCATAAGAGGGTTGATATACCGTAAAACAAAACAACCAACTAACCTCTCCGTGTATTATATGAAGTCTAATTGCATTGTGGTAATTGCATTTCACTTACTTGGGAAAGGTATGAATTTTACTTTCCCTTCAGCTATGGATAAATAGCAGGGCAGACTGGGCTTTTAACCTTGGTTAAGCAACCGGTCTAGGAGAAGGAAAACTGAATTCAAACCTGTTGAACTCCGCTTAAGAAATTGACCATGTGTCACATCCTGTCGTGCGGAGGGGTTGGTAAATATATATATGAAGTATAATTAAGGAACATACTTTACCAGTTCGAACTGAGCCATAACAAGGAGAATCCATGTGGCGTAGTGACTAAACTTGCTGTGCTGTGACATTGTAGTAAACGAGTTTGCACCCAAGTTTCTCTGATACGTTCATTTTCAGAGAAATATCATTGGAAAAAGTAAGTTCCCACATGCCCTCAGATATGGGTTGAGTAGTGCCACTACAGGTCTTCTTCAAGGATGCTTATGGCATTATATAGCCCAGTAAGGTACGTATGTCATTAAAAAGAACTAGAGGGGATCATAATACCACAGAAGCAACCAAAAGCACTTCTTGTAAACGAACAAATAAACGGACGGTTGATTGCATGTGCACGATAATCAGGCAATAGTGGTCTGTGCCTTTCTCATGCGTATGCTGACATCGATTTGTGTGGATGAGATGTTACTACCTACTCATGTGAAGTGGTTTACTAATTTCAAATATATTTCCATCTAGTTTAAAACACATGAACTTGGTTTTGTTCGAGTTAACACAGAAACCAATGTCTTCTTTAGGCTATACAGCAGTGATTCGACTTCAGCAGGTGTATTTGCGAGTGTATCTATCTCTCTCTCTCCTCTCTCTCTGTCCCTCTCTCTCTCTCTCTTTTATACTTATATATAATATATATATATATATATATATATATATATAATATAATTATATTATAGAGAGAAGAGAGAGAGAGAGAAGAGAGAGAGAGTGTGCGGGAAAGATATCAGCTTTTGTATATGTTTGGCGGTTTTGATTTTTTTTAAAGTATTATCTTACGATTAATATGTGCTTAAAATGGATCTAGATTGTGTAAAAAGTAAAAGCGGTTCGGTAGGAAATGTACATTAAAATAATGGTTCAAATAAAGGTGTCAGCTAATAGAAAATCGAAAGGAAAATACTTCACACCAGAGAGAGAGAGAGAGAGAGAGTAGAGAGAGAGAGAGAGAGAGAGGAGAGAGAGAGAGAGAGAGAGAGGTTGGAAGGGAAATGAAATTTCCCTGATTTATTCCCGGGTGAATGGATAATATATTCATTATTCTTATGTGCCAGTGTTTTGTTATCATTCTTTTGTGATCACAAAACAACAAAATCCACGGAAGAACAATCTAACACCTTTTTCACGAGATGGACTAATATATATTTTTTTTGCTCTCTTTTGCAGATGAATTCGCATCACATTTGGGATATGTAAACACGTTTTTGATATATATATATATATATATATATATATATATATAGATTAGTGTAGAAGAAGTTGTTTACCGACCCGGTGTTTCGGTGTTACTCCAAAACACCTTCATCAGGGGGATTGAGTAGCGTCAAAATAGGAGGAGTTTAACCCCAACTACAAACTAGCAGCCTACTAGAATTAAATTCAGGAAGAATAAAAAAGATATGAGTCTAGCTATATAAAGTAGCCGAAAAAATTCCACTCAAAATGAATGTGTTAGAGTAACACCGAGAACGGGTCGGGTCGGGGAAACAACTCTACGGACTATTAATGCTCTATACATTCACAATATAATTGAGCCCTATTGGATTAACTACTTACGCTATGTTCACATAATAGTACCATAAATAAATAAATAAATAAATATATATATATATATATATAATATATATATATATATATATATATATATATATATAGTATATATGAAGAAAAATGAGTAAAGAAAGAAAAAGTAATGGATAAAATGAATTATATGGTATCATTCATTAATCGATATCTAAAATAAATGTTCACACTCTGATGAAGGTCGACTCTTAGTATATGTGCGAATATTTTTCACACACATATTAACTGATTCGCGAAACACAGTGTGTAAAGGATGATCGATTAATGTTTATATCGATTTAATTATTTTATCCATTTACTTTTCTTTTCTTTACTCATTTTTCCTCATATTGTCGGATTCAATTCCTTTTCCATTTTTACACACACACACATATCATGCACACAGTTAAATTATTTATTACATACATATATATATATATATATATATATATTTAGTATATACACTTACAGACACACAGACACACACATACAGAACACTATATTTATATATTTAATATATTTAGTTTATTTACCTTTTAAATTGACTTTTTGGTGAAAAACATAAAAAGTAACGAGACTGAAGTTTTTATTCATTGATTGAGTAACTGATTGATTTTAACGGCAAGCCAATCTTTCTAGAGTTATTTTATGCCTAGAGGTTAGGTAACCACATTCATTGTAAGATATTTACATGTTTGTATATTTGTTTTAGAAGAAGTTAGTTTTGCACACGCTAAAACCGAATACATTGGTTATTGGCTGGTTGTTCTGCTTTACGGCATATCAACCCATTTCATGTAATTTAATGCTGAATTAAGTAATTTCGCTAAACATAGGACAAAGATTGCTTACAGTACCAGCTGTGGCTAAAGTGCTTAAGTGACCAATTAAATATGGGACAGGGTCATTGCTGCACTATTGAATACAAATAATTTTCAAACAGTTCTATTTTACGCAGAGATGGGTCCCTAACATGTACTACCATACTGAGTGGATCTGGGAGTGTTATGTACTGAGGTTTTCACTAACCCAAATCGATATAATGTTGTATATCCTTTTCTTACTTCTTACTCTGGTCGTATTTTCTTCTGGTCGGCTTTGCTATTCTGATCGTCTATCATCTTGGTCTGGTCTTTTCTATTGGTCTGGACTTTCTTGGGGACTTCGGGTCTGGTTTCTGTTAGGGATTTCTCTTTATGAGAAGCCCTGTGTCATTGTTAGTTTTTAGGTAATAAACACAAGACTTCGATTTACGTTGATGTTACTTTATTTATAAATCCCCAAACCAGACGTCTGCGCAGATCCTTACATCTTGCTAGCTCGGCTTTTAACTTCTAACTGACTGACTGAGTTGCTTACTCCTTAAACTGGAACAGGGTCTTCTATGCCTTCCGGTTCTCACGATTTATCCCTGGAAGGCAAGGTGAGATTGAAGTCAAGCGCCGTCACTCACTCTCAAGGCCATCAGCTGCACTAATCGCCATTATGATTTCTACACTACCTTAAAAAGTATTAGGGATCTAATAACTATGTAACAGGAGTAATTTACATTAATTAGTACTTGACACTTCTCAGATCTCCGTTTTTACTTGGGCTATAGAATTCACTGACTGCACATCTGAAGATGGGTAAAATCTACATAATAGGGCCACCTGTTGGCCGTGGGTGGCCATCTGTGACCCTTTAAGGATGGAGTCTAGACGGGTGGTTGGAGAGGACATTTCGACTAATCGGTTGATCACGGCAAGCCTTAGCACCTCTAGGACTGTTTGCGAATTATAGAAAACCCTCAACCCGTTTCATGATATATGTGGTAGAAGGCAGTGTCTGATTTTTTTAGTGTCCTAGGTATGACCTTAAACTGCATCTAGTGGTGAAGTTCCAATTTTAAAACTGATGAATGTCGAGTACCCCGTTATCACTATTAATCCCAGGTACACCCTGACCAAGAGTGGTCGTACCTTTTATGGCCCAATATATGTGTTAAATAGATAAAAAAAATGAATATCAAAATGTGTTTAAAACATCCTAGTTCGAAAAAAAAATGAATACCCTACAAGAATGAATAAAACAAAAGGTCTTCGGCATAAAATAACCCATTAAGGGTTGTCATGCTGTAAAATCCAACCAACCAACATAACCTTTTGAAGGAATTCTCACACTCCAGCAGGGTATACCACCAGCATATTCTAAACATCGTCGACAAGGCGGTGACATTTGGGACACCCGTCAGCTTAGTCTGGCACACGGCCTTAAGTTTGGAGTACCCAATGAAGATTGAACTTGTTTTATATATGATAGTTTGCAATACTAGCTTAGTAAATTATATATATTTAACACCCCCCGCACATGAAGGATGTGACACAACGTCAATTTTTAAGCGGAATTTAACAGGTTTGAATTCAGAGTTTTTCTTCTCTTAGACTGGTTACCTGGCCAGGGATAAAGATCACAGTCTGCTCTACTATTTACCTATAGCTAGAGAGAAAGAGAGAGAGAGAGAGAGAGGGGTGGGAGAGAGAGAGAAAGAGAGAAAGTGGGGAGCGGCGGGAAGAGATGGGGGAGGGAGAGGGAGGAGAGAGTAGTTGGATGCATGACTTTCCCAAGGCTATCACTACTATGTGAAATTCAAACAGCCTCGTCCAGGATTTAAACTCGGGTCGACTAGTCCATTTCCTACGAATCTAATCAGTACACTAAGCGCCTCCACAGTTGGTGTTTGGTAATTTTTATAAGTGAGTATTATGCAAGAATACCGTTCGTAATGATTTCTAAAAAAAACGTGTAAATATAGATTAAACATTTATGAAACTTAAACAAGACATAGAAAGAACACCCCACGAGAAAACAGCTGTATGGCCACCTTCCCATATCACACAACTTGTTAGGCGAACAAGACACCCTGGGCAGTGCTGGAGAAGCAAGGATGAACTCATGACGTTCTTCTGTGGAAGCCATTACATGATTACACCAGTGAGGGCCGTCCTGCAAATGCGTATATTGACCACCTTTGCGCGGAAGCTGGATGTTGTGAAGGGACTTCCTAAGGGCAATGAATGAAAGGACGACTGGGGAGAGATTATCATGGATATCCGTACTGCTCGCGCGACATGATGATGATGATTTGATGAACCTAACTCTATTTACTGAAAAGCAAACAGCCTCATCCAGGATTGAAATTTCTACCAAATAACCATTACTGCACGAGACTCCATTATTGCTATTTGGTATTTTGTATTATGCAAGAATAACGTTTATAATGATTTTTAAAAATCTTGTAAATATATATAAGATCAAGATTTTCATACTGTCTTTTGAAAAAAACAAAATACCTGGATATCTACATCTTTCCGGAGGCTCTGCAGTGGCTGGAATCTTGAACTTTTTGATACTTTTTTTAATACATTTTTATACATATTTACATCAAACTCTTTTGAGTTTTCTTGTGGAGTATAATGCTTCTGATTTAATACAATAAAATAAAATTTATTTTATTTTATTTTCAAAACGGAATATTATTTTCAAAATTAAAAAAAAAATTCCGGAACTCGAATGTTCGTTAGTACCACTTTTGTTTTGTAACGGTTTACTCACACCGTCTATCACAAACATCTAGCTGTTGATGAAGACCGCTTTAATAAAAGGTCGAAACAGATTTCTGTCAGCGAATTATAACATCATGTGTTTGTTTTTTCTAAAAAATATTTATTTCATATATATATTTACCAACCCCTCCACACGAGCAGGATGTAACACAAGGTCAATTTCTTGAGTTCAACAGGTTTGAATTCAGAGTTTTCCTTCTCCTAGACCGGTTGCCTAACCAAGATCAAAGAGCCCAGTCTGTCCTACTATTTATCCATAGCTGGAGGGATAGTAGGATTCATACCTTTCCCAATGGTATTATCGCTAAGAGAAATGCAATTACCACATCCAGGATTTGAACTCGGGCGACGAGTCCATTTCCCATGACTTTTAACCATTACCCCTCGCACCTCCATAAAAAAAATCTTGTAAATATAGAGCAAATATTTATGAACCCAACTCTACTCCTGAAAATCAAAACAGCCTCGCCCAGGACTTGAACTCGGGACGACGTCTCCGTTTACTACGAATCTAACCATTACATCACGCGACTCTACAATTATAGTTTGGTAATTTGTATAAGTGGGTATGATGCAATAATAGCGTTCATTATGATTTTTTAAAAATCGTGTAAATATTGAACAAATATTTATGTACAGAACTTCTACGCTGTCTTTACTTTAGCGTCTTTTTAATTTTTCTCTTCTCGAATTGTGATTATTTCTATTCATAACTAGTGACCTTTTAATTCTGTCCTTTCTTTGAATTTTGTTTAATACCAACAAGTAATCTTTCTGTTGTTCAATAACGCTAAAAAGAGGAAGTCTTTGTTGTTCGTATTGAATGAGTTTTTTGATTTGTTAACCTTTCATGGTTGGCAGGGGTTATTTACACAATCGCTTTTTAACAACACTCGTGCCATTCTTCTTTATTAGCCGCCGAAACAACTAATCATCCTGGGAGCAAAGGGGGTTGTAACGCGCTGTCGGAATTTCGTTCAAATTTGACTAAAAATTACCCAGCCTGTTTGCACTCCATCCGAATTCAGAAACAAAACTAATCAAAGACACCCCCCCCCATAAAAAAATTAAAAAAAAACAAGAAAAAAATTAAAACAAAAACAACAACGAGCTGAATACTATAGAGAATATAAAGAATATTCTTCATGAGTATAGCGGGAAAAAGAGGTGGAAAATAAAGATTTAACTCAATTTAAGTTTTTGTGGAGGGGGGACCAAAAAGAAGCGAGTCCAACGTCTTCTCGCAAGCTAAACTTTCTCTTTGCAAACACCGACTTCTTCTTCTTCTTCTTCTTCTTCTTCTTCTTCTTTTTCTCTTCGTCGTCGTCGTCGAATCATCTAGTAGCTACCGTAGCAACACTCGTTTCTGCACTCTCCGCTTCTGGGTGTTTCCTTCTATTTATACACATGTCTGCTTCTATCATCCGGGCGTCTGTGCTTCACATACGGGACTGTCAACTTAATCCCAGTTGCCGGAATGCCCGCAGCTATCATCTGAGCATCCTGCGTTCACATACGGGACAGTGGCATCTCGATGCTGGTGCCTGCGCCAAAGTGTCGCCTTTTCACATTCTGAAGGACGCGCGTTCAATCCTAGGTCAATCCTACACTCCAGGCAAAGCCTAGCCCGCTTCCTTCCAGAATACGGCAACCATTCATACCCGCCACTCAACTCGTGTTCTCTCTCATAATGAGGAATTCTTTACAGCATTCAATAACCCTACAAGGGTTGACATGCCGTAAAATCCAAGCAACTATTTTTTCATTCTTTTCTCTATCTAAAATGTAAAGCAGAGTTTTTTAACCTTTTTCGTCTCACGGCACAGTGAGCTGGGCAATAAATTGATCGAGGTACACCATCAGTATATAAACATATAATTATTTCATCATTTCAATTTTTAAAGAAAAGGAATTGCGTACTTCAAGTGTAGCATAATTAAAACAAAAAAATGTTTAATTAAAAAACAACAAATATTAAATTAAAACAATAAATATTAAAGTAATAGAATAAAAATATAAGAAGTTGATCAGCCGTCCTCAACACCCACAGTACACCAGCGGAAGCTTCACAGTACACGAGTGTGCTGCAGCAGACCGGTTGGAAAACTATGCTGTAAAGAAATTTTTGTGTTATTTACATCTTTACTTGGGTGTATATAATGATAGATAGAGTGATAGAGAGACAGATAGATAGAGAGATAGAGAGACAGATAGATAGATGATAGATGATAATTTTTATTGTTATTTTATGCTTACTGGTTCTACCTCGGCCACCATTTTCTTCTGTCGATCTAGTGGGCTTCTGTTGAGGGTTGGCTTTCTTTGTTGCTTTCTTTCGGCTGTCTCTTGTTTAATATTCAATTAACAAATAGTTGTTTCTTAATAAAGCTTTATTTTCAAACCCAGCACATGATTCCGAGAAAGAGGAATGTAACAGGATAAGGAAAAGTAACGATAGGAGGCGTCTAGTTTAAGTGCAAAAAAAACTGGTAAGAAACAAGTCAAGATACAAAATCAAACTATATATCTGAACTTCTCTCAGTGTGTGATGAAAAAAGGAGTGAAATCAGCCAAAAACATTAATGAAATCTATAAACAGATTTTTGAGGGTACAGCATTTTAGAATTGCAATCAGAAGCGGATTTATCCTTAACAAAAATATTTTCCCCTTAATCTCATCAGAGGATTACTACAGGAGGAAGAACAACGATAGAACGTCATAATGAGTTGCTGGCCGAGGCTAGAGAGCCCCATCTAGTCTGTTTGTGGTTTTTGAATTGGTAAGTTCACCAATCATGCTACTGCCGGTGTGGTCTGTCTTTAGTAAACGAGGGCTTGTTCTCTTCTGTCTACAGACTGCATATGGGCGTCAGCAAGCTCGCACATTTACGTATAAATGTATGGGCTCAGTCATGTTGCATGAAATCACTATAATATTATCCCTCCCGGGTAAAATTATAGTGATTTCTTAGCATGAGGCTACACGATCCTGGTAACCACATACCCCCCCCCATTATGATCCTCTTGGGTTCACTATCGTAGTTCTTATTCCTGTGGTAATCCTCTGCTTTTGTTAAGGATGAATCCACTTATGATTGCAATTAATGAAATCCGTATTGGTTGGAATACAAAAAAATAATTTGGGTCGACTGGCACGGTCTACACCACCACCACAACCAAATATTTTTAATCACCATTTTATCTTCGGAGATTTTGCTAAATGGTTTTGTAGAAAACATTTGTTCGAATTGATCGAATCAAGTTAGAATTAATTAACTGGTATATTCCTCTGTGTATACGAATGGGTGCATATTTTGCAAGAACACAGAACATATATGTATCCCATTATTTGAACTGCAATATATATATATATATATATATATATATATATATATATATATATAAAAACAAATGTTATATATTTACCAACACGTACACACGAGTAGGATGTGACAACGGTCAATTTCTTAACCGGGGTTTAAAGATGTTTTAATTCAGAGTTTCCCTTCTCCTAACTGGTTGCTTAACCAAGGTAAAAAATTCCAGTCCTCCTTACAACTTACCTATAGCGGAGGAAGAGAGAAATGTTGAATTCACACCATTCTCTAGGGTATTAGCGCCATGGAAAATGCAGCCTCGTTCAGGATTTGAACTCATCTTCGGTTAGTCATTTTCTGTGTTTCAACACACACACAGACACACCACACACACACACACACACACAACACACATATTTATATTATATATATTGTATATATATATATATATATATATATATATATATATTATGTATTACTAACTGTTTTACATACTGACCATGTGCTTATTTTCCGTCTCCACCACTTCCACACTGTCCTGAAATATTATATATTAGTAGTTAGAATTTTACAAAGCAGCATGGTTTAGAAAGATAGGCTTCTGGACTTATACTAAGTTCTGACTTAGAAAATTCCAAGGCGCCAGTAACATTGCCCATGCAACATGACTGAGCCCATACATTTACATGCGTAGATGTGCGAGCTTGCTGACGCCCATATGCAGTTTAGCCCTCGTTTATTAAAGACAGACCACACCGGCAGTAGCATGATTGGTAAACTTACCAATCCAAAACCCACAAACAGACTAGATGGGGCTCTCTAGCCTCGGCCAGCGACTCATCCAGGACCAGGACAAGGAAAGTCTTAAAACCAGCGTTGCCTTTCCCAAGGAAAGGCTAAGAGAGTAAGCCCGAAAAAAAAACTGGAGCTGGAGTCTCATTACTTCCCAACAACTCCTGCGACACCGCCGTTGTCAAACCGCATTGGTTCCTACCATTCCACACAGCGGCTGTGTGGATAGGGAGGATCTGCTGCTTGGGCGACAGCTCACTCTCCATAAGAACCTGTCCAGGCTACGTAGTTTCCACTACAAAAAATTATACCCATGCCACGAGAGGAAACTGGACAATTTCCACCTCAGATGCTTACGCATCATACAATGGCAGGACAAAGTGCCAAACACAGAAGTGCTGGGACTATCAAACATGAACAGCCTGCCCGCCATCATCTGCGAGAGACGCCTACGTTGGCGTGGTCA
>CM042138.1:69648417-69670917 GCA_023376005.1 Doryteuthis pealeii | reverse complement strand
TCTGAACAATAATGGATGTTTTTAAAGGACATGAGTTATATTTCTTTTTAAATATTGTTGGATTCATTTTCATATTTTACTCATATATATACATATATATCATATCGTTATATGAAGAAAATAAACATTTTGAACAAGACGATGATGTCTTGTAAGGAGCATCCAAAAGCTTGGAAAACCAAACTCAACGAACATGATATAAGCCTTCAAAAATTTTAAACATTTAATCAAAGCGTTTTAAATTTTTCATCAACGGCTTTTTAACGGATAACTACTGTTTTCGTTTTTAAGCATCACGTCAAACAACATCAATTTTTTTCAAATTATTTTCTATATTTCATTTTATGCGATAATTTTATAATTTTTATATATATATATATATATGTGTATGTGTGTATGTGTGTGTGTGTGTGTGTGTGTGTGTAGTTCATATACTTATAGATAGATCGATGCGCAAACTGAGTGAGTCTTAAACGCATTTCGATATTTTTTATCATAATTTATTGTTCCCGATTATGCCACTTAGCCTCGGCTCCATCGTGAGAGTCGGAAGTTTCCCAACAAATAAATGCCATAAAATGTGGGTCTTTTGTCCAGTCTGTTGACCTTTCCCTGGGAAAGTAGCAAGTTATATTCTCAGATTTTTACTTGCAGCCCCATGCAATTTAGAGAAAATGAAGCAATGCATCTCGCTCTCATATTGATAGTGACATTTGGGCAAGAATTTCAATAGAATATACAAGCGACAGAAATTGAGCATTTGTTACGATTATGAAAAAAGAAAAAAAAACTATGTAAGATCGACACTACAATTTAGTAGATATTCTTCTAGCAACATTTTACTGAGTAGTAAAAATTCAACAGAGTTCAATTTATATATATTTATATATATATATATATATATATATATATATATATATATATATATATGTACGCAGGCACACACACATATATAAGGTGTGTCATAAAAGTATCGAGATTTATCAAGATAGAAATGAACAATGAATGGAACGTTAATTTTTTTTTTCAGAATACAATTTGTATCAGAAAAGTCTGAGTTTGAAACTGTATTTACCAAGATAGAAATGAACAATGAATGGAATGTTTTTTACAAGGTGTGTCAAAAAGCACAAAACATCTTAATCCTTTTTTACACATCTTGTGTATATATATAAATATATTTATTTGGTAAAGAAAAAAGCTTAAAAATCGGCCATTTTGTAGGTATTTCTGTGTACACCTATGAGATTCATCAGACGGCCAACTTTATTGAAAATGGTTTACAGAAAATTCATGGGGCTTTATATATAATTTTTCTGGGAAATCCTGAAAAGTTTCGTTTTCTTTTTTCCTTTCAGGATTTCAATAATATATATATATATATATATATATTATATATATATATATATATATATTATATATTATATATATTATTATTATTATTCATTTTATAACTCCATGTGAGTTTTTCATGCCAACAGTAGCTGGTGGTCTTTCCCTTGAGTCTGAGTGACAACATTGTCTCTTCGGGTCTCCACAAACCTTGAGAGTATTTTAGCCGATGTTTACAACCTTAACAATCAGAATGGTCTCGATTCCTCCAATGAGTTTTCTAAATTCTTATGAACCATTCTGAGAACACAGTCTACTACTGGTATCACCTTCATCCTCATTTTTCAGGGTTTTTTTCAGTTCTCTGGTAAAGTCCAAGTATTTGTCTATGTTTGCGTCTTCTTTCTCTTTCACTCTGCAAAATCCACAAGTATTAATTTACGAAAAGAGTTATTTTCTCGTAAATTGATATTAGTCTGGTTTCTGACCGGTATTAGAAGATCAGGATTAGGTAATGAGTCTGTATGTTACGTAATTTATGACCAGCTCATAAATTATGAACGTACCTGTAGTAAGAATTTTTAATAGGGTCCGCTATACTTAAAATGACGTGGTTCGTGGAAAATTACCCGACAGTTATGAACGGGTAATAACCGTTTGATTTGACTCCTTGAAAATGCGTGATTAGACACGTGGGAATAAGTTTTAGATTAGTAAGTTAGATGCGACGCAGATTTCAGAGCGGTTGGACCTATGGGTCGCCGCTCTTACGTCGTTTCTCCCCCCACGGTGGAATCAAATGGGCAGGCTTGCGAATAAAATTTGATCAAGAAACAACCAAGTGTTGTTGTGTTAATTAGATTTTAAAAACAATGACCTGCCCGGTACAAAGAATAATCAACGTAGAAGAACCAACCCTTAACAGAAGCCCAGAGAAAATGGCCGACGAGTTAGGACCAGTAGAAGCAGTATTCAACGAGTAATTAAGTAAGACCATCAACTATCATATAATCTATCTGTCTCTCTCCATTGTATACCTGATGTCGTATAAGGGTTATATAACATGTATTACGAAAGCCCAGAGAACCTTATGCATCTCATTCTCTCGGACGGATTCTGGTTTGCACATATATCATTTGATAGTAGTCTTTTACCCAACCCGTTTGCCGCGTTTGGGCAGGATGGGGCACAAAATTTCAAGAATGGGGCATCCAGCGAGGAGCGAACTTACTATTCAGTAATGAAATACCATTTGGTAGAATAATCAAAATTTAATTTCTTGTACAATTCCTAGTGGATTAGTTTTTAGCATCGAGTCGTCTCTAGTCTTGTATTCCCCTGTGATAGTTTGCTGCATTCAATTATAATGTGATTAATAGTTTCATGTCTGTATCCACATATCCTACACTTGCATATTCAGTTGGGTCATCTATTTTCGCTTTGATATAACTGGTCCTTATATTGCATTATATTGTGCATTATTACTGTTCTTTCTTTCTTTCTTTCTTTCTTTCTTCTTCTTTTACTCTTCTCTCTTTTACTTATCTTGTCTTCTTTTAATTTCTTTCTTAAATCCTTCCTGTCTTTTTCTTTCTTTTCTTTCTTCCTCTTTCATTGTTCTCTTGTTCACTTTCTCCCTTTCTTTCCTCCTTTCTTTCTTTCTTTCTTTCTTTCTTTTACTCTTCTCTCTTTTACTTATCTTGTCTTCTTTAATTTCTTTCTTAAATCATGCCTGTCTTTTTTTCTTTCTTTTTTTCTTTTCCTTCTTTCATTGTTCTCTTGTTCACTTTCTCCCCTTTCTTCTTTTCTTTCTTTCTTTCTTTCTTTCTTTTACTCTTCTCTCTTTTACTTATCTTGAGTTTTAATTTCTTTCTTAAATCCTTCCTGTCTTTTTTTCTTTCTTTTTTTCTTTCTTTCCTTCTTTCATTGTTCCCTTGTCCAATTTCTCCCCTTTCTTTCTTTCTTATTACATTATTTTCATTTTTTCCTTTATTCATATGTTCTTTCTGCACTCTTCTTCCTTTAACTATATTCCTTCTTTCTTCTTTCTTCTTTCTTTTTTCTTTCTTCTTTCTATCTGTCCTTCTTTCTTTCTTTTACTCTTCTTCTTTTACTTATCTTGTCTTCTTTTAATTTCTTTCTTAAATCCTTCCTGTCTTTTTTTCTTCTTTTCTTTCTTTCCTTCTTCATTGTTCTCTGTTCACTTTCCCCTTTCTTTCTTCCTTTCTTTCTTTCTTCTTTTCTTCTTTTACTCTTCTCTCTTTTACTTATCTTGTCTTCTTTTAATTTCTTCTTAAATCATGCCTGTCTTTTTTTCTTTCTTTTTCTTTCTTTCCTTCTTCATTGTTCTCTTGTTCACTTTCTCCCCTTTCTTTCTTTCTTTCTTTCTTTCTTTCTTTTCTTTCTTTCTTACTCTTCTCTCTTTTACTTATCTTTAGTTTTAATTCTTTCTTAATCCTTCCTGTCTTTTTTCTTTCTTTTTTTCTTTCTCCTTCTTTCATTGTTCCCTTGTCCAATTTCTCCCCTTTCTTTCTTTCTTTCTTACTTTCTTTCTTTATTACATTATTTTCATTTTTTCCTTTATTCATATGTTCTTTCTGCACTCTTCCTTCCTTTAACTATATTTCCTTCTTTCTTTCTTTTTCTTTCTTTCTTTTTTTCTTTCTTTCTTTCTATCTGTCCTTCTTTCTTTCTTTTACTCTTCTCTCTTTTACTTATCTTGTCTTCTTTTAATTTCTTTCTTAAATCCTTCCTGTCTTTTTTTCTTTTTTTTTCTTTCTTTCCTCTTTCATTGTTCTCTTGTTCACTTTCTCCCTTCTTCTTCCTTCCTTTCTTTCTTTCTTTCTTTCTTCTTTTTTTACTCTTCTCTCTTTTACTTATCTTGTCTTCTTTTAATTCTTTCTTAAATCATTCCTGTCTTTTTTTCTTTCTTTTTTTCTTTCCTTATTTCTTTCATTGTTCTCTTGTTCACTTTCTCCCCTTTCTTTCTTTCTTTCTTTCTTTCTTTCTTTCTTCTTTCTTTCTTCTTTACCTTCTCTCTTTTACTTATCTTTAGTTTTAATTTCTTCTTAAATCCTTTCTGTCTTTTTTCTTTCTTTTTTCTTCTTTCTTCTTTCATTGTTCCCTTGTCCAATTTCTCCCTTTCTTCTTTCTTTCTTTCTTTATTACATTATTTTCATTTTTCCTTTATTCATATGTTCTTCTGCACTCTTCCTTCCTTTAACTATATTTCCTTCTTTCTTTCTTTTCTTTCTTTTCTTTTTTTTTTCTTTCTTTTCTATCTGTCCTTCTTTTTTCTTTTACTCTTCTCTCTTTTACTTATCTTGTCTTCTTTTAATTTCTTTCTTAAATCCTTCCTGTCTTTTTTTCTTTCTTTTTTTCTTTCTTTCCTTCTTTCATTGTTCTCTTGTTCACTTCTCCCCTTTTTTTCTTTCTTTCTTTCTTTCTTCTTTCTTTCTTTTACTCTTCTCTCTTTTACTTATCTTGTCTTCTTTTAATTTCTTTCTTAAATCCTTCCTGTCTTTTTCTTTCTTTTTCTTTATTTCCTCTTTCATTGTTCTCTTGTCCAATTCTCCCCTTTCTTTTTTCTTTCTTTCTTTCTTTTTCTTTCTTTATTACATTATTTTCATTTTTCCTTTATTCATATGTTCTTTCTGTACTCTTCCTTCCTTCCTTTAACTATATTTCCTTCTTTCTTTCTTTCTTTCTTTCTTTATTTATTTATTTATTTATTTCCTATATAATTTCTATCATTTTCTTTTTTTTCTTAGGTTCTTTCAATCTTTGTTCTTTCTTTCTTTCTTCCTTTCTTTCGTTCCTCTTTCTTTATGTTCTTGTGTTCTTTGGTGTCATTTTTTATCCCTCTTTTTCTTTCTTTCTTTTTTCTTTCTTTCTTAGGTTCCTTCTTTCTTTTTCTATTATTTATTTCTTATTTTGTTTTTATCACAATATTCTCCCACCTATCCAAGTCATTCATATATCTTAGTTAATATGCATATTAATTAATTCTTTGTCATCTCTTTCTTCATTTTCATACAATTGCTTCCGGTAAATTGTGATATTCATGACAAGATTTTTCTTTTAGTGCAAATTATATAACTTTCGTGACGCCTAGTTAAAAAATTGAGAAAAAAAAAGACAACAAAATTCAAAACAAAAAAACCCCTCAAAAACAGCAAAAACAACAATAACAAAAGCAACATTGTTAATAATTATAATTATTTGTAGATTTTTCCTAATTACATTTAATAGTATATGGTAAAGGTCATGAATCTGCAAGTCAGCGTATAAGCGAGGCTAGAGTTCGAACTCGCTTAACAGAATGTCGGGCGCCAGCACGTTAGCCACGGGTACTTCCCCATCACTTCGGTGTTGGTCTTCATTTGCATGAATAGATATAGTTTATAAACTTCTAACAATTTAGTTTTCAATAATTTCCTGTATATATATTTTTTCTTGATAGTATATGGTAAATCGTATGTTTACTTAACAAAGCCTCGAATAATATACGGGATCAAGTGCAACTGCGGAGTATATTCGTTGAAATTCAGAATGGTTTTATCCTTTTCATTCAACAAGAGGGTAGATATATCGAAAGTTATTATTCTTGTAATTGAATATGAACCAACTGAATGCGATCCTTCTTGAATGAATATGGGATTGTGGCTGATATTAAAACGTGAACAGATCAATAACTTAGTCACAGGCATAGATGAACATTAAGGAAAGACATAGTGAGGTAAAGAATAAACAGTCAATCACATAATAAACAAATGCAGAGAACTAGCACCAAGAGAGTACAAGACTAGTCATGACTGGGTGGGAAACATGATTTCCTGGGAATTGTGCAAGAAATTAAAATTTCACCACACAACTAAATGGCATATGCACAAACCTGAATCTTTCCTGGATAGTGAGACGCACAAAATTCTCTGGGAATTTGGGGTACAGACGGATCACCTAATCGCGGCCAGGACACCAGACCTAGTGTTGGTTATCTCGTGTATTATGCCGTCCCGATCGATCACCAAGTGAGAGTGAGAGAAAGGGAACATGTAGACAAATACTTGGACCTTGCCAGAGAACTAAGAAAACTGTGGACCATGAAAGTGATGTTTGTGCCGCTTGTAGCTGGTGCCATTGGAACGGTCCTCAAGGGCCTGGAAAGAGTCTGAAAGAACTGGAAATCAGAAGAAGATTACAGCATTATTGAGATCAGCTAAAATACTCAGAAGAGTCCTGCAGACCTGAGGAGACTTGTTGTTACACAGCCTCCAGTGAACCATCAGCTAAGACAGGTATAAAAAAACTCGAATGGAGAGAAATAATAATAATAATCAGCTAGCATACTAAGAAGATTTCTGGTTAACTGATGAGACTTGTTGTCACACAGCCTCCAGTGAACCATCGGATAAGACAGATGTGAAAAACTCTAATAGAGAGAATAATAGCATGGTTATTACTGATTTCTTCGGAAATTTTTCAGCCTATCTAGGTATGTTTCTGGGTTTATTAGTATGGGTGTTTCCGCTTGGGGTGGAGGGTTAAGTGGTATTGGGTAAGGAGTAAATCATTGAGAGAGCATGGGTTAAAAGACGAATGGAGAGGAGAGTTGGGTAGATTTATTAAGCATATCCAGGGGTAGGGAAATTCCCATCTTTTTTTTTCGGATAGTCATTACAATAAGAGGGAAAAACAAACTTATTGAAGTAGGAACAAAAACAAAATGATGTTCAATTATTTCGGTATATAAGCCTATTAATATTAAACCTAACCGATCAACAGGTGAAATACGTGGTTAGTTAACTATTTGATCGCCGATCTAGAAAGCCGTTCATTTCCATGTATTCGCCATTGCCAAAGAGACCTGCAACCAAGGACTTTGCTCAACCGAAGGATCCTAATCAACACAAAGTGACATCAAGGAACGACCAAAGGATCTTACCCAATACTAAGGGTCACTGAGGAACAACCAAAGAATTCCTCATTAAAGATCAGCCTCTGCTTAACACAAGGAATCCCCACTGTAAATTGCTCTTACTTGAAGCCTAAAAATGGCCACAAAAATCGTAACAAAGGAAACTTCAAAGGTGTGCGTTTTTAAGAAGTGCTGTTAGACTTTGTCACGACATCGTGTTTTGCATTTTGATATTTTAAATTATTGTGGTCTTGATATATATATATATTGGCCAATTAAACCTTTTCTATAATCAATATCAGAAGCTGAAGTCTTACACAACTATATATATATATATATATATATATATATATATATATATATATATTTCTGTAAGATTTCAGCTTCTGATATCGATTATAGAAAAGGTTTAATTGGCCAAGATGGATTATGATAGCGGGAAAATCCACCACAATCTTTCGAAAATATCCATAATATTCCCTACGTATTTGCCAATTAAGACTTTCTAAATAATTAGTATCACTACTATATTCATCACTTCATGCGTACAGCTCACATTCCCATGACGCTCTCTCTCTCTCTCTCTCTCTCTCTCTCTCTCTCTCTCTCTTTAACCGACTGCTCCTCTCAGTCATCACTTCTGTCAAGTCCAACTCACGACATCTAGTATTCGCACAGAGAAGATCAATGTATATATTTGTTGGTCGGCCCACTCTCGTGTGTCTATGTGTAGGTTTCCACAGGAGTACGTCATTTATGAGTTCTTGTGTCTGCAGTAGTGTCCAGTGTGTATTCGTCAGACTGGAATGATTTGTTCCAATCTATTTTTGTTCACACACACACACACATATATATATATATATATATATATATATATATATATGAAAAATAGATGGAAATTAATCCGACAGTATGAAATTTAACATTATGAAAAAACATATGATGTTTGTTATGTAATTGCTGACAGTACTGTTTCGACCAAATCGATAAGATGGTCTTCATCAAAGAGCGACATAGATGGGAAGAGAAGATATCCGTTAAAAAAGACTGTTTACAGAAACGAACGCTGAGTTCAACCGCTGAAATAACAAACATCATATATTTTTTTATAATGTTAAATTTCATACTGTCGGATTAATTTCCATCTATTTTTCATATTTGTCAAATGAAAAAACATTATATCTGGGACTTTTACACCTTGAAGACTTTCATCTATAACTACGGACTTATCAACGCCACAAGTAAATTTTGGAACTCTAACATCTTTTTTCAAATTACCATGTGGACTTGCATATTTTTTTTAACAGCTGAAAAATATATACTATACTATTTTGATACCCACTTTACATTTTTATATAAACTTTTACAACAAACTCTTTTGAGTTTTTCTATAAACAATAATGCTTCTGATTTTTTAAAAATTAAAAATAAAATTTATTTTATTTTTAAAACAGAACATGCATTTTTCAAAAAAAATTTAGCGGTTGAACTCAGCGTTCGTTTCTGTAAACAGTCTTTTTTAACGGATATCTTCTCTTCCCATCTATGTCGCTCTTTGATGAAGACCAACTTATCGATTTGGTCGAAACAGTACTGTCAGCAATTACATAACAAACATCATATTTTTTCATAATGCAATAATATATCAACCACCTGTCAGAATTATCCTGATTAGCTATTTATGAAAAAATATATATGTATATATGTATATGTATGTATGTATGCATTTATATATCATTTTTATTCACTCCCATAATAAAAGACGCTGTATCAACCACCTGTCAGAATTATCCTGATTAGCATGTATATATGTATGCATGTATGTATGTATGCATTTATATATCATTTTTATTCATCCCATAATAAAAGACGCTGGTATCAACCACCTGTCAGAAATCCTGATTAGCTATTTAGGTGAAAAAAATATATATGTATATATGTATGCATGTATGTATGTATGATCAACTTCCTGTCAGAATTATCCTGATTAGCTATTTAGATGAAACCTAGGCTAGTAGTTTCTGAATCGATTAGGACCTTATAGTTTTGCTTTATGGGTGTATTGAGCACTTTCTACATATATAACTGTTGTATTCCCTTCTCATTCCTTCTTCTTCTTCTTCTGTTCATCTTCTATCTTAGGTTCTTCTTCTTGGGGACTTCGTCTTGGTGACTTCGTCTTGGTGGTCGGTCGCACTTAACTCATTTCTTCTTCTATATCAGTCTTGTTACCAAGACATTCATTAATCACAAGACCGTGTTACTTTTCTTAAACTTTTATTTCCTTAACTAAACATTTCGCATAACTAAATATCTGACTAACATATCGCGCGTATGCAGTGTGAGTTCCAGTTAAAGCAGAACATCATCTCTGCCCGACGTCCAACTGAAAACTGAGGACCAAATCAGGTCCCACATGACTTCACGTAATTTGGCGGGCTTTCTGTACTATTCCATGGAAAGTCCCGCCCGTGATATGAAAAGGGCCATCCCTTTAGAAATACAGGGGATTGACAATAATCTTATGCAACCGCATAGATTATGTAACATAACTTAGATAACTCATTCGGTATTTTTTCTTTCCTTCTTTTGGTCACTTCATTAAGATACCGAAGATTATTTTCAGATAGTACAGGTGTTTTGGTCTTTTCTTTCGTTAATATATTTTCCCATATATCAGGTTGTACATTTCTTTATTTACAAACTGCATTAGCAGTTTTTTCACAACGTCAAAGTTATAGAAAAAACTATGGTGATCGTAAACATACAACTTCGTAAGTATGTATCAATTAACTGTTCGCCTCTTACTGACAGTTGCCGATAACCGTTGGGAGCTCGACAGACAAAAATTCAGTCGGGTTTTGCTCCCGACTAGAAGTAGCTGTTAAAGTCGAGCTGCACTGAAGAGACATAAACGTCAAAACACTGTGTCTGTTGATGATTAATATATATATATATATATATAAAAAAAGAGTCGTCGGGGCGGCCTAAAGTCGGTATCAGCCAATCAGCGAGGGAGTCTATCCCCTTTTCACTAGCGCTAGACCAAGGAGATTGTTTTGGCATCTGAGGTGGAGCGCCACACCTACCATCAGCTCCTTACTTTACCACACAGATCCCTGTGCTACTCAAACGCTGAATTGGCGAGGACCGGAATCGAACTAGGAACCATGTGGTTTCTAGCCGAACGCTCTACCGACTGAGCTAACCCGGCCTATATATATGAAAATGTTTTCAAAAATATAACAGACACAAGATGTTAAGATCAAAGGAAAAATGTATATATATCTATACTTAAGTATATATATATATATATATATATATATATATATATAATAAATGCACATATAAAAAATACGGTAAATAGCATTATATTCACACATTCACCATACACTCAACATTTTCATTTTTCTCCCTTACAAAATTTTCTCTTGCATTGTCCCGATGATGGTTTATCATAAACCGAAATACTTAAGTGTAGACATATAACATTTTTCCTTTGATCTTAACATTTTGTGTCTGTTATATTTTTGAAAACATTTTCTTCACATATTGTCGGATTAATTTCCTCATCATATATATATATATATATATATATAATATATATTGAACTTTGGAACGGGTGTTGGTACAAACGTAAAATGACATCTCCACCGTTAAAAAATGCGTGCTGCGTTCCTTGTGTAATGTTTTTTGTTTACATCTGCTTGTTCAGTCAGAGTTACCCTTCTCGGCGAAATGGACCATATGACCTTTAGGCACCCCTTTTGCGATCTCGATTCGTGGGGACATTTTTTCCATTTACACTGTCAAAATCCGTTTGTTTGTTAGGGATTAGGGTTAGGGGTTATGGTTAGGGGTTAGGGTTAATTAAAAAAAACAACTAAAAATCCTCTGTTAACAATTAACGAATTTTGACGGTGTAAATGGAAAAAATGTCCCCACAAATTGAGATCGCAAAAGGGGTGCTTAAATGTCAAATGTCGGATATTTTCTGTTTTATCGTTTCTAAATCAGTTCTAAATATAATTAAGCATTTTTATATCCATTCTTTATTATAACTTATTTGGTAACTTCTACATTTTTCTACAGTAAAAATTGGGATTCATTCGTTTTTTTTTTCGTTTCCGTTAAATCATACCCTCTCTATATATATATATATATATATATATATATATATATATATATTTGAAATTCCGTATATGCTTCAAGTAAAATAATAAGATAAATATAAGAATAGTGGATTTTTTGAACCAAAGAATAAGAATAAAGATAAAAATAATGATTCAAAAAGCTTATTCTAAACGTTCATGCTTCAAAAACTAAATAAAAGGACATTTAAAAAATTGCAAAATCACAAGGGATATATCCTATTAAACTCTAGAGAAAGAAAAAAAAACTTCCGAAGAGAAATCTCTTGGTTTGATAACGTAAAATGAAGTTATCCCACTGGACAATAACAGCAAACGGAACAAAATGGATACAGCAGACCTTATCATCAACAAATCAAACACTAGATCTTTAACCACAGAACACGGAGCTATCACCTTCAGCTTGAAATTTGCAGATGGAACTTTAAAAAAATGAATAAAACTCAGATCTCCTATCGACACCATCGATTAAACTACAACCAAAACCAGAATGATTTTGAAAGAAAAGGGATTTTATCAGCAGCGAGAAATCCAGCGTAGTGTTATGGTTACCTACGTAGGGGATATTAGTTCATATTCAGGACGAGACTGTTTGCATTTCACATATTTTGTCTTTGCATTCTGTACATTTAAAAAAAAACTTTCCTTATTAACCAGTTAAAATCTATAGTTTCTTCTTGTTTGAGTAAGACCTTTGGGATCTTAATTCTTTTGGTATGCGTTGGTATCATTAATTACAGATTCTATTTTTGTGATGTAGGTACTTGTAACCATAGTGACAATTCTTTTATATATTTATATTATTATTATTTCTTGTTCTCTTTTTTAATTTTGTTATCGGTTTTGGTTTATTATATTTAAATGTCATTCTTTGAATCGATAAGGCTAATGTAGTTTTTGAATGGATTCTCGATGTACATTTCTTACTCTCGTGAATGTTTGTAACTGAATATCCTAAGGGCACTTTGTTTATAAATTGTTATGAAGTGATAAGATGGTGTAGGTTTTTCATTCTCAAGGTTATCATCGTGTTTTTTCCCCTCGTAAGTGTATAGGGCTAAAGATCCTTAGGAATTTTTTGAATGAATTGGTTAGCATCTATCGCTCTAGTGGGTGTTTAGGCCTGAATATCCTAAGGGCTCTTTTTGTATGAATTGTTTAGAACTTCTTCTTGAAGGTTCGTTGCTTGGTTGGATTTTACGAGATATCAACCCTTGTTGGGTTATTTTATGCTTATCACATTGTTTTGTTAATTCTTTATGAGTATTCAATTATTTTAAGACTCAATGTTTTAAACACATTTCTAAAATCCATTTTTCATATTTAACCAAAATAAATGGGACCCTAACAGGTGCTACCACTCCGGGTAAGACTAGACCTAGGATTAATGGTGATGAAGGGGTACTCCACATTTCCCAGAGCACTGGAATTGGAACTTCACCATCAGATAGAGTTTAACGTCATACTCAGTACATTCAGACCCCCAGATATCGCCTTCTAGCACATATATGGTAAAAGGGTTGGGTCTTACCATAAGTTCAAGTAGAGTTGACAATTATATAGATGCCCGGGCTTGACGTGACCAGCCGATTGATCGGAGGGGTCTCTCCAACTGCTCGTCTAGCCTAAGTAAGGACCAAAGTGGAGTGTTGCATGTCAGTGGATGCTAGAGCCCCAGCCAACAGGGCTTAATTTATTCAGAATGTAGTTCTTTGAATCGGTGAGAATAATGTACTTTTCGAATGGATTTTTAGTGTACATTTCTTTCTCTTGTAAATGTTTGAAGTTAAATATCCTAAAGGCCCTTTTTATATACTTTGGTCTTAAGGGTCTTTTCTTTTGTATAAATTGGTTCCGCGCAAATTACTATCAAGCTAGAAACCTGAAAGACATCTTCAAGAATACAAACCCTGAAAACATTTTAAATTTTATTAAAAAAAGTAACCTTTTCAACAAAATATAACAGAACAAAACCAATTATCTCCATAGAACCACTACCTTAAAGTCTGAAATCAAAATAACCTTTTGGCATTAAATGACCCACAGAGGTTGATATGCCGTTAACAAAACTCAAACTCAACTCAAACCTCTTTTGTGTGTTTGTATTTGATATCCTGAGGGCACTTTTCTATAAATTGGTCTTAAGTGTTAAACTGATTTAGACTTTTCTTTTTCAAGGTTTTTCTTGTCTTGTTTATTCGTTAGATTATGTATTTTTGATATCACATTTGGCTTGATTCATTTTGTATGACTTTTCTCTTAGGACCTCTCCCTCTGGTAGGTTTTCGGATTTTAATATCCTAAGGGCTTTTTGTGTGAATTGGTTAGGATCTCTTCATTTTGTATGTGTTTGGGTCTAAATAACCAAAGTTTTTTTTGTATTAACTGGTTACTTAAATTTTATGATTTCTTGTATTTCTTCTTAATTATTTGGGAATCTTAAATCTTTTGATAGATGTTGATATTATTAAGTACAAAATCTATTTTTATTTTCGTATCTATCTGTAACCATGGTGACAATTCCATCACCTTTGTCTGAGGAATTAATGTGTATATTCCCTTTTTTCAATAGTTTAGCAAATGCATGTAGGCGTCCTTGTGGAATTGGACTTTCATTCTCTGTAGAATTTATCGCTGCTCTAAGAAGCCTTTTTCTTTGGAAATCATTCTGGTTTTGGTTGTAATTCATATCTATGGTGTCGATAGGATCTATGGATTTTCTTCTTTTCTTTGTAAATTCCAGCTGCAAATCTCAAGCTGGAGGTGATAGCTTCGTGTTCTGTGGTTGAATATTTAGTGTTGGATTTGTTTATAATAACGTCGTTTTTAGTTTTGCTAACTATTAACACCATGATAGGATGTATAAATATTGGGGTCACGCTGGTTCTTAGTTAGGAGGAAAGAGGAGGAGTGGGAGCAGGAGCTCTCAAAGTATTTTGACTAACGGGAAGATAGACCCTTTGGTTTGAATTCAGTGTTCTTCTTTCTCCTAGACCGGTTGCCATACTAAGGTTAAAGAGCCCAGTCTGCATTACTCAGTATCCATAGCTGGAGGGAGAATAATTGGATTCGTATCTTTTCCGATGGTATTAGCGCTATGTGAAATGCAATCATCCTCGTCCAAGATTTGAACTCGTCTCATCTAAGTTGGTAACCATTACACCACACTGAATTTCTCCCAACTGATAAAACCCTTTAAGAAGCTTTGTTTTAAATTTCAAAATCATTCTGGTTTTAGCCGTAGTTGAAATCTATGGTGTTGATAGGATCTCTGAGTTTTCTATATTTTTTGTAAATTCAATCTGAGAATTTCAAGCTGAAACTGGAGGAGGAGGAAGAGTTCTCAAAGTATTTTTACTAACAAGAAGAGGCATCTTGGTTTGAATTCAGTTTTTCCTTCTTCTAGACCGGTTTCCATACTAAGGTATGACCCCAGTCTTCCTTATTATTTACCCATAGCTGGAGGGAGAATAGTTGGATTAGTAACTCTCCCGAAGATATTAGCTATGATAGGATTGGACGCTCTATTCAATAGTAATGGATCTACGGGAATAGCTTGTTAACCATTACTCAACGATGGAACGCCCTATTTACTCAACTCATTCGCCACGGGCAGGATGTGACACAAAATCCTAAGTATGGGAAACCAAGTGAGGATCGAACACGCTAATTTAAAAAAATGTAGTAATGAAATTATTATAGCCATTGTTTTGGATAGGAGGAAATAGGGGAGATAGAGGGAGAAGGAGACCTCAATGTAGTTTTGACTAACTAGAAGAGAGCACATTTGGTTTGAATTCAGAGTTTTCCTTTGTCCGGTTGGCAAACTAAGTTTAAAGAACACAGTCTGCCCTACTATATAACTCTAGCTGGAATTAGGGTAGTTGGATCTGTACCTTTCTCGAGTATTTAGCCATAAGTGAAATGCAAACAGCCTCACCCAGGATTTGAATTCATCTCCCTGACGTTGGTAAACATTACATCCCGATGAATTTCTCGCTGCCGATAAAAGCCCTTGAAGAAGCGTTTTTCTTTTCAAAAGCATTCTGATTTTGGTCGTTATTCATATCTATGGCGTCGATAGGATATCTGAGTTTTTTAAAATTAAAAAAAAAAGTTCCATCTGCAAATTTCAAGCTGAAGGTGATAGCTTCGTGTTCTGTGGTTAAAGATCTAGTGTTGGAATTGTTGATGATAATGTCTGTCGTATCCATTTTGTTCCGTTTGCTGTATTGTCCAGCGGGGAATACATTATTTTTACGTTATTAAACCAAAAGATTTCTCTTCGTAAGTTGTTTTCTGTAGAGTTTAATAGGATATAATTCTCTTGTGATTTTGAGATGTTTTTAAGGTCCTTTTGTTTGGGTTTTTGAAACATGAACGTTTAGAATAAAAAAATAATGATTCAAAAAGGTTTTTTTTTAATCGTTATTTTTATCTTCAAATTCTTATACTTTAATGCTTCAATATCCACTATTCTTATATAAACTTGTCATCTAATACTTGAAGCATACACGAATCCCTACAATTTCAAATATATATATATATAATATATATATATATATATATTATATATATATGTGTGTGTGTGTGTGTGTGTGTGTTTGGGCAACATTTTTTCATTTATGCATGTTAAATTAAACAAAATACACATCTTTTAACAATTTTATTTGTGATTTTTTCAAGTTTTCTGGCAACTTTTTAATATTTGGGTGGAATTCGTGGATTAGTCCACCAAAGTTCATGTCCCGAGTACTTTCGGCACTTCGGAAGTGCCATCATCAGGGGTGATGTGTTCCAGTTTTTCAAATTATATTAATGGATGTGGAGGCTGGAAGGAGAAGAATTGATGGAAAGGTGCTATATCATTTTAAAATATGCGTACTGCATTGGAAATTAATCTTATTTAAGGATTATTTGTATGTTTTATGTATACGCTTCTAGTATTTTGGAATTTTTGTTTATTTTTTCTTTGTGCAGAATGTATGTATTTTCAAAATAATTCGGAATAATGTTACTGCAACCACGTCTGATAATAAGGTAAAATTGATTATTTATTACACAAAATTCAAAACAACTAACCTCGTTGTCCGCAACAATTCTCTCCCCAGACAATCGGCTTAATGAGACCAATGTAGTAATCAGATTTAAATGTTCCCTTAGGAGATTGCAGTATCCCAGAAAATGAAAATACATACATCGGTTTTACCTCAACGACATAGTCACGTCGTCTAACTCTCAATTTAAAGATAATAGCTCCATTTTACAACACCTAAAATTTACATTCATGCCCCCACTCTAATTACCGAAATATTCTAACGGAAAATACACACATTCTGCACAAGAAAAAAATAAACAAAAACTCCAAATACTAGAAGCTTTATACAATAAAACAATACAACACCCTTAAACAAAATTAATTTCCAATGCATGCACACATTTTAAAATGCATATAGAACCTTTCCCAACTTGTTTGAAAACTCACAAATAAATTGTTAAACAGGAGATGTGTCTTTTTTGTTTAATTCATACATGCATATTCTCTCCTCTCTCTCTCCTCTCTCTTCTCTATATATATAAATATATAATATTATATATATATTATATAGGTATATGTAAAACAAAATTTTTTGTTTGCGATGAAACAAAGCACAAATACAGTGCTCAAATCACAGTTTGTAAGAGCTAAATATTTATTTATTTTACAATGTTTCATAGATCAATGTTTCATTATCAGCGACCGGGTTTCATGCGCAAAGCAATCATCAGGCTGAGGAGTAAGATCCTATGGTGTTTTGATGGAGTTCTTTACTCAAATGTACATTTTAGGATTGTAAATAATGTCGGTTAGTTTTACGGACGCTGTTATATTTTTTAAAATTTGAATTTTTTTTAAGTTATGCCAACGAAGTTGCCTCCTTATATTCGTTAAAAAGGACTTTTTTTTAACTTTTGAAAAAAATAGGGCGTTTTTTTTTAAATTTGAAAAAAACGTTTATTTTTTTAGTTTTTATTTTTATTTTAAAATATTCCGTTTGGCAAAGGATGCATATGTCTTCAAAAAACCATTTTGATATAATATATGGTAGAGTCTTTTAAGTTTTTATCCAACATAATATAAAGGTGGATGGTGTTGTTTCTCTGTTGAATGAATCATTTTTTCCTGTTGAATATTGGATATCATTGCAAATAATTGCTGAATTATTCTCCAGGGTGGATGTTGAGTATCTCCCTCCATGCATTTAGGAAGAATTTCTTTTATGGGGACATGTTTGAAGAGTTTCTGATTTTTATTAAACTTCTATTATTATTATTGTTATTATTATTAAGGAAAAATCAATTTTTTAATATTCTAAATTTTCGGTAAACATAAGTTGCAGTTCTGGGGCATTTGTGTAACATTTGGGATGATCTAAGATTTCTCCACTCTATTTTGTGAGGCATATCTTTTTCTTTCAGCTCCCATATCCTTGTTGCAAGGAAGTTGTTCTCTTTATCTTCTTTCTGAAAGATTCCATGTGGACGTAAAATCTTTGCTTGAAGTCACCCTGGGTCATCCCAACATATCTGTCTGTGCTTATAGGGTGATTCGCAACTGTAGTTGTTACCTTAGCCTCATATATCCTACTGATCTAATGTTAATTTCTGATTTAGAGGGCAGTCTTTTTTTAGTTCTACAAGAACATGAAGGGTTTGGGTTTGGTTTAGATTTTGATGTAATAAGTAATATTCATGAGAGTCCCATGAGTACTATTTTTACCGTATTTTTTTAAATTATTTTATTTATATCTATTTTGGGGTGGGAAGTGTTTATCTATGTAAGTCTAAGAAAGTTTTTTTACCGACATTGTGTTTTAAACTGTTTTAGAAAAAGGGAGCGTAGATACCAAATTATCTTTCTTTTTCTGTTTTTTGATTATTATGATTTGGGGATGTTATCTATGTAGTATATTTTTTGCTTTGAATCCACTATTTAAGTAATGCTTTATTGTATATGGGGCCGGCCCTTATCAAAAATATCTTTGGTTGGATGATAAAGGTTATTCCCCCCCCAACATTAGGACCGTAGAAATCTCAGACTTCCCAAAATAGATATAATAAATATTAATAGAAATACGGTAAAAACTAGCTACTCATGTGGACTCTCAATGAAATCACTTATTACATCAAAATCTAAACCAAACTCAAACCCTTCATGTTCTTGTAGAACTAAAAAAGACTGCCTCTAAATCAGAATGTAACATTAGATCAGTAGTATATGAGGCTAAGGTAACAACTACAGTTGCGAATCACCCTATAAGCACAGACAGATATGTTGGGATGACCCAGGGTGACTTCAAGCAAAGATATTTACGTCCACATGGAATCTTTCAGAAAGAAGAATAAAGAGAAACAACTTCCCTTGCAACAAGGATATGGGAGTGAAAGAAAAAAGATATGCCTCACAAAATAGAGTGGAAAATCTTAGATCATTCCAAATGTTACCAAATGGCTCCAGATAGCAACTTTATGTGTTACCGAAAAAATTTAGAATATTAAAAAATTGATTTCCTTTAAATAATAATAACAATAATAATAATAGAAAGTTTAAATAAAAAATCAGAAATCTTCAAACAATGTCCCCATAAAAGAAAATTCTTCCTAAATGATGGAGGGGAGATACTCAACAATCCACCCTGAGAATAAATTTCAGCAATATTTGCTAAATGATATCCAATATTTCAACAGGAAAAAATGATTTCTTCACAGAGAAACAACACCATCCACCTTTATATTATGTTGGGATAAAAACTTAAAAGACTCTACATAAATATATTAAAATGGTTTTTTGAAGACATATGCATCCTTTGCCAAACGGAATTAATTTAAAAAATAAAAAATAAAAATAAAAAATGAACGTTTTTTTTCAATTTAAAAAAAAACGCCTATTTTTTTCAAGTTAAAAAAGTCCTTTTTAACGAATAAAGGGAGGCAACTTCGTTGGCAATACTTCAACAAAAAAATTCAAATTTTTAAAAATAATAACAGCGTCCGTAAAACTAACCGACATTATTACAATCCCAAATGTGACATTGAGTAAAAGAACTCCAACAAACACCATAGGATCTTACTCCTCAGCCTGATGATTGCTTTGGCATGAAACCGCGGTCGTGATAATGAACATTGATCTATGAAAACATGTAATAAATAAATAAATATATATATATATATATAATATATAATATATATATATATATATATACTAAACACCTCCGTGAGAGCAGCAAGTGAACGAGGCGAATTTCTTAAGTGTAGTTTAAGCAGGTTTGAATTCAGAGTTTTTCTTCTCTTAGGCCTGCCTACCTAGCCAAGGTTAAAGACACAGTTGCATTAACTATCTACCCATAGCTGGAGGCATAATTAAAATGGGAGGCATATCTTTCCCAAGCGGTATTATCACTAAATGTGAAATGTATAACACCTATCTAGGATTTGAATTGTGTCCACGGGCCCATTTCCCTACAACTTACTACATTTTAACACAATCGCTCATACGCTATAATGATATGAAGATAACAGGGATGGAGTAAATCCGACAGATAGGTAAGCGATAAAGGAAAATGGACAAAAGGAATATCTCAACAAGTAGATGTAGGAGATATATTTCAGTTCCGCGTTAAGTGGACTCACCAGTCAGTATATTAAAAGCATAGTAACATACATGTTGTATTTATAGAAGAGAAAGTGAGTGGTGCGGGAGAGTTTGGTGATGAATTCAGGGGGAAGGGAATAGTTTGTGAGGATTTTGGGTTGGTCAGAGGACATCTATCATGGAAAGGTGAGGGGAAGAGCAAAAGAATTGGAATTTGTTCGGGGTGATAAGATGAGGAGATGGCCTGGATGCTTGTTGGGAGAGGGGTGTGGTAGAAGAGTTGGGTTAAAATTTCTTGGTTGCTAGACAGAAAATTTTTTGATTCATATATGGAGAGTGGGGAAATAGTATGAGAAGGTTGTGGTGGGGGGCAAAGATTAAGCTGTCAGTATATGGTAGGTGTAGATAGATTTGATCTTTGAGGTTGGGAAGGAAAAGAGACAGATGAAATGGAAGAGAATGGTCATTATAGTTATATAGTTTGGGCTAGGATTTGTGTGTAGGAGACTGCGCTCGATTGTTTAAGCTCATTTTCGGGTGATGGGCTTATAATTTCATTTTCCCGCCGACATTATACCTAATGGCGCTTTTTGCGATTGAATATATCGATGTTACAGAATCCGGTTTAATGTTTACGGTCTTCCGATGTGTTCTAGTTGATAGCTGATCGCATAAGGACGTCTTAGATTTTCTTTGTGATGGGGACTTGATAGAAATTAAGTGTGTGATATTGGTCTGCAATGTCCTTGTGAATAATGCAATTTAGGTTATCGGTGTGTTTTTATCGATCTCTTATCTCCTTGACAACGTTGGGTGAGACTTGGGTTGGGTTCTCTAAATGTAAAACACTTGTTCCTAGTTATTGCATGGGATGGTGTAGAGGTGCCGGGCGTTGGGAGTATACGGGGGTTGTTGGAGCATTTGTTGGGTGTGGAGGAGTTAGTTGAGGTCCGCAAGTTCACCCACAGACGCACTTTATACTACCCTACGAACACACAAACCAAAACCACGTTTATGAACAAACCTAAGCCAGCCCTAGGAATAAAAGTTATATCAAAACCTAACTCCAAACAATCAAGGACCTCTGTGTGTGTGTGTGTGGTGTGTGTGTGTGTAATGTGTGTGGAAGGCCTGAGGGTGTATATATTATAATCAGCAACATTCAACATCACTGAACATCCCTTCATACTTTTACTCATACAAATATTTCATGTCCTGAAGAAGGTTTTAATTTTTAAAAACACGAAATACTTAAGGTATCTTGTACAATAGAAGGTTTCCATCGTTCCATGAATCCTGGTTTGTTTCTTCTGAAAAGTGTTCTCACACACACACAACCACACACACACACACAAATTTATATATTATATATATATATAATATATATATATATATATATATATTAAGAAGATCCTGCAGGGAGTAGCTCATAGTGAATCTCTTAATCATATATATATATATAAATACTAATATATTAAGAGATATATACTATATATAATATATATATATATATACGCATATATATTAAGAGATCATTGACAGGGAGTATATATTAAGATATATATATTATATATAATATATATTATATATATATATATATATATATATAGTTAACGAGATATATTAATTAATATATATATAATATATATAGTATAAAATATAGTATTTATAGTATTAAGAGATCACTGACAGGAGTATCTCATTAGTGGATCTCTTAATATATATAATAATATATATATATATATATAGTATTATCTGATATTAATATCACTGACAGGGAGATATATTAAGATATATTATATTATTATATATTATATAAGAGATATATATTAAGATTATATATATATAGTAAATATATATTTAAAGAATCACTGACAGGGAGTATCTCATTAGTGATCTCTTAAATATATATATAATTATATTATACTATATATAATAGTATATATATATATATATTTATATATATATATATAATTAGAGAATCACTGACAGGGAGGTAGTCGTCATTAGTGTTTGTATTTACTTTTTCTTTTATACATAGAATATAGAAATCTTTTTGATACATGTGTCTGAAGGAATTGTTGAATTTGTTCATTTCCAGGCGCTGTTGTTTAAGTCCAAATATAGGTAATCGATACTAATCACCTAAAAACCGAATTTTAATTGCACACTACAAAGAGAATATTATAGATATTTCAAAAGTTTCCTGGTGGGGTTTTTCCCGCTAACATAAATCCATATTTTGTCAATTAAACCAATTTCTATAATCAGTAATCGAAGCTGACGTTTTACACAAATATTATATATTCCATACCTCAAATAATGCAAAATTTAAGTAAAAACACGATGCGTGACAAGTTCTAGCAACATTGCTTTGGAGTTTTCTTCCTATTTGTGTAAAACGTCAGCTTCTGATACTGATTATAGAAATGGTTTAATTGACAAATATGGATTATGTTAGCGGGAAA
>CM042138.1:69607590-69648317 GCA_023376005.1 Doryteuthis pealeii | reverse complement strand
ATATAGTATGTATATAATTGAACTTATGTATATAGTAAAATTATTTATAAGTATAAAATAATTATACAGGTTGTGTGCGTATTAGTGGTTTTTTTATAAAGGAATGCACACACACAGCGCGCGTGGCCGCACTTTCATATATATGTATATTAATGCAAATAAGTCATGCCAACTATTAGTTTTCGCTTAGTAGCTATCATCAGGGCAAGAATCTGAGTTACGCGCTAGTGTTTACTTATAAGATAGCATGATATATATATATAATATATTTCATTGTAATCCCTCTATTTTTATGAATTAATATGTTCCATTCCCATTAGGTTGTGTGTCCGGGGAAGCGGACGCCCAAATTGGAAGTCGTTTGTCCTGGAGGTGACCTTGCGCTTGTAATCCTGCGATGGGCCGTCAAGAGAAATATAGTTAAGTTGTCTGCGCGGTGAATTACCATTACAATTGACTAGATGATTTGGCATACTTCCGTTTGTCGCGTGGGATGGTGGCTCAGATGTGAGTTTCTGCTCTTTCATCTGCTGTCACTGGTTCAATCTCTAGTGGCGGAAAGATTTGTGGTCATGTCACTGCTTGATAAGACAGAAGGAGGTCGTACAACAGCTGATCATGCTCCGGATGTCGCACATGGTGTTTGCCAAGTTGTCCTGGTCAATGGTAATTCAATCAATTATCAATGTAATGTCCTCTTATTTTATGAAACATATATTATATATATATATATATATATATATAATATATATATATATGAACTTTACTACTTCTTAATATAAATTTCTTAATAAATATTTTTCATATTTAAACTCGTTATTTCAGCTTAGTAAATATCTATCTAAATTTATACTATTTTAATGGTTAGTTGTGAGAATTTTGATTTAAGAAAAGTTTTAAGAAAAGTTTTTGAGTGAAGTTTAATATGCAGATTAATAACTAATATTAACTTATCTCTGAAATCTAATAAAACTATCTTTGTTTTTTTCTATAAATGTATGTTTAAACATGGATGTAGGGAGGATCTAATAAACGGTCAAAACAGAAATAAGAAAGTTATTTAGATGCCAGGGAATGTCCTACATAAGAGATATCAAAGAAGTTTTGCAAAGATCATGAACGACAAGAGAGGCTGTTAAGAAACATGAGCAAAGGGAAATATTTTAAGATTTACTTTCAGATCACCAGATGAACGTAAACTCAAAGTGAGTTATGGGAGAAATAGTCCAGCTTTTGACTCGCGCTCAGATCTCTTATAAGGAGAAATTGAGAGAGTTAAAGATGTAAAGAGATATGAAGATTTATGAACCACGATCGTTTACAAAAAATCTCCTTGGAACCTGCTATAATAAAGCAAATATTTTAAAGCGTCAAAATTGGGGCAAGGATTGTATGAAAAATAGTGTTTTTAACGGACGAATAACGGTCGGTAAGTTTAAGGAACAAGATTATCATACGTGAACGATAGCGAATGAATGAAAACATCGGATTAAATGTAAATAAAGTTTAATCACTAGCGTTAGCACTGTTTTTTGCGTGTGATGGTGGGGCGCACACATACCATCAGCTCCTCACTTTACCGACAGATCTATGTGCTACTCATACACTGAGTTGGCGAGGGTCCGGTAATCGAACAAGGTTCATATATATATTATATATATATATATATATTATGGAACTTGTTGATACAAGGTATATATAGTTATATATATATTATATATATATATATATATAATATATATAATGGTTGTATGTATGTATAAATATGAACTTGTTCGATATATATCTCATATCATATATATAATATATATATATATATATATATATCATAGTGTGAAGATTGGTCCACTGTTTCAGCTTTGCTGGACATGGTGTACAAAGGCAGATATTATTGGTAGAGTGCTCATTAAAAATGAGCTGTTATATAATATAATAGATAAATATTTAAAGGTTTTTACATATCTATTTATTAGGTGACAAAAGACAATCAACAACATATTGGTTTCATGCGATGCAAATCATCAGGTGAAGCTGTTTTCAAATATATATATATTAAATCTATAAATGTTTCAAATATATAATATATATATATATATATATATTATATAAGATGTTTCAAATATATATATATATTATATATATATATTATATATTATATATATTAATAATTATAATATTAATTTAAGTCATCCACAGACACGTGTTTCGGGCAAATATCATGCTCCTCAGTGTGGCTAGAGCACACTTCCTTGGGTAGGGTTCGAACTCAGTGAACACTTATAATATTATATATATAAAGGCTTTTATTATTATTATATATGCAAGTACGTATAAATAATTTTCTCTCTCTGTAATAAACAGAATAACTACAGAAGACATGAATGAACGGATGGATGGACCAAAATAATTAGACTGGATCTGAATTTAGAATGTGTCTGTGGCTAAAGAAGGCACTATAAATGCTGTAGAGAGACAATATGGAATTGAAAAGTCAACCAACTGTTTTGGATCATTCGAGCTAATTGTGCTAACTATTGGCGATTATAACAGACAAAACTTACTTTAGCATGCGTCCAGTTGCAGTCTTCACGTTTCAAAGAGAGTGGGTATTTCTAACAACGGCAATTGTGCTCTTATTCTACCTAAGCTTACCCGTTGATTCTTTGCGTATAAAAGATTTACAGGAGAGAATATCATCCAATGGTGTCCTTAATGTTCGGATTGAATCGATCGAAATTATCGTGCTGCTGCGAAGATTTAAAAATATATAACAGCAAAGCAGACCTATGGGAAAGCAATAAAACTAACATGTCGGAAATGAAACTGATAAAATAAAAAGATATATAACAAAATCAGTGGAAGGTGGTAAACGAGAATAACAACAAAGCACCGGGTTTTTAAGGAAACAATTAAAACTACCATGTTCGGAAAATTGAAACCTGCTGAAGTAAAAAAGAATTAACAAAGCAGATGGATAATAGATTACTATTCTGCCGCTGAAAGGACTTTAATATACATGGTGAAAACTTGAGTAACGGAATATAGTATCCATACTTTTATAAATTTACGTTTTAATACCTGTTTTGCTATTAAAACATTGAGTACTCTTCTATGCAAACCACATCTCTTAATTGCAATCCCATACTAATTTATATATATATATATAAGTAAAAGTCGTCGGGGCGGCCTAAATGTCGGTATCCGCCAATCAGCGAGGAAGTCTATCACCTTTTTTCACTAGCGCTATACAAAGAGATTGTTTTTTGCGTCTGGGTGGAGCACCAGATCTCCATTCAGCATCCTACTATACGCACAGATCCCTGTGCTACCTCCATATGCTGAGTTTGGCGAGGCCGGTATCGGACTAGGAACCTGCGTTTCTAGCCGAACGCTCTACGCTGAGGCTAACCGGCCTTAGATATAATACGTTCTGTAAGATTTAGTGAAAACACATAAATTGAGTAACAAAATAGTGTATCCATAATTTCAATAATTTTAGGTTTTTTATACCCAGCGGCGTGGTGTAATGGTTAAAGTCATGGGAATGGACTCGTTGCCAAGAGTTCAATCCTACACGCGGTTAACTGGAATTTTCACTTAGCGGTTAATCCGTGGAAAGGTTGAATCCAATTCTCTCTCCAGCTATGATGTAAGATAGAGGGCAACCGGGCTTTAACCTTGGTTAGGCAACGGTCCTAGGAGAAGGAAACTCTGAAACAACTGTTGAACTCCGCTTAAATAATAATTGACCTTGTGTCCATTACTACTCGTGGGAGCGGTTTGGTAAATATTATACTGTTTCTGCTATTATAGCATTCGAGTTTATTTTCTATAGATACACTTTTTTCTTTTTTTTTTTTCTATAAATTTTAATCTTTCAAATTTCAGTGTGAATTTTATTTCAAAAAATTTTGAAAATATCTTTGAATTAAAAAACTGTCGTCATTCTTATTATGGATGGATCTAGGGAAACTAATATCCTCTTCGTTTTTTTTTGGGAAAACTGTTGTTGTTTGTTGTTGTTGTTATTGACTTGCTCCCGTAAACGTAAAGGAAGGGAGTAAGGATTCTTTTTGGGGTCGATCTGACTTATGGAACGCTACTAGATTCTTGTGTACGTAAAACATAAGCCTCGGAACAGGCCAAACGCGGACGATCGTATATACAAGAAAATGCTAAATTAGTAATTTGGTTTTTTTGCTTAAAAAAAAAAAAGATTATTTTACGTATGTACGATCATCATAGAAATAATGTTTAGAGTCTTCCAAGACAATTGCATATTGGATCTTAAAGAGCTTGATTTTACATAAACGTTGATAAGATTATTTTTGAAGGCAAAATAATGCAATTTATGTTTGAAACAATATTTATTTAAATTTCTTTTTTTTTTTTCTTTTTTTTTCTCTTAATATTCTTGGAGTTAAAAAATCCATCTTCAAAGAGAAGTGTTTTATAGAGTTGAAAAGTTTCATCTGTGTTTTGTTAATCAACTGTGGTCTAATTCCGTTGAATTTGATGGAGATTTTTAAAAGTTCGCCGAGATCGTAAAGTTCCGTTTAAGTCCCTGTGAGTTGTTGTATTTTATAATTAATGCTTCTAACCACTACTAAAAACAAAAAAAATCTTAAAAACAGTTATGTATTTGGTCTGCCTGATGATAAATTTGGTATATGCATATATTAATTAAAAGTTTTTTCAATAATACTTTTACAGACATACAATAATTAACACATAGTTCATTTTTGATTTCATTTATCTTGTAGCTTTTATCTTCAATTTAATAAAAATTCGCTCATCTGAGTTCCTTGTCGGCTAGATGCTGTGGAATACTCCAACTAAACTCTTGCAGAGGAGTAAGACCCCCATCAATGGGCGTCCACCTAGTTAGCCGGGGGACAACCTGTGATGCTTAAGGATGGATATCCTGGTGACTTTGAGTCGTCCATAAACTGCACACGGGCTGTTGAAGAGGCCTCATTGCGATCAATTCGGCTGATCACGTCATAGTACGTGCTAGAAGGCGGGTGGCTGAAAGTTCTAGTGTCCTGTGTATGATGTTAAGGTGTATCTACTTGGTAAGGTTCCAATTTTTGGAGCTTCTGGGGGAGTGGAGTGCCCATTCATCGCATTATCCCGGGGTCGCACTCTGTCCCGGGGTCGTGTAGCTGTTTGGGTCACATCATGGGTTAAATAGATACTATTTTTTTTAAAAATAAACGAATAACCACCAACAATTGAATTAAAGAAAAACCCTCTTCGGCCCGTTCAATAATCCAAACAAACATAATCATGCCTATTTATAGTTTTTACTAAACTTAGCTTAGATGTGGACAGGCCGAAATATGGGCGCCCAATGTAATTCAACCTCACTAAAAATGGTCTGCTAACTAGCTTGCTCTAAACCCGTCAACATAACAACCATGCAGGTACCAGTCGGAATGTGGCTTATTTATAAATATTGCTTCAGTTTAGTTTTCTTGTTTAATGGCATATCGATGTTTCGTGTTTATTTAATGTCAAAACATCTCTCATCAGAGAGTAAGTAAGTGGTACTATTTAGTCCATAGCTTAAGGAATGATGATGTTTTAGTCCGAAATTTGGACGTTCAGACTTTGCTTTCTACTAGTTGCATCGCCAGCTATTTAACCACAGCACGACGGGGACTATAACCAGTGTATTACGTCTAGTCTGTATCATATCGTATGCTTATGTATTGTATGTATGTGTATGTATGTCTGAGATATTGTATAATAATGGCTTAATTAATTAATCATATTAAATTAATTCCACGATTAAATTTAAGATATAAAGCCCCGCTAGTTTTAATATTGCGGGAATCAAACGAGATATGCCCAACTGAAATTAAATATCTTATAAATATAAATATATAAAATGCCCTTATAATGAAGCGCTGAAACATAGTAAATTAATGGCCTGGGAAAATCTTTTTTGACGATAGCTTTTCCTAATGATCAGAATTTTAATAATAATATAATTAATAATATAATAATATAATAATAATAATAATCGAGTTTTCGCGAGCCGTTTAGCTGAGGGTCCTTTCCCACTGGAGTCTGAGTGATTAAAAAGTTCCTCAGATCTCCAGGACTCTCTGAAGTAATTCTAGCTATATTTTTTTCAGCAATAAGCTGTTTTCCTCCTCTTCTGGAATTTTTTTTTTTCATTCTTCTCTGAATTTACAGTTCCAGTCTGCTTTTCTCATAGCTCTTGGGACCGTTTCCAAGTGCATAAAAAAAAATCGTATCACTTTCATCACCCCTCAATAGAATACACAGCTTTTTCAATTCTCTTGAAAGGTCAGCCTATTTTCTATCTTTTCGTTTTCTTTCATCTTCACTGGCCTGTGATTGCCTGGATAACTGCTGTTCAAAATCTACCAGATGACAGTTCCCTTTTTTATTAATCAATACTCGATTCTTGGTCTTCTAGCTGCTGAATAAGCTGACTCTTTATTCTTCGAAGTTCCAGAAGGCAAAAATTATATGAAAGCAAAAAGTAGTAAGAACAAATTATCATAAAAGCAAACATAGATTGGACACAAATGCAAAATAGCAAGTGTAGAAAAAGTGGGTTAAAAGAATAAACATTCAATCACATAATACACAAAATGGCAGTAACCAGCACAAGAGAGTACCAGTCACGACTGGATGGGAAAGGTGATTCACTGAGAATTGTGGTAAGAAATTCAATCTCCAATACATCAATAAATGGTTTATGCACAAACCTGAATCTGGTCCTGGAGAATGAGACGCCAAAATTCTCTGGGACTTTGAGTACAAACAGATCACCCAATCCCGGTTAGGAGATCAGAACCTGGTGTTGATTAACAAGAAGAAGAAACTTGTCAATCTCGTTGGATTTAGCCGTCCGGCCAATCACCGAGTAAGAGTGAAAGAAAGATAACAAATACTTGACCTTGCCAGAGAACTAAGAAAACTGTGGACATGAAAGGTGAAGGTTTTGCCATGATGTAATTGGTGCCTTGGAACGTTCCCCACAGGTCTGGAAAAGAGTCCTGGGAGAATTGGAAATCAGAGGAAGAATCGAGACAACCATACTACTGCATTATTGAGATCTGCTAGAATACTGAGAATAGTCCTGGAGATGAGGAGACTTGCTGTCACTCAGCCTTCAATGAAGACCGGCTAATGAAGGTGTAAAAACTCGAATGGAGTGAAATAATAGTAAAATAACATGGGTTATTACTGATTTCCCCAGAAATTTGGGCATATCTGCTCTGCTTCCGGTTTTTTTTAGTGGGGTGTTTTGACTAGGAGTGGAAGATTAAAGTGGTATTTGGAGCATTGAGAGGGCATGGGTTAAAGAACGAATGTAGAGGAGAGTTGGGTTAATTTAAGTATATCCAGGGATAGGGAAATTCCCATTCTGGGGGTTTTCGGTTGGTCATTACAATAAAAGGGGAAACAAATAGGAAGAAACTCCAAAGGAATGTTGTTAGACTTTGTCACGGCATCGTGTTTTGTACTTTTAATATTTTTGCATTATTGAGGTTCATGGAATATATATATTTGTGTAAAACGTCAGCTTCTGATACTGATTATAGAAATGGTTTAATTGACAAATATGGATTATGTTAGCGGGAAAACCACAGAAACTTTTGAAATATCCATAATATTTCTCTTTGTAGTGGTGCAATTAAATTTGTTTTTAGTGATTAGTATCGATACTTATATTGGATTAAACAACAGCGCCTGGAATGAACAATATTTCAACATTCCTTCAGACACATGTATCAAAAAGATTTCAATTCTATGTATAAAAGAAAAAGTAATACAAACTAATGAGATACTCCTGTCAGTGATTCTTAATATATATATATATATATATATATTATATTATATATATATATATATATTATAATATATATATATATTAAAGAGATCACTAATGAGATACTCCCTGTAGTGATCCTCTTAATATCTATATATATATATATATATTATTTTATCTTAATATATATCTCTTAATATATATATATATATATTATATATACTTAATAATAATCTCCTGTCAGTGATATCTTAATATATATATTATATATATATATATATATATATATATATAATATTAAGAGTCACTAATAGAGATACTCCCTGTCCCAGTGATCTCTTATTATAATATATTATATATATATATATATATATATTATTAATATATATTCTTAATATCTATATATATAATATATTATTATTTATATTATAATATATATATCTAATTATACCCTGTCAATGATCTCTTAATATATATTATATATATTAGTTATATATATATAGTCTATTATATCTTATTATATATATATATAATATATTAAGAGATCACTAATGAGCTACTCTGTCAGTGATCTCTTAATATTAATATATATATATCTATATATATATATAATATATATATAATGTGTGTGTGTGTGTGTGTGTTGTGTGTGGAGAACACTTTTAAAGAAACAAACACAGGATGTCATGAACGAGGAAACCTTTATGTCGATACTTAAGTATTTCGTGTTTTTAAAAAATTAAAACCTTCTTCAGGACATTGAATATTTGTATGAGTAAAAGATGAAGGATGTTCAGTGAATGTTGAATGTGTTGATATTATATACACCCAGGGCCTCCACACACAATACACACACCACACACACACACACACATCACGAGGTCCTTGATTGTTTTGGAGTTAGTTTTGTATGACTTTTATTCCTAGGGCTGCTAGTTGTCATAAAGTGGTTTTGGTTTGTGTGTTGGTAGGTAGGGGATAAGTGTCCTGTGGGGTGAACTGGGACCTCACTACTCCCACACCCACAAATGCTCCCAACAACACCCGATACTCCAACGCCGGCATCTACACCATCCCATGGCAATAACTGGAACAAGTGTTACATTAGAGAAACCCAACGAAGTCTCACCCAACGTGTCCAAGGAGCATAAGAGATCGATAAAAACACACGATAACCTAAATGCATTATTCACAGACATTGCAGACCAATTCACACACTTAATTTCATCAAGCCATACACAAGAAAAATCTAGACGTCTATGCGAATCAGCAAATAATAGCACACATCGAGACGATAACATAAACCCGGATTCCTGTAACTCGATAATCATCGCAAAAGCTATAATTCGCGCAAATGAAATTAAAGCCATCACGAAAATGGTTAAAATGCAGTCCTACACACAAAAATCCTAAGCCAACTATATAACTAATGACCATTCTCTTCCATTTCATCTCGTCTCTTCTTTCCTTCCAACTCAAAGAATCAAAAATTCTATCTACACTCCATAAAACTGACAGCTTATTTTGCCCCCCACAACCTTCTCATACTATTCCCCATCTCCATATAATGAATCAAAAATTTTCTTCTAGCAACCAGATTTTAACCCACTTCTTCTACCACAACCCCTCTCCCAACAAGCATCCAGCCATCTCCTCATCTATCACCCCGGAACAAATTCCAATCTTTGAATCTTTCCCCCTCCACTTTCCATGATAGATGTCCTCTGACCAACCAAATCCTCACAACTATTCCCTTCCCTGAATTCATATACCAATCTCCCGCACCCACTCACTTTCTCTTATAAATACAAATGTATGTACTAATGCTTTAATATACTGACTGGTGAAGTCCACTTAACGCGGGAACGAATATATCCCTACTCTACTTACTTGTTTGAGATATTTTTTGTTTCCATTTTTTCCTTTATCCTTACCTCATTCTGTCGGATTTACTCCATCCCTGTTATCTTCAATCAATATATGCGTACGGAGCGTGTGTTAAAATGAGTAGAGTTGTAGGAAATGGGGCCGTGGACACGAATTCAAATCCTAGATGAGGATGTTTACATTTCAACATAGTGATAATACCGTTGGGAAAGATATGCTTCCATTTTAATATGCCTCGAGCTATGGTAGATAGTAATGCAAACTGTGGTCTTAACCTTGGCTAGGTAGGCAGCCTAAGAGAAGAAAAAACTCTGGAATTCAAACCTGTTAAAAACTACACTTAAGAAATTTCCGCCTCGTGTCACTTGCTGCTCTCCGGAGGTGATATATATATATATATATTATATATATATATATATATATATATATTTATTTATTTATTTTACAATGTTTTCATAGATCAATGTTCATTATCAGCGACCGCGGTTTCATGCAAAGGCAATCATCAGGCTGAGGAGTAAGATCCTATGGTGTTTGTTGGAGTTCTTTTCTCAATGTCACATTTAGGATTGTAAATAATGTCGGTTAGTTTTACGGACGCTGTTTTTATTTTAAAATTTGAATTTTTTTGAAGTAATGCCAAACGAAGTTGCCTCCCTTTATTCGTTAAAAAAGGACTTTTTTTAACTTTGAAAAAAAATAGGGCGTTTTTTTTTTAAATTGAAAAAAACGTTCTATTTTTTAATTTTTTTATTTTTTTATTTTTAAATTAATTCCGTTTGGCAAAGGATGCATATGTCTTCAAAAACCATTTTAATATATATGGTAGAGTCTTTTAAGTTTTTATCCAACATAATATAAAGGTGGATGGTGTTGTTTCTCTGTTGAAGAATCATTTTTTCCTGTTGAAATATTGGATATCATTGCAAATAATTGCTGAATTTATTCTCAGGGTGGATGTTGAGTATCTCCCTCCATGCATTAGGAGAATTTTCTTTTATGGGACATTGTTTTGAAGATTTCTGATTTTTTATTTAAACTTCTATATTATTATTGTTATTATTATTAAAGGAAATCAATTTTTTTAATATTCTAAATTTTTCGGTAACACATAAGTTGCAGTATCTGGAGCCATTGTGTACATTTGGGATGATCTAAGATTTTCCCTTCTATTTTGGTGAGGCATATCTTTTTCTTTCAGCTCCATATCTTGTTGCAAGGGAAGTTGTTTCTCTTTATCTTTCTTTCTGAAAGATTCCATGTGGGACGTAAATCTTTGCTGAAGTCACCTGGGTCATCCCAACATATCTGTCTGTGCTTATAGGGTGATTCGCAACTGTAGTTGTTACTTAGCCTCATATACTACTGATCTAATGTTACATTTCTGATTTCGAGGGCAGTCTTTTTTAGTTCTACAAGAACATGAAGGGTTTGAGTTGGTTTAGATTTTGATGTAATAAGTGTTTTCATGAGAGTCACATGAGTAGCTATTTTTTACCGTATTTCTATTTAATATTTTTATTATATCTATTTGGGATAGTTCTGAGATTCTACGGCTAATGTTAGGACTATCATCCAACAAAGATATTTTTGATAAGGCGCCCATATTACAATAAAGCATTACTAAATATGGATTCAAAGAAAAAATATCTACATAGATAACATCCCCAAACATAATATTCAAAAAACAGAAAAGAAAAGATAATTTGGTTTACGCCCTTTTTCTAAAACAGTTAAAACAAATGTCGGTAAAAAATTTCTAGACTTAATAGATAAACAACTTCCACCCCAAAATAGATATAATAAATATTTAATAGAAATACGGTAAAAACTAGCTACTCATGTGGACTCTCAATGAAATTACTTATTACATCAAAATCTAAACCAAACTCAAACCCTTCATGTTTTCTTGTAGAACTAAAAAGACTGCCCTCTAATCAGAAATGTAACATTAGATCAGTAGTATATGAGGCTAAGGTAAACAACTACAGTTGCGAATCACCCTATAAGCACAGACAGATATGTTGGATGACCAGGGTGACTTCAAGCAAAGATTTTACGTCCACATGGAATCTTTCAGAAAGAAATAAAAAGAGAAACAACTTCCGCTTGCAACAAGGATATGGGAGCTGAAAGAAAAAGATATGCTCACAAAATAGAGTGGAAAATCTTAGATATCCCAAATGTTACACAAATGGCTCCAGATACTGCAACTTATGTGTTAGAAAATTTAGAATATTAAAATTGATTTCCTTTAATAATAATAACAATAATAATAATAGAAGTTTAAATAAAAATCAGAAATCTTCAAAACAATGTCCCATAAAAGAAAATTCTTCCTAAATGCATGGAGGGAGATACTCAACATCCACCTGAGAATAAATTCAGCAATTATTTGCAATGATATCCAATATTTCACAGGAAAAAATGATTCTTCAACAGAGAAACAAACCATCCACCTTTATATTATGTTGGTAAAAACTTAAAAAGACTCACATATATATCAAAATGGTTTTTTGAAGACATATGCATCCTTTGCCAAACGGAATTAATTAAAAAATAAAAAATAAAAAAATAAAAAATAAACGTTTTTTTTCAATTTAAAAAAAACGCCCTATTTTTTCAAAGTTTAAAAAAAGTCCTTTTTTAACGAATAAAGGGAGGCAACTTCGTTGGCATAACTTAAAAAAATTCAAATTTTTAAAAAAATAATAACAGCGTCCGTAAACTAACCGACATTATTTACAATCCTAAATGTGGACATTGAGTAAAGAACTCCAACAAACACCATAGGATCTTACTCTCAGCCTGATGATTGGCCTTTGGCATGAAACGCGGTTCGCTGATAATGAACATTGATCTATGAAAACATTGTAAAATAAATAATATTAGCTCTTACAAAACTGTGATTGAGCACTGGTAATTTTCTTGTTTCATGGGCAAAAAATTTTGTTTTAACATATATAATATATATATATATATATATATATATATATATATATAAGAGAGAGAGGAGAGAGAGAGAGAAGGAGAGAGATATGCATGTTGAATTAAACAAAAGACACATCTCCTGTTTAACAATTTTATTTGTGAGTTTTTTCAAGTTGGGAAAGGTGATATATGCATTTAAAATGTGTGTACTGCATTGGAAATTAATTTTGTTTAGGGTGGCTTTGTATTGTTTTTGTATCAGCTTCTAGTAATTTGGAGTTTTTGTTTATTTTTTTTCTTTGTGGCAGAATGTGTGTATTTTCCGTTAGAATATTTCGGTAATTAGAGTGGGGGCATGATGTAATTTTAGGTGTTGTAAAAATGGAGCCTATTTATCTTGTTAAATTGAGAGTTAGACGACGTGACTATGGGTTGAGGTAAAACGATGATGGTATTTTGCATTCTTCTGGATCCTGCAATCTCCTTAAGGGACATTTAAATCTGTATACTACATTGGTGTTCATTGGCCACTTGTCCTGGGGAGAGGAATTGTTGCGGACAATGCGAGGTTAGTTGTTTTGAATTTTTGTGTAATAAATATATAATTTTACTTATTATCAGACGTGTTGCAGTATATTATTCCGAATTATTTTGAAATACATACATTCTGCACAAGAAAAATAAACAAAAATTCCAAATACTAGAAGCGTTTAACATAAAACAATAACAAATAACTTAAAATAGATTAATTTCCAATGCAGTACGCAGAATTTTTAAAATGTATATAGCACTTTCCCATCATTCTTCTCCTTCCACTCCACATCCATTAATATAATTTGAAAAACTGGAACACATACCTGATGAGGCACTTCGAAGTGCCGAAAAGTACTCGGGAATGAACTTTTGGTGACTATATCCACGAATTCACACAAATATTAAAAAGTTGGCCAGAAACTTGAAAAATCAGCAAATAAATTGTTAAAGAGATGTGTATTTTGTTATATTTAACAGTGCAATAATGAAAAATGTTCCCAATCCACACAACACACACACACACACATATATTATATATATATATTATTATATTATATATTCATATATATTTTGAATTGTAGGGAGTTTTCGTGTATGCTTCAAGTATTACGATGACAGTTATATAAGAATAGTGGAGTATTTGGAAGCAATTAAAGTATAAATGAAGATAAACAATAACGATTAAAAAAAACCTTTTTGATCATTATTTTTTAATTCTAAACGTTCATGTTTCAAAACCCAAACAAAAGGACCTTAAAAACATCTCAAAATCACAGAGATATATCCTATTAACTCTACAGAAAACACCTACGAAGAGAAATCTTTTGGTTTAATAACGTAAATAATGTTTCCGCTGGACAACAGCAAACGGAACAAAATGGTGACAGAACATTCATCACAATTCCAAAACACTAGATCTTTAAACCACAGAACACGATAGCTATACTTCAGCTTGAAAATTTTGGCAGATGAACTTTTTTTTTTTAATTTTTAAACCAGATATCCTATCGACGCATAAGATATGAATACGACAATAATCTAAGAATGCTTTTGAAAGAAAAACGCTTCTTCGAAGGGCTTTTATCGGCAGCGAAGAAATTCATCGGGATGTAAAGTTTACACAAGTCAGGGAGATGATTCAAATCCTGGGGAGGCCTGTTGCATTTTCAACTTTATGGTGCTAACTACTCGAGGAAGGTACAGTCAACTCCTAATTCCAGTAGGTTTATATAGTAGGGCAGACTGTGTTTTTAAACTTAGTTTTGCCAACGGCGGACAAGGAAAACTCTGAATTCAAACCAAAATGTGCTCTCTTCTAGTTAGTCAAACTACATTGAGGTCTCCTTCTCCTCATCTCCCTATTCTCCTATCCAAAACAAATGGCTAAATAATAATTTCATTATCTACATTTTTTAATTAGCGTGTTCGATCCTCACTTGGTTTCCCATACTTAGGATTTTGTGTCACATCCTGCCCGTGGGCGAATTGAGTTGAGTAAAAGGGCGTTCCATCGTTTGAGTAAGGGTTAACAAGCTATTCCGTTTAGAATCATTACTTATTGAATGAGGTCAATCTTCATAGCTTAATATCTTCGGGAAGAGTTACTAAATCGCACTATTCTCCCTCAGCTTGGTAAATAATAAGGAAGACTGGGGTCATACCTTAAGTATGGAAACCGGTCAAGCCAGGAAAAACTGAATTCAACCAAGATGCTGCTTTCTTGTTAGTAAAATACTTTGAGACACTCTTCCTCTCCTCCAGTTTCAGCTTGAAATCTCAAGATTGATTTACAAAAAATAATAGAAAACTCAGGAGATCCTTCAACACCATAGATTTCAACACGGCTAAAAAACAGATTGATTTTTGAATTTAACAAAGTTTAAAGGGGTTTAATCAGTTGGGAGAAATTCATTTATCAGTTGGGAGAAATTCAGTGTGGTGTAATGGTTACCACTTAGATGAACACGTTAAATCTGGACGAGGATGATTGGGCATTTACATAGCGTAATACCCATGGAAAAGAATACGAATCCAATTATTCTCCCTCCAAGCTATGGATATGAGTAAATGCAGACTGGGCTCTTTAAACTTAGTAATGGCCAACCGGTGCTAGGAAGAAGAAGAACACTGAATTCAAACCAAAGGGTCTATCTTCCCGTTAGTCAAATATTTGAGACTCCTGCCTCCCACTACCTCCTCTTTCCCCTCCTACTAGCCAGCGTGACCCCAATATTTTATACATCCATCAATGGTGTTATAGTTAGCAAACTAAAAACGACGTTATTATAAAACAAATCCAACACTAAATATTCAAACCACAGAAACGAAGCTATCACCTCCGAGCCTTGAGATTTGCAGCTGGAATTTACAAAGAAAAGAAGAAATCATAGATCCTATCGACCCATAGATATGAATTACAACCAAAACCAGAATGATTCCAAAGAAAAAGGCTTCTTAGGAGCGTCGATAAATTCTACAGAGGAATGAAAGTCCAATTCCACAAGGACGCCTACATGCCAATTTGCCCTAAAAACTATTGAAAAAAGGGACTAACCACATTAATTCTCAGACAAAGGTGATGGAATTGTACCATGGTTACAGATAGATTACGAAAATAAATAGATTTTGTACTTAATAATATCAACATCTATCAAAGATTTAAGATTCCAAGATAATTAAGAAGAAATACAAGAAATCATAAAATTTAAGTAACCAGTTAAATACAAAAAAAACTTTTGGTTATCTTAGACCCAAACACATACAAAATGAAGAGATCCTACCAATCACACAAAAAGCCCCTTAGATATTCAAAATCCGAAAACCTACCAGAGGGAGAGGTCCTAAGAGAAAAGTCCATACAAAATGAATCAAGCCAAATGTTGGATATCAAAAATACATAATCTAAACGAATAAACAAGACAAGAAACAACTTGAAAAAAGAAAAGTCTAAATCAGTTTAACACTTAAGACCATTTATGAAAAAGTGCCCTCAGGATATTCAAATACAAACACCAAAGAGAGGTTTTGAGTTTGGTTTGAAGTTTTTGTTTAAGGCATATCACCCCTGTGGGCCATTTAATGCCAAAAAGGTTATTTTTGGATTTCCAAGACTTTAAGGTGTGGTCTATGGAGATAATTGGTTTTTGTTTGTTATATTTTGTTGAAAAGGTATTTTTTTAATAAAATTTAAATGTTTTGTCAGGGTTTGTATTCTTGAAGAGTCTTCAGGTTTCAAGCTTGATAAGTAATTTGCGCGAACCAAATTTATACTAAAAGAAAAGACCCTTAAAGACCAAAGTATATAAAAAAGGGCCTTTAGGATATTTAAACTTCAAACATTTACAAGAGAAAGAAATGTAACACTAAAAATCATTCGAAAAGTACATTATTCTCACGATTCAAAGAACTACATTCTGAATAATTAAGCCCTGTTGGCTGGGGCTCCTAGCATCTCCTGACATGCAACACTCCACTTTGGGCTTACTTAGGCCTAGACGAGCAGTTTTGGAGAGACCCTGCCAGATCAATCGGCCGGTCACGTCAAGCCGCCGGGCATCTATATAATTGTCTCAACTCTACTTGAACTTATGGTAAGCGCAACCCTTTTTACCATTATGTCTAGAAGCGATATCTGGGGTCCTGAATGTACTGAGTATGACGTTAAACTCTATCTGATGGTGAAAGGTTCCCAATACAGTGCTCTGGGAAATTGTGGAGTACCCCTTCACACCATTAATTCCTAGGTCTAGTCTTACCCAGGATTGGGTTAAGGCACCTGTTAGGGGTCCCATTTTATTTTGGTTAAATATGAAAAATGGGATTTAGAAAATTGTGTTTAAAAAATTGAGTCTTAAAATAATTGAATACTCAATAAAGAATAACCAAAACATGTGATAAGCATAAAATAACCAAAAGGGTTGATATCTGTAAAAATTCCAACCAAGCAATCGAACCTTCAGAGAAGTTCCTAACAATTCATCAAAAAGAGCCCTTAGGATATTCAGGCCTAAAACACCCCCCCACTAGAGCCGATAGATGCTAACCAATTCATTCAAAAATTCCTAAGGATCTTAGCCCTATACACTTACGAGGGGAAAAAACACGAATGAATAACCTTGAGAATGAAACCTACACCATCTTATCACTTATAACAATTTATAACAAAGTGCCCTTAGGATAATTCAGTTAGCAAACATTCAAACGAAGTAAGAAATGTACTCGGAAATCCATTCAAAAACACATTAGCCCTTATCGATTCAAAGAATGACATTTAAATTATAATAACCAAAACCGATAACAAATTAAAAAAGAGAACAAGAATAATAAATAATATAAATATATAAAAGAATTGTCACTATGGTTACAAGTACCTACATCACAAAAAATAGAATCACTGTAATTAATGATACAACGCATACCAAAAGAATTAAGATCCCAAAGGTCTTACTCAAACAAGAAAAGAACTAAGATTTTAACTGGTTAATAAGGAAGTTTTTTTTTTTAAAATGTATACAGAATGCAACGACAAAAATATGTGAAATGCAAACAGATCTCCGTCCTGAATATGAACTAAGTATCCTACGTAAAGGTAACCATAACACTACGCCTGGTTTCTCGCTGCTGATAAAGAATCCCTTGAAGAAAGCCCTTTTTCTTTCAAATCATTCTGGTTTTGGTTGTAGTTTAATATCGATGGTGTCGATAGGAGATCTGAGTTTATTCATTTTTTTAAAGTTCCATCTGCAAAATTTCAAGCTGAAGGTGATATCTCCGTGTTCTGTGGTTAAAGATCAGTGTTTGATTTGGTTGATGAATAAGGTCTGCTGTATCCATTTTGTTCCGTTTGCTGTTATTGTCCCAAGTGGGGATAACTTCAATTTTACTTATCAAAACCAAGAGATTTCTCTCGGAAGTTTTTTTTCTTTCTCATAGAGTTTAATAGGATATATCCCCTTGTGATTTGCAATTTTTTTAAAATGTCCCTTTTATTTAGTTTTTTTTGAAGCATGAACGTTTAGAATAAGCTTTTTTGAATCATTAATTTTTATCTTTATTCTTATTTCTTTACTTGGTTCAAAAATCCACTATTCTTTATTTATTCTTATATTTATTACTTGAAGCATATACGGGATTCCTAACAAATTTCAAATATATATATATTATATATATATATATTATATATATAATATACATTTTGAGAGGGATGATATAACGGAACGAAAAAAAAAACGAATGAATCCCAATTTTTACTGTCGAGAAAATGTAGAAGTTACCAATAAGTTATAATAAAGAATGATATAAAAATGCTTAAATTATATTTAAGAACTGATTTAGAAAGCCGATAAAACAGAAAATATCCGCAATTTGGACATTTAGGCACCCCCTTTTCGATCTCAATTTGTGGACATTTTTTTCCATTTACACCGTCCAAAATTCGGTTAATTGTTAACAGAGGATTTTAGTTGTTTTTTTATTTTAATTGTACCCTAACCCTAACCATAACCCCTAAACCCTAAATCCTTAACAAACAAACGGATTTTGACAGTGTAAATGGAAAAAATGTCCGCCACGAATCGAATTCGCAAAAGGGGTGCCTAAAAGGTCAATATGGTCCCATTTCGCCGAGAAGGGTAACTCTGCTGAACAAGCAGATGTAAACAAAAAACATTACACAAGGAACGTCAACGCATTTTTTTAACGGTTGGAGATGTCATTTTAAACGTTTTGTACCAACACCCGTTTCCAAAGTTTCAATATATATATATATATATATATATATATATAATGATGAGGAAATTATCCGACAATATGTGAAGAAAATGTTTCAAAATATAAACAGACACAAAATGTAAGATCAAAGGAAAAATGTTAATGTCTACACTTAAGTATTTTCGGTTTAATGAATAAACCAACCCCCCCTCATCGGGAAAATGCAAGAGAAAAATTTGTAAGGGAGAAAAACATGAAAAATGTTGAGTGTATGTGAATGTGTGAATATAATCCATTTACCAGTATTTTTTTTATATGTGCATTATAATATATATATATATATATAATATTATAATATATTAACTTAAGTATAGATATATACATTTTTCCTTTGAATCTTAACATCTTGTGTCTGGTTATATTTTTGAAACCATTTTCTTCATATAATAGGGCCGGGTTTAGCTCAGTCGGTAGAGCGTCGGCTAGAAACCACATGTTCCTAGTTCGATTCCGGTCCTCGGCCAATTCAGCGTTTGATGTAGCACAGGGATCTGTGTGGTAAAGTAAGGAAGCTTGATGGTAGGGTGTGGCGCGCTCCACCTCAGATGCGCAAACAATCTCCTTGGTCTAGCGCTAGTGAACAAGGGATAGACTCCCTCGCGATTGGCTTGATACCGACTTTAGGCGCCCCGACGATCTTTATTATATAATTATATATATATATTAATCATCAACAGCAACAGTGTTTTGAACGTTTATGTCTCTATACTTAAGTATATATATATATATATATATATAATATAAATATAATATAAATGCACTAATAAAAAATCGGTAATAGCATTATATTCAACACATTCACCATCACTCAACATTTTCATTTTCTCTTACAAAATTTTCTCTTGCTTGTCCCGATGATGGTTTATTCATAAACCGAAATACTTAAGTGTAGACATATACATTTTTCCTTTGATCTTAACATTTGTTCTGTTATATTTTTGAAACATTTTCTCACATATTGTCGGATTAATTTCCTCATCATATATATATATATATATATATATATTATATTGAACTTTGGAACGGGTGTTGTACAAAACGTAAAATGACAATCTCCACCGTTAAAAAAATGCGTGCTACTTCCTTGTGGTAATGTTTTTTTTTACATCTGCTTGTTCAAAGTCAGAGTTACCCTTCTCGGCGAAATGGACCAATATGACCTTTAGGCACACCCTTTTTGCGAATCTCGAATTCGTTGGGGACATTTTTTCCATTTACACTGTCAAAATCCGTTTGTTGTTAGGATTAGGGTTAGGGGTTATGGTTAGGGGTTAGGGTTACAATTAAAAAAAACAACTAAAAATCCTCTGTTAACAATTAACCGAATTTTGACGGTGTAAATGGAAAAATTGTCCCCACAAATTGAATCGCAAAAGGGGTGGCCTATGTCAAATGTCGGATATTTTCTGTTTTATCGGCTTTCTAAATCAGTTCTAAATATAATTAAGCATTTTTATATCCATTCTTTATTATAAACTTATTTGGTAACTTCTACATTTTCTCGACAGTAAAAATTGGGATTCAATTCGTTTTTTTTTTCGTTTCCGTTAAATCATACCTCTTCAAAGTGTATATATATAATATAAATATATAATATATATATATATATATATTTGAAATTGTAGGAATTCCGTATATGCTTCAAGTAATAAATAATAAGATAAATATAAGAATAGTGGATTTTTTGAACCAGTAAAGAATAGAATAAAGATAAAAATAATGATTCAAAAAAGCTTATTCTAAACGTTCATGCTTCAAAAAACTAAATAAAAGGAACATTTAAAAAATTGCAAACACAAGGGATATTCCTATTAACTCTAGAGAAAAGAAAAAAAAACTTCCGAAGAGAAATCTCTTGGTTTGATACGTAAAATGAAAGTATCCCACTGGACAATAACAGCAAACGGAACAAAATGGATACAGCAGACTTATCATCAACAAATCAAACACTAGATCTTTAACCAAGAACACGGAGCTATCACCTTCCAGCTTTGAAATTTTGCAGATGGAACTTTAAAAAAATGAATAATAACTCAGATCTCCTATCGACACCATCCGATATAAACTACAACCAAACCCAGAATGATTTTGAAAGAAAAAGGCTTCTTCAAGGGATTTTATCAGCAGCGAGAAATCCAGCGTAGTGTTATGGTTACCTACGTAGGGGATATTATGTTCATATTCAGGACGAGACTGTTTGCATTTCACAATATTTTGTTCTTTGCATTCTGTACATTTAAAAAAAAACTTTCCTTATTAAGCCAGTTAAAATCCTATAGTTTTCTTCTTGTTTTGAGTAAGACCTTTGGATATCTTAATTCTTTTGGTAGCGTTGGTATCATTAATTACAGATTCTATTTTTGTGATGTAGGTACTTGTACCATAGTGACAATTCTTTTTATATATTTATATTATTATTATTTCTTGTTCTCTTTTTAATTTTGTTATCGGTTTGGTTTATTTATATGTAAATGTCATTCTTTGAATCGATAGGCTTAATGTAGTTTTTGAATGGATTCCTCGATGTACATTTCTTACCTCTGTGAATGTTTGTAACTGAATATCCTAAAGGGCACTTTGGTTTATAAAATTGTTATGAAAGTGATAAGATGGTGTAGGTTTTTCATTATCAAGGTTATCATCGTGTTTTTTCACCCTCGTAAGTGTTAGCTTAAAGATCCTTAGGAATTTTTTGAATGAATTGGTAGCATCTATCGCTCTAGTGGTGTTTAGGCCTGAAATATCCTAAGGCTCTTTTTGTATGAATTGTTTAGAACTTCTTCTTGAAGGTTCGTTGCTTGGTTGGATTTTTACGAGAATCAACCCTTGTTGGGTTATTTTGCCTTATCACATGTTTTTTGTTAATTTCTTTATGATATTCAATTATTTTAAGACTCATGTTTTAAACACATTTCTAAAATCCATTTTTCATATTTAACCAAAATAATGGGACCCTAACAGGTGCTACTCAATCCGGGTAAGACTAGACCTAGGATTAATGGTGATGAAGGGGTACTCCACATTTCCCAGAGCACTGGAATTGGAACTTCACCATCAGATAGAGTTTAACGTCATACTCAGTACATCAGACCCCCAGATATCGCCTTCTAGCACATATAATGGGTAAAAAGGGTTGGTCTTACCATAAGTTCAAGTGAGTTTGAGACAATTATATAGATGCCCGGGCCTTGACGTGACCAGCCGATTGATCGGAGGGGTCTCTCCAACTGCTCGTCTAGCCTAAGTAAGGACCAAAGTGGAGTGTTGCAAGTCAGTGGATGCTAGAGCCCCAGCCAACAGGGCTTAATTTATTCAGAATGTAGTTCTTTGAATCGGTGAGAATAATGTACTTTTTCGAATGGATTTTTAGTGTACATTTCTTTCTCTTGTAAATGTTGAAGTTAAATATCCTAAAGGCCCTTTATATACTTTGGTCTTTAAGGTCTTTTCTTTTGTATAAATTGGTTCCGCGCAAATTACTATCAAGCTAGAAACCTGAAGACATCTTCAAGAATACAAACCCTGAAAAAACATTTTAAATTTTATTAAAAAAAGTAACCTTTTCAACAAAATATAACAGAACAAAACCAATTATCTCCATAGAACCACTACCTTAAAGTCTGAAATCCAAAATAACCTTTTTGGCATTAAATGACCCACAGAGGTTGATATGCCGTTAAACAAAACTCAAACTCAAACTCAAAACCTCTCTTTGTGTGTTTGTATTTGAATATCCTGAGGGCACTTTTTCTATAAATTGGTCTTAAGTGTTAAACTGATTTAGACTTTTCTTTTTCAAGGTTGTTTCTTGTCTTGTTTATTCGTTAGATTATGTATTTTTGATATCACATTTGGCTTGATTCATTTTGTATGACTTTTCTCTTAGGACCTCTCCCTCTGGTAGGTTTTCGGATTTTAATATCCTAAGGGCTTTTTGTGTGAATTGGTTAGGATCTCTTCATTTTGTATGTGTTTGGGTCTAAATAACCAAAGTTTTTTTTGTATTAACTGGTTACTTAAATTTTATGATTTCTTGTATTTCTTCTTAATTATTTGGGAATCTTAAATCTTTTGATAGATGTTGATATTATTAAGTACAAAATCTATTTTATTTTCGTATCTATCTGTAACCATGGTGACAATTCCATCACCTTTGTCTGAGGAATTAATGTGTATATTCCCTTTTTCAATAGTTTAGCAAATGCATGTAGGCGTCCTTGTGGAATTGGACTTTCATTCTCTGTAGAATTTATCGCTGCTCTAAGAAGCCTTTTTCTTTGGAAATCATTCTGGTTTTGGTTGTAATTCATATCTATGGTGTCGATAGGATCTATGGATTTTCTTCTTTTCTTTGTAAATTCCAGCTGCAAATCTCAAGCTGGAGGTGATAGCTTCGTGTTCTGTGGTTGAATATTTAGTGTTGGATTTGTTTATAATAACGTCGTTTTTAGTTTTGCTAACTATTAACACCTTGATAGGATGTATAAATATTGGGGTCACGCTGGTTCTTAGTTAGGAGGAAAAGAGGAGGAGTGGGAGCAGGAGCTCTCAAAGTATTTTGACTAACGGGAAGATAGACCCTTTGGTTTGAATTTCAGTGTTCTTCTTTCTCCTAGACCGGTTGCCATACTAAGGTTAAAGAGCCCAGTCTGCATTATCATATCCATAGCTGGAGGGAGAATAATTGGATTCGTATCTTTTCCGATGGTATTAGCGCTATGTGAAATGCAATCATCCTCGTCCAAGATTTGAACTCGTCTCATCTAAGTGGTAACCATTACACCACACTGAATTTCTCCCAACTGATAAAACCCTTTAAGAAGCTTTGTTTAAATTTCAAAAATTCTGGTTTTAGCCGTAGTTGAAATCTATGGTGTTGATAGGATCTCTGAGTTTTCTATATTTTTTGTAAATTCAATCTGAGAATTTCAAGCTGAAACTGGGGAGGAGGAAGAGTTCTCAAAGTATTTTTACTAACAAGAGAAGGCATCTTGGTTTGAATTCAGTTTTTCCTTCTTCTAGACCGGTTTCCATACTAAGGTATGACCCCAGTCTTCCTTATTATTTACCCATAGCTGGAGGAGAATAGTTGGATTAGTAATAACTCTCCGAAGATATTAGCTATGATAGGATTGGACGCTCTATTCAATAGTAATGGATCTACGGGAATAGCTTGTTAACCATTACTCAACGATGGAACGCCCTATTTACTCAACTCATTCGCCACGGGCAGGATGTGACACAAAATCCTAAGTATGGGAAACCAAGTGAGGATCGAACACGCTAATTTAAAAAAAATGTAGTAATGAAATTATTATAGCCATTGTTTTGGATAGGAGGAAATAGGGGAGATAGAGGGAGAAGGAGACCTCAATGTAGTTTTGACTAACTAGAAGAGAGCACATTTGGTTTGAATTCAGAGTTTTCCTTTGTCCGGTTGGCAAACTAAGTTTAAAGAAACACAGTCTGCCCTACTATATAACTCTAGCTGAATTAGGGTAGTTGGATCTGTACCTTTCTCGAGTATTTAGCCATAAGTGAAATGCAAACAGCCTCACCCAGGATTTGAATTCATCTCCCTGACGTTGGTAAACATTACATCCCGATGAATTTCTCGCTGCCGATAAAAGCCCTTGAAGAAGCGTTTTTCTTTCAAAAGCATTCTGATTTTGGTCGTTATTCATATCTATGGCGTCGATAGGATATCTGAGTTTTTAAAAATTAAAAAAAAAAAGTTCCATCTGCAAATTTCAAGCTGAAGGTGATAGCTTCGTGTTCTGTGGTTAAAGATCTAGTGTTGGAATTGTTGATGATAATGTCTGTCGTATCCATTTTGTTCCGTTTGCTGTTATTGTCCAGCGGGGATAACATTATTTTACGTTATTAAACCAAAAGATTTCTCTTCGTAAGTTGTTTTCTGTAGAGTTTAATAGGATATATCTCTTGTGATTTTGAGATGTTTTTAAGGTCCTTTTGTTTGGGTTTTTGAAACATGAACGTTTAGAATAAAAATAATGATTCAAAAAGGTTTTTTTTTAATCGTTATTTTTATCTTCATTCTTATACTTTAATGCTTCAAATATCCACTATTCTTATATAAACTTGTCATCTAATACTTGAAGCATACACGAAATCCCTACAATTTCAAATATATATATATATATATTATAATATATATATATATATATATATATGTGTGTGTGTGTGTGTGTGTGTGTTTGGGCAACATTTTTTCATTTATGCATGTTAAATTAAACAAAATACACATCTCTTTAACAATTTTATTTGTGATTTTTTCAAGTTTTCTGGCCAACTTTTTAATATTTGGGTGGAATTCGTGGATTAGTCCACCAAAGTTCATGTCCCGAGTACTTTCGGCACTTCGAAGTGCCATCATCAGGGGTGATGTGTTCCAGTTTTTCAAATTATATTAATGGATGTGGAGGCTGGAAGGAGAAGAATTGATGGGAAAGGTGCTATATACATTTTAAAATATGCGTACTGCATTGGAAATTAATCTTATTTAAGGATTATTTGTATTGTTTTATGTATAACGCTTCTAGTATTTGGAATTTTTGTTTATTTTTTTCTTTGTGCAGAATGTATGTATTTTCAAAATAATTCGGAATAATGTTACTGCAACCACGTCTGATAATAAGGTAAAATTGATTATTTATTACACAAAATTCAAAACAACTAACCTCGTTGTCCGCAACAATTCCTCTCCCCAGACAAGTCGGCTTAATGAGACCAATGTAGTATACAGATTTAAATGTCCCTTAGGAGATTGCAGTATCCCAGAAAATGAAAATACATACATCGGTTTTACCTCAACGACATAGTCACGTCGTCTAACTCTCAATTTAACAGATAATAGCTCCATTTTACAACACCTAAAATTACATTCATGCCCCCACTCTAATTACCGAAATATTCTAACGGAAAATACACACATTCTGCACAAAGAAAAAAATAAACAAAAACTCCAAATACTAGAAGCTTTATACATAAAACAATACAAACCACCCTTAAACAAAATTAATTTCCAATGCAGTACACACATTTTAAAATGCATATAGCACCTTTCCCAACTTGAAAAAACTCACAAATAAAATTGTTAAACAGGAGATGTGTCTTTTGTTTAATTCAACATGCATATCTCTCTCCTTCTCTCTCTCTCTCTCTCTCTCTATATATATATATATATATATATATATATATATATATATAGGTATATGTAAAAACAAAATTTTTTTTGCGATGAAACAAAGAAAATACAGTGCTCAATCACAGTTTGTAAGAGCTAATATTTATTTATTTTACAATGTTTTCATAGATCAATGTTCATTATCAGCGACCGCGGTTTCATGCCAAAGGCAATCATCAGGCTGAGGAGTAAGATCCTATGGTGTTTGTTGGAGTTCTTTACTCAATGTCACATTTAGGATTGTAAATAATGTCGGTTAGTTTTACGGACGCTGTTATTATTTTTAAAAATTTGAATTTTTTTTAAGTTATGCCAACGAAGTTGCCTCCCTTTATTCGTTAAAAAAGGACTTTTTTTTTAACTTTGAAAAAAATAGGGCGTTTTTTTTTAAATTTGAAAAAAACGTTTATTTTTATTTTTTATTTTTTTATTTTTAAATTAATTCCGTTTGGCAAAGGATGCATATGTCTTCAAAAAACCATTTTATATATGGTAGAGTCTTTTAAGTTTTTATCCAACATAATATAAAGGTGGATGGTGTTGTTTCTCTGTTGAAGAATCATTTTTTCCTGTTGAAATATTGGATATCATTGCAAATAATTGCTGAATTTATTCTCAGGGTGGATGTTGAGTATCTCCCCTCCATGCATTTAGGAAGAATTTTCTTTTATGGGACATTGTTTGAAGATTTCTGATTTTTTATTTAAACTTCTATTATTATTATTGTTATTATTATTAAAGGAAATCAATTTTTTAATATTCTAAATTTTTCGGTAACACATAAGTTGCAGTATCTGGAGCCATTTGTGTAACATTTGGGATGATCTAAGATTTTCCACTCTATTTTGTGAGGCATATCTTTTTCTTTCAGCTCCCATATCCTTGTTGCAAGGGAAGTTGTTTCTCTTTTATCTTTCTTTCTGAAAGATTCCATATGGACGTAAAATCTTTGCTTGAAGTCACCCTGGGTCATCCCAACATATCTGTCTGTGCTTATAGGGTGATTCGCAACTGTAGTTGTTACCTTAGCCTCATATACTACTGATCTAATGTTACATTTCTGATTTAGAGGGCAGTCTTTTTTAGTTCTACAAGAACATGAAGGGTTTGAGTTTGGTTTAGATTTTGATGTAATAAGTAATTTCATTGAGAGTCCACATGAGTAGCTAGTTTTTACCGTATTTCTATTAAATATTTTATTATATCTATTTTGGGGTGGGAAGTGTTTATCTATTAAGTCTAGAAATTTTTTACCGACATTTGTTTTAACTGTTTTAGAAAAAGGGAGCGTAAACCAAATTATCTTTCTTTTTCTGTTTTTTGAATTATTATGTTTGGGGATGTTATCTATGTAGTATATTTTTTCTTTGAATCCACTATTTAGTAATGCTTTATTGTAATATGGGGCGGCCTTATCAAAAATATCTTTGTTGGATGATAGTCCCTAACATTAGCCGTAGAATCTCAGAACTATCCCAAAATAGATATAATAAAATATTTAATAGAAATACGGTAAAAACTAGCTACTCATGTGGACTCTCAATGAAATCACTTATTACATCAAAATCTAAACCAAACTCAAACCCTTCATGTTCTTGTAGAACTAAAAAAGACTGCCCTCTAAATCAGAAATGTAACATTAGATCAGTAGTATATGAGGCTAAGGTAACAACTACAGTTGCGAATCACCCTATAAGCACAGACAGATATGTTGGGATGACCCAGGGTGACTTCAAGCAAAGATTTTACGTCCACATGGAATCTTTCAGAAAGAAAGATAAAAGAGAAACAACTTCCCTTGCAACAAGGATATGGGAGCTGAAAGAAAAAGATATGCCTCACAAAATAGAGTGGAAAATCTTAGATCATCCCAAATGTTACACAAATGGCTCCAGATACTGCAACTTATGTGTTACCGAAAAATTTAGAATATTAAAAAAATTGATTTCCTTTAATAATAATAACAATAATAATAATAGAAGTTTAAATAAAAAATCAGAAATCTTCAAACAATGTCCCCATAAAAGAAAATTCTTCCTAAATGCATGGAGGGGAGATACTCAACATCCACCCTGAGAATAAATTCAGCAATTATTTGCAATGATATCCAATATTTCAACAGGAAAAAATGATTCTTCAACAGAGAAACAACACCATCCACCTTTATATTATGTTGGATAAAAACTTAAAAGACTCTACCATATATATTAAAATGGTTTTTTGAAGACATATGCATCCTTTGCCAAACGGAATTAATTTAAAAATAAAAAATAAAAAATAAAAAATAGAACGTTTTTTTCAAATTTAAAAAAAAAACGCCCTATTTTTTTCAAAGTTAAAAAAAAAGTCCTTTTTTAACGAATAAAGGGAGGCAACTTCGTTGGCATTACTTCAAAAAAATTCAAATTTTTAAAAATAATAACAGCGTCCGTAAAACTAACCGACATTATTTACAATCCTAAATGTGACATTGAGTAAAGAACTCCAACAAACACCATAGGATCTTACTCCTCAGCCTGATGATTGCCTTTGGCATGAAACCGCGGTCGCTGATAATGAACATTGATCTATGAAAACATTGTAAAAATAAATAAATAAATATAATATATATATATATATATATATATATATATATATATATACTAACACCTCCGTGAGAGCAGCAAGTGACACGAGGCGAATTTCTTAAGTGTAGTTTAACAGGTTTGAATTCAGAGTTTTTCTTCTCTTAGGCTGCCTACCTAGCCAAGGTTAAAGACACAGTTTGCATTACTATCTACCCATAGCTGGAGGCATATTAAAATGGAAGCATATCTTTCCCAACGGTATTATCACTATGTGAAATGTAAACATCCTCATCTAGGATTTGAATTCGTGTCCACGGGCCCATTTCCTACAACTCTACTCATTTTAACACACGCTCCGTACGCATATATGATATGAAGATAACAGGGATGGAGTAAATCCGACAGAATGAGGTAAGGATAAAGGAAAAATGGACAAAAAGGAATATCTCAAACAAGTAGATGTAGGAGATATATTTCGTTCCGCGTTAAGTGGGACTTCACCAGTCAGTATATTAAAGCATAGTACATACATTTGTATTTATAGAAGAGAAAGTGAGTGGGTGCGGGAGAGTTTGGTGATGAATTCAGGGGGAAGGGAATAGTTTGTGAGGATTTGGTTGGTCAGAGGACATCTATCATGGAAAGTGGAGGGGGAAAGATCAAAAGATTGGAATTTGTTCGGGGTGATAAGATGAGGAGATGGCTGGATGCTTGTTGGGAGAGGGGTGTGGTAGGAAGAAGTTGGGTTAAAATTCTTGGTTGGCTAGAAGAAAATTTTTTGATTCATTATATGGAGAGTGGGGAATAGTATGAGAAGGTTGTGGTGGGGCAAAATTAAGCTGTCAGTTTTATGGTAGGTGTAGATAGAATTTTTGATTCTTTGAGTTGGAAGGAAGAAGAGACGAGATGAAATGGAAGAGAATGGTCATTAGTTATATAGTTGGCTAGGGATTTTTTGTGTGTAGGACTGCATTTTTTAACCATTTTCGTGATGGGCTTTAATTTCATTTTCGCGAATTATAGCTTTTGCGATTGATATATCGAGGTTACAGAATCCGGGTTTTATGTTTATCGTCTCGATGTGTGCTATTATTGCTGATTCGCATAGACGTCTTAGATTTTTCTTGTGTATGGGCTTGATGAAATTAAGTGTGTGAATTTGGTCTGCAATGTCTGTGAATAATGCATTTAGGTTATCGTGTGTTTTTATCGATCTCTTATGCTCCTTGACACGTTGGGTGAGACTTGGTTGGGTTTCTCTAATGTAACACTTGTTCCAGTTATTGCATGGGATGGTGTAGATGCCGGCGTTGGGAGTATCGGGGTTGTTGGGAGCATTTGTGGGTGTGGAGGAGTTAGTGAGGTCCCAGTTCACCCCACAGACACTTATCCCTACCTACCAACACACAAACCAAACCACTTTATGACAAACTAGCAGCCCTAGGAATAAAAGTCATACAAACTAACTCCAAAACAATCAAGGACCTCTGTGTGTGTGTGTGTGTGTGTGTGTGTGTGTATGTGTGTGGAGGCCTGGGGTGTATATATATATCACACATTCAACATACACTGAACATCCTTCATCTTTTACTCATACAAATATTCAATGTCCTGAAGAAGGTTTTAATTTTTTAAAAACACGAAATACTTAAGTATCGACATAAAGAGTTTCCATCGTTCATGACATCCTGTGTTTGTTTTCTTTAAAAGTGTTCTCCACACACCACACACACACACACACACATTATATATATATATATATATATATATATATATATATATATATATATATATTAAGAGATCACTGACAGGGAGTAGCTCATTAGTGATCTCTTAATATATATATATATATATATATATATATATTAAGAGATCATATATATTATATATATATATATATATATATATTAAGAGATCATTGACAGGGAGTATATATTAAGATATATATTATATATATATATATATATATATATATATATATATATATATATATTAGAGATATATATAATATATATATATATATATATATATATATATATATATATATTAAGAGATCACTGACAGGGAGTATCTCATTAGTGATCTCTTAATATATATATATATATATATATATATATATATATATATATATATATTAAGATATCACTGACAGGGAGTATATATTAAGATATATATATATATATATATATATATATTAAGAGATATATATTAAGATATATATATATATATATATATATATATTAAGAGATCACTGACAGGGAGTATTCTCATTAGTGATCTCTTAATATATATATATATATATATATATATATATATATATATATATATATATATATATATATATATATTAAGAGATCACTGACAGGGAGTATCTCATTAGTTTGTATTTACTTTTTCTTTTATACATAGAATTGAAATCTTTTTGATACATGTGTCTGAAGGAATTGTTGAAATATTGTTCATTCCAGGCGCTGTTGTTTAATCCAATATAGTATCGATACTAATCACTAAAAACAATTTAATTGCACACTACAAAGAGAATATTATGGATATTTTCAAAAGTTTCTGGTGGGTTTTCCCGCTAACATAATCCATATTTGTCAATTAAACCATTTCTATAATCAGTATCAGAAGCTGACGTTTTACACAAATATATATATTCCATGACCTCAATAATGCAAAATATTAAAGTACAAAACACGATGCCGTGACAAAGTCTAACAACATTCCTTTGGAGTTTCTTCCTATTTGTTTTCCCCTTTTATTGTAATGACCAACCGAAAACCCCCAGAATGGGAATTTCCCTATCCCTGGATATACTTAATTAACCCAACTCTCCTCTACATTCGTTCTTTAACCCATGCCCTCTCAATGCTCCAAATACCACTTTAATCTTCCACTCCTAGTCAAAACACCCCCACTAAAAAAAACCGGAAGCAGAGCTAGATATGCTCAAATTTTCTGGGGAAATCAGTAATAACCATGTTATTTTTACTATTATTTCACTCCATTCGAGTTTTTTACACCTTCATTAGCCGGTCTTCATTGAAGGCTGAGTGACAGCAAGTCTCCTCAGGTCTCCAGGACTATTCTCAGTATTCTAGCAGATCTCAATAATGCAGTAGTATGGGTGGTCTCGATTCTTCCTCTGATTTCCAATTCTCCCAGACTCTTTTCCAGACCTTGGGGGACCGTTCCAAGGGCACCAATTACATATGGCAAAACCTTCACTTTCATGTTCCACAGTTTTCTTAGTTCTCTGGCAAGGTCCAAGTATTTGTCTATCTTTCTTTCACTCTTACTCGGTGATTGGCCGGGACGGCTAAATCCACGAGATGACAAGTTTTCTTCTTCTTGTTAATCAACACCAGGTCTGATCTCCTAACCGGGATTGGGTGATCTGTTTGTACTTCAAAGTCCCAGAGAATTTTGTGCGTCTCATTCTCCAGGACAGATTCAGGTTTGTGCATAAACCATTTAGTTGTATGGTGGAGATTGAATTTCTTACACAATTCTCAGTGAATCACCTTTCCCATCCAGTCGTGACTGGTACTCTCTTGGTGCTGGTTTACTGCATTTGGTTATTATGTGATTGAATGTTTATTCTTTTAACCCACTTTTTCTACACTTGCTATTTTGCTGTGTCCAATCTATGTTTGCTTTTATGTAATTTGTTCTTACTACTTTTGCTTTTATATAATTTGTCCTTTCTGGGACTTCGAGATAAAGACGGATCAGCTTATCACAGCTAGAAGACCAGATCGAGTATTGATTAATAAAAAAGGGAACTTGTCATCTGGTAGATTTTGCAGTTCCAGCAGATCACAGGGTGAAGATGAAAGAAAACGAAAAGATAGATAAATAGCTGGACCTTTCAAGAGAATTGAAAAAGCTGTAGATTATGAGGGTGAAAGTGATACGATTTTTTTTTATGCACTTGGAACGGTCCCAAGAAGCTTGGAAAAGAGACTGGAGGAACTGTAAATCAGAGGAAGAATGAAAAAATTCCAGAAAACAGTATTGCTGAAATTAGCTAGAATACTCAGAAGAGTCCTGGAGATCTGAGGAGACTTTTTATCACTCAGACTCCAGTGAAAGACCCTCAGCTAACGCTGCGAAAAACTCGATTATTATTATTATTATTATTATTATTATTATTATTATTATTATTATTAAATATTCTATCATTAGGAAAAGCTATGTCAAAAAAGATTTCTTCCAGGCATAATTTACTATGTTTCAGCGCTTCATTATAAGCATTTTATATATTTATATTTATAAGATATTTAATTTCAGGTTGGCATTATCTCTTTGTATTCCCGCATATATTGAAACTGGCGGGCTTTATAATCTTAATTTAATCTGAATTAATTTAATATGATTTAATTTAATATGCCATATATATACATATATCTAGACATACATACACATACATACACATACATAAGCATACGCATATGTACAGACGTACACGGTTATAGTCCCCGTCGTGCTGTGGTTAAATAGCTGGCATGCAACATAGTAGTAAGCAAGTCTGAACGTCCAATTTCGGACTAAAACATCATCATTCCTTAAGCTATGGACTAAATAGTACCACTACTACTCTTCTATGAGGATGGTTTTGACATTAAATAAACCACGAACATCGATATGCCATTAAACAAAGAAACTAAACTGAAGCCAATATATAAATAAGGCATCGAGGTACCTTGCATGGTGTGACGGTTAGCAAGCTAGATTAGCAGACCATTTTTAGTGAGTTTGATTATCATTGGGCGCTCCATATTTCGGCCTTGTGCCACATCTAAGCTAAGTTTAGTAAATAACTATAAATAGGGCATGAATTAATGTTTGTTTGGATTTTGAACGGCCGAAGAGGGTTTTCTTTAATTCATTATTGTTGGGTATTCGTTTATTTTTTAAAAAAATATTATCTATTTAACCCATGATGTGACCCTAACAGCTACTACGACCCCGGGACAGAGTGGACCCGGGAGTAATGGCGATGAATGGGCACTCCACTCTCCCCAGAGCTCCAAAATTGGAACCTTACCAGTAGATACACCTTAACATCATACACAGGACACTAAGACTTTCAGCCACCGCCTTCTAGCACGTATATGACGTGATCAGCCGATTGATCGCAAGAGGCCTCTTCAACAGCCCGTGTTGCAGTTTATGGACGACTCAGTCACCAGGATTCCATCCTTAAGCATCACAGGTTGTCACCCACGGCTAACAGGTGACGCCATTGATGGGGGTCTTACTCCTCTGCAGAGGTTTAGTTGGAGTATTCCACAGCTCTAGCCGACAAGGAACTCAGATGAGCGAATTTTTATTAAATGAAGATAAGCTACAAGTAAATGAATAAAATAACCTATGGTTAATTATTGATGTCTGTAAAGTATATGAAACTAATTAATATGCATATACAAAATTATCATCAGGCAGACAAATACATTAACTGTTTTAAAGATTTTTTTTGTTTTTATAGTGTGTTAGAAGCATTAATTATAAAATACAACAACTCACGGGACTTAACGGAACTTTACGATCTCTGGCGAACTTTAAATCTCCATCAAATTCAACGGAATTAGACCACAGTTGATTTAACAAACACAGATGGAAACTTTTCAACTCTATAAAACACTCTCTGAAGATGGATTTTAACTCCAAGAATATTAAGAGAAAAAAAAAGAAAAAAAAAAAAGAAATTTAAATAAATATGTTTTTCAACATAAATTTGCATTATTTTGCCTTCAAAAATATCTTATCAACTGTTTTATTAAAATCAATTCTTTAAGATCAATATGCAATTGTCTTGGGTAAGACTCTAAACATTATTTTTCTATGGATGATCGTACATACGTAAAATAATTTTTTTTTTTTAAGCAAAAACAAATTACTAATTTAGCATTTTCTTGTATATACGATTCGCCGCGTTGGCCTGTTCCGAGGGCTTTGTTTACGTACACAGAATCTAGTAGCGGTCCATAGTCAGTCGACCCCAAAAAGAATCCTTACTCCCTTCCTTTCGTTTACGGGCAGGCAAGTCAATAACAACAACAACAACAACAACAGTTTTTCCCAAAAACCGAAGAGGATATTATTTCCCTTAGATCCATCCATTAATAAGAATGACGACAGTTTTTAATTCAAAGATTATTTTCAAAATTTTTTGAAATAAATTCACACTGAAATTTGAAGAGATAAATTTATAGAAAAAAAAGAAAAAAGTGTATTTATAGAAAGATAACTCAATGCTATAATAGCAGAACAGGGTATATATATTTACCAAACCCTCCGCACGAGTAGTATGTGACACAAGGTCAATTTATTAAGCGGAGTTCAACAGGTTTGTATTCAGAGTTTTCCTTCTCCTAGACCGGTTGCCTAACCAAGGTTAAAGAGCCCGGTCTGCCCTGCTATTTACTCATAGCTGGAGAGAGAATTGGATTCATACCTTTCCCAAGGGTATTAGCGCTAAGTGAAAATTCAGTTACCGCGTTTAGGATTTGAACTCTTGGCAACGAGTCCATTTCCCATGACTTTAACCATTACACCACGCGCTAGGGTATAAAACCTAAAATTATGAAATTATGGATACTATATTTTTGTTACTCAAGTTTTATGTGTTTCACTAAATCTTCAGACGTATATATCTAAGGGCCGGGTTAGCTCAGTCGGTAGAGCGTTCGGCTAGAAACCGCAAGGTTCCTAGTTCGATACCGGCCCTCGCCAACTCAGCATATGAGTAGCACAGGGATCTGTGCGGTATAGTAAGGAGCTGATGGTAGATGTGGTGCTCCACCCCAGACGCAAAAACAATCTCTTTGGTATAGCGCTAGTGAAAAGGGGATAGACTTCCTCGCTGATTGGCGGATACCGACATTAGGCCGCCCCGACGACTTTACTTATATATATATATATATATATATGGATTGCAATTAAGGAATGTGTTTGCATAGAAAGAGTACTCAATGTTTTAATAGCAAAGCAGGTATAAAACGTAAATTTATAAAAGTATGGATACTATATTTCCGTTACTCAAGTTTCACGTGTATATTAAAGTCCTCAGGCGGCAGAATAGTAATCTATTATCCATTGCCTTTGTTAATTCTTTTTACTTCAGCAGGTTCAATTTCCGACATGGTAGTTTTAATTGTTTCCCATACGTTTGCTTTGTTGTTATTCTGTTTACCACCTTCCACTGATTTTGTTATATATCTTTTTATTTTATCAGTTTCAGTTTCCGACATGTTAGTTTTAATTGCTTCCCATAGGTCTGCTTTGCTGTATATATTTTTTAAATCTTCGCAGCAGACGATAGATTTTCGATCGGATTCAGATCAGAACATTAACACCATGGGATGATATTCTCTCCTGTAAATCTTTTATACTCAAAGATTCACGGGTAAGCTTAGGTAGATAAGAAGCACAATTGCCGTGTAGAAATACACACTTCTCTTTGAAAACTGTGAGACTGGCACTGGTACCATGCTAAGTAAGTTTTGTCTGTATAATCGCAATAGTTAGCACAATTTAGCTTAACTCCTTCAACGAATTCGAATGATCCAATAACAGTTTGGTTGACTTTTCCAATCCATATTGTCTCTCTACAGCATTTATAGTGCCTTCTTTTAGCCACAGACACATCTAAATTCGATCAAGTCTATTATTTGGTCCATCCATCCGGTTCATCATTGTCTTCTGTAGTTATTTCTGTTTGATACAGAGAAGGAAAATTATTTATACGTATTGCATATATAATAATAATAAAGCCTTTATATATATATATATATATGTTCACTGAGTTCGAACCCTACCCAAGGATAGTTGTGTCTAGCCACACTGAGGAGGCATGATATGCCGAAACACGTGTCTGTGGATGACTTATTAATTATTATTAATTATTAATATATATATATATATATATATATATATATATATATATATTTGAAACATCTATATATATATATATATATATATATATATATATATATATTTGAAACATTTATAGATATATATATATATATATTTGAAACATCTTCACCTGATGATTGCATCGCATGAAACCAATATGGTTGTGATTGTTCCTTTGTCACCTAATAAATAGATATGTAAAACCTTTAAATATTTATCTTATTATATTATATAACAGCTCTATTTTATATTGAGCACTCTACCAATAATACTGCCTTTGGTACACCATTCCAGCAAAAGCTGAAACAGTGACCATCTCACACTATAGTATATATATATATATATATATATATATAATATATATATATATATATCGAACAAGGTTCATATATACATACATACATACATATATATATATATATATATATATATATATATATATATACATATATATACCTTGTATCGAACAAGGTTCATATATATATATATATATATATATATATATGAACCTTGTTCGATACCGACCCTCGCCAACTCAGTGTATGAGTAGCACATAGATCTGTGCGGTAAAGTGAGGAGCTGATGGTATGTGTGGCGCCCCACCTCAGACGCAAAAAACAGTGCTAACGCTAGTGATTAACTTTATTTACTTTAATCCGATGTTTTCATTCATTTCGCTATCGTTCCGTATGATAATCTTGTTCCTTAAACTTCCGACCGTTATTCGTCCGTGAAAACACTATTTTCATACAATCCTTGCCCCAATTTTGACGCTTTAAAATATTTGCTTTATTGATAGCAGGTTGCCAAGGAGATCTTTTTTAAAGATCGTGGTTCATAAATCTTCTATATCTCTTTTACATCTTTACTCTCTCAATTTCATCCTTTTAAGAGATCTGAGCGCGAGTCAAAAGTGGATATTTCTCCATAACTCACTTTAGTTTACGTTCATCTGGTGAAAGTAAACTCTTAAAATATTTCCTTTTGCTTCATGTTCTTAACAGCCTTCTCTTTCGTTCGATGATCTTTGCAAAACTTCTTTGATATCTCTTATGTGGACATTCCCTCATCCAATAACTTTCTTATTTTCTGTTTTAGACCGTTTATTAGATCCTCCCCTACATCCATGTTTAAACATACATTATAGAAAAAAACAAAAGATAGTTTTTATTAGATTTCAGAGATAAGTTAATATTAGTTTAATCTGCATATTAACTTCACTCAAAACTTTTCTTAAAACTTTTCTTTAAATCAAAATTTCTCACAAACTAACCATTAAAATAGTATAAAATTTAGATAGATATTTTACTAAGCTGAAAATAGACGAGTTTAAATATGAAAAATATTTATTAAGAAATTTATATTAAGAAGTTAGTAAAGTTCATATATATATATATATATATATATATATATATATATATATATATGTTTCATAAAATAGAGGAATTACATTGATAATTGAATTGAATTACCATGACCAGACAACTTGGCAAACACCATGTGCGACATCCGGAGCACTGATCAGCTGTTTCGACCTCCTTTGGTCTTATCAGCAGTGCATACCACAATCTCCGCCACTAGAGATTGAACCAGTGGACCACAGAGTGAAGAGCAGAAACTCTACATCTGAGCCACCATCCCACGCGACAAACGGAGTATGCCAAATCATCTAGTCAATGGTAATGGTAATTCACGCGCAGACACTTAACCTATATTTCTCTTGACGCCCATCGCAGGATTACAGAGGGCAAGGTCACCTCCAGGACAACGACTTCCCAATTTGGGGTCCGCATCCCCGGACACACAACCTAATGGGCAATGGATACATATTAATTTCATAAAATAGAGGGATTACATTGATAAATATATATATATATATATATGCTAGTCTTATTAGTAAACACTTGCGGTAACTCAGATTCTTGCCCTGATGAGCTACTAAGCGAAACTATTAGTTGGCATGACTTATTTGGATTAATATACATATATATGAGTGCGCACGCGCGCGTGTGTGTGGTGCATTCCTTTATAAAAAACACTAATATACGCACATCAACCTGGTATAAGTATAGTTTTGATACTTATGAAAAGAATTGATATATACATAAGTGTTCAATTATATACATATATATATATATATATATATATATATATATATATATATATTATTAGCGTAGGTTGAATGGATGTGTTGATGCGTATGCAATGAAGTAAGAGAGAAAATAAGATCGCAAGTCAAATATGCAAATGGATATGACCTTTCTATTTCTTCCAGTCTAACACTTACTATGATTACACCTGCGATCATAACAACTCTCGTATTCTGTTATGCAAGTCTCGTATATTCTCGAGCATCTCCACTTCTCCATTGTTCGTAATCATATTCGGATTGCGTTTTCGTGAATAGAAAATTGATTTTTGGCTTATGCGATTTTGGTTAATTCATTTCTTTTTTATTTTACTTACCCATGCACACGCGTAGAGTTTTTTTTCTTGAACGAAGTTTTTTTTTTTGTATATCTTTCAGGCCTTTTGTTCTGTAAGTAAATTGCATTTAATATTTGTAATAACTTTTGTGGAGAGGAAAAATGTGGGATTGTGAGAAAAGGGAAAATCAAAGTAAAAATGAAAAAAAAAAAAAATCAATACATGATATTGTAATATTAAAAAGGATTATTCACTTAAGGAAATTACACATTTGATGGAGCGACTGCCTTTATTTTATATTCATCTATCAATTATCCTTCTCTCTCTCTCTCTCTCTTTCTCTCTTTCTCTCTCTCTCTCTCTCTCTCTCTCTCTCTCTCTCTCTCTCTCCTACACGCAGACACACACACACAAACTCTAACACACACACACTCTCTCTTCGCTCTAACATTCTCTTCTAGCCTCTCTATCTGTCTTTCTCCCCTTATCTCTCACTCTATCATTCTCTATATTTTAGTCTCTATACTCTTTTCTTGCTTTCTCTTACTTTCTTTTGTCTCTCTCTGTCTCTCTGCTCTCTCTCTGTCTTTGCCTCTCTCTCACACACACACACACACACACACAATTGTCTCTTTAACATCTCTCTTGCCTCTTTACCTCTCCTTCTCTCCTTATCCCTTACTCTATAATTCTCTCTGTCTTAGTCTCTGTCTATTTTCTATTTCTTTCTCTCTTTTTCTCTTGCTCTCGCTATCTCCCTATCCTCCCCCGCTGCGCTCTCTCTCTCTCTCTCTCTCTCTCTCTATATATATATATATATATATATATTATATATAATAAATATATATATATTATTCTAATGGAGATTCGTTTCTGTCCGTTTGTAACCGAAACTATGTCACAGCTTACGTCACAATCTTGAAATGCATAAGATTATCATGAGTATTTAATTTATGATCGAATAATCATAAAATAAAGAACAACCCCACATTATATAAACTCGGAATGAAGTATGCAACATGAACGGTCCACATTGTGTGTTAACAAGTTTTAATAAATACATGCCGGTATTATTGCTTTGAAGTTTATTTTATTTTGATATATATTCAAAATTATCTAACGTGTAGAGTTAACGAGAAAAATTATTTAAAACAATAGTATTCAAAATATACGAAATAATTTATATTTATTTATACGGTAAAAAAATTCTGTTTCGATTATCGTATGTGGGAAAACATATTTCTGTTGTTTTACGACAGACGATGATCAAAACAGAACGTTTTTTAGCAGTATTTTAATTATTTTTCTTTTGACGCCCTCCCCTCCATCAAAAAAAAAATCCAACTTAAATATTTGAATTAATTTTAATTTAACTGTTAGAAACATGGTTTTATTATTCAAGTTTATATATATATATATATATATATATATATACATATATATATAATATAGAGAGAGAGAGAGAGAGAGATCGGGTAGGATAGAAAGAGACAGAAACAGCGATAAAAAAGAGGAAAGTTATTTATACGTATTGTATATATAAAATAATAAAGCATATATATATATATATATATATATATATATATATATATATAATATATGTGTGTGGTGTGTGTGTGTGTGTGTGTGAACCTCGAGGTTCCTTGTTCGATACCAACTCAGTGTATGA
>CM042138.1:69587590-69602590 GCA_023376005.1 Doryteuthis pealeii | reverse complement strand
TAGACATTATATTTACTAAACCTTACGAAAGTGCAGGGTGTGATACAAGGTCAATTTTATTTGAGCTAAACAGGTACAAATTCTGAGTTTTTTTCTCCTAGACTGATTGCCAATACCATGAGCCCAGTCTTCCTATTTATCCATAGCTGGAGGGAGAATATTGGATATATATATATATATATATATATTATATATAATATATATATATATATATTGTCATCCACATACAGTCTTGTTTCACTGTTTAACAGCTCTTCAGTGCGGCGAGAGACGGCAGGCTACTTCAGGCCGGGAACGAAACTCAATCAATTTATTGCTAATTTTACTTACCTGCTAAAGGAGAATTTCCTGCTAAAAGCAGAAGCCCAATTCGTTAAGGAGAACTTATGCAAAATTTGCATAATCCCAATAAACATAATATATATATATATATATATATATATATATTAATATATATATATATATATATATTTAAATTATATATATATATGTATTAAATATTTTATATATATATAATATATATATATATATATCTTGCTGTTGTACCGGGTACGTTGTTTTTAGTTATATATATAATATATAAATATATATATATAAATATATATATATATATGTGTGTGTGTGTGTGTGTGGTGTCTATGTTATATATTATTTGGGATTTAGTATGAAGCATTAGGTGTGAAATTAAGAAACTCAGTTTTTGAATGTTAAGTTCGTTGGATTTTCGTAACGAATGAATGATTCTATTCGTTCTGAGAAGGGAATAACATTTACGAAATAAAACAACATCAAATTTAAAGCTGAGTTTCTTATATTTCACACCTAATGCTTCATACAAAATCCAAATGATATATATATATATATAATATATATATATATATATATATATATATATATATATATAATAATAAGAATAAATATATAGGTTTTACATATCTAATTTATTGGGTGACAAAGGAACTTTTCACAACCATATTGGTTCCATGCGATGCATTCATCAAGGTGAAGATGTTTCAAATGTGAGAAAAATCGAAAAAATTTCAAAAAATTTCAAAAAATTCAATAGACATGGATGCGTATGATTGGATAAAATGATGTGTGTATGTATGTGAAGGTGAATTGAATGTATGAGAGTGTTTATGGGCAGTATGAAGGTTGTGTACGCGTAGTGGCTGGTCAACAACATAATACGTTGATCTGTTAGTGTGCAGTATTTAATAGTGCTTACGTGCGAGCGCTCGTGTCTATACATGTATGTGTGTGTGCGCCGCGCTCGTGCATGTTTTCTTTCTATCTGATGCGTGGGCCGTGTATGATGTATACGGACGGGTCGTGATGGTTGGGGAGTGGGGTTGAATAATATTAATTTTAAGGTTGTAAATGTTGTATATTATGGGTGGGTGGGTGGTGGTTTTTGAACTTCGGTGTTGTCTATTACGAGGTTTGCGTTGACAACCGGACGTGGTTGCACGTGTTACATATACTCGCGACATATACACGCATACAAAATAATATTCATACATATTTATATGCACACACATGTCACTATATTGCTGGGTAAGCCTTACATATACATACTGAAGCGCATACGCATACTACTATGGGCTCCACGTGCACATATATACGCACATACGCACATGTACACACAGACAGACACGCATATACGTACTCATACAAATTTGTGCAATACACTCACACGCTCACGTACAGGCACACATACAGTATACATGCATACATATATACACGCGCGCATATACGTAGGAACATACATAACGCATATGTGCCCAAAGCACATGCATGACGCACACAGATGTATGCATAATACGTGCGCATGCACACGCTATACATGCATGCATGCACACACACACATATGACGATACGCGCGCATGTACAGACTGCATGCTCGTACACACATCACACACACGTACGCATACACACGTACACGCGTGTGCGCACACACATCCAAGGCTTACCAGCAAATATAGTGACATGTGGTGTGCATATAAATTGTATGAATATATTTTGTATGCGTGTATTGTCGCGAGTATATGTACCAACGTGCAACCACGTCCGGTTGTCAACGCAACCTCGTAATAGACAACACCGAAGTTCAAACAGCCACCACCCACCCACCATAAGATATCAACATTTACAACCTTAAAATAATTTATTCAACCCCACTCCCAACCATCACGACCCGTCCGTATCATATACGCCCACGCATCAGATAGAAGAAAACTGCACGAGCGCGCGCACACACACATACATGTATAGACACGAGGCGCTCGCACGTAAGCCACTTTAAAATACTGCACCGCTAAGATCAACGTATTATGTTGGTGACCAGCCACTACGCGTACACACCTTCATACTGCCCATAAACACTCTCATACATTCAATTCACCTTCACATACATACACACATCATTTTATCCAATCATACGCATCCCATGTCTATTGAATTTTTTGAAAAATTTTTTTGAAATTTTTTCGATTTTTTCTCACATTTGAAACATCTTCACCTGATGAATGCATCGCATGAAACAATATGGTTGTGAAAAGTTCCTTTGTCACCCAATAAATAGATATGTAACCTATATATTTATTTATGATATTATATAACAGCTCTATTTTATATTGAGCACTCTACAATCAATACTGCCTTTGGTACAACCATTCCAGCAAAGGCTGAAATAGTGACATCCCACACTAAGTATATATATATTAGTATATATATATATATATAATATATATATATATTATATATATAATATATATATATATATATATATATATATATATATATATATATATATATATATATATATATATATATATATATATATATATATATTATATATATAGTAATATATATATATATATATATATATATATATAATATATATATATATATATATATATATTATATATATATATATAATATATATATATATATATATATATATATATATATATATATATATATATATCTATATATATATGCCTATATATTATATATATATATATTTATATATATATGGAAGCGCCTGTGTAATGGTGTCAAATTCATGGGAATGGACTCGTCGCCCCGGGTTCAAATCCTGGACGTGGTAATTGCATTTCACTTAGCGCAAATACCCTTGGGAAAGGTATGAATCCTACCTCCCTCCAGCTATGGATAATAGTAGGGCAGACTAGGCTCTTTAACCTGGTTAGGCAATTGGTCTAGGAGAAGGAACTCCACTTAAAGAAATTGACCATGTGTCACATCTGCTCGTGCTGAGGGGTTGGTGTATATATATATATATATATAATATATATAATATATATATAATATATACATATGAGTTGTGTGTCTGTGTGTGTGTGTTGATGTATGTGTTATGTGTGTCTGTGTGTGTGTGTCTATGTCTGCCTGTGCATCTCGTTTGTTTTATTCATAAATAAAGTTTTATGGCTCACAGATCTCTAACCTGGGTGGTTGATTCCTATTAAAGCACAGAATTACATCAGTTCCGTTAATAAGACTCAAGGGAGTAACAATTGTTGAGAGATGTTCCAGAGAGATGAGGCAATAAATCACATATTAAGTGAATGAGACAAACTCCCCCAGAAGGAGTACAAGAGCAGACACATAAATTTAGCAAATACTGACTTTTGGCGAGACAAGTCAATGGTATATGCAACAGACCAATCGCCCCGGAATTGGACACATATAATTCTCTGGGAATATTTTAGATAAAACGGATCGTCCAATCCAGGCCGGAAATATAAATCTTTGTTAATAGTTGATTTAAAAAACAAACTTGTCAGATAGGGGATTCGCTCTTCCATAGATTATATAGTGATATCAAATAAAGGACAAACCTACCTAAGTATGTAGACTTTGCCAGAGATTAGAACCAATACTGTAGAGTGGTGTTTCTTATAGCAATTTATTCCTCTTTATCTTTTATCATTACAAGAACACCTTAGCATAACTTCTCGGTGACTCGGTGCTATTTTAATAGGGCGCTGTTTCTCTTGCGATAATCTCTTGGAAAGGTAGGAATCCATTTGTTCTCCGTCTAGCTTATAAGTAAATAATAAGGCGTCAACCTTTACATTATTTTACATTGAAGACTTTCGTTATTTCATTCTGCGTAAAGAATTCATTTTTTTCAAAACATTTAAAGACATTTTTATCTATTTTACTAGAGATGGGATCCTAACAGGTACTGCTACTAAGGCTTAAGAGTGGACCTAGATGGAATGGCAATGAAGGTGTACTCCAAACATTCCCCAGAGCTCCAGATTGGAACTTCAACAACTAGATGCAGTTTATCGTCATGCCCAGAGACACAAAACCGCTTGTAGCACATATATCATATTTTTGAGCGAGTAATTCATGCGTATATATTGGAACGTTTTACAGGATGTTATTTTTTTATACTATATATAAATTAAATCCAATTAAAAAGCCTATATGATTTTCTCGTATGGCAAACCCCCAACCAAAGACCGGGACGGACCGTGGAGTATCACGGGTCGGTCCGCAGGTGGTTACACAAATGATTAAAACAAATTGTATAGTTTTGAAGTACTGGAACTGTACATATAAACTAAATTGGAAATACTTTCTAAAAATATCATCTAGCTTGAAATAACTCTCCATTTCCTCAAGATACCTATGCGAGGCTGCTTTTTAATAATGAGTGTGCTAAAACGAAGTACAGGAACATTTGGATATTCGGGGACTCATTGCATGTGGCACTCTCTTCTATGAGCCAGACTTGACAAATAAGAAGCACTGTTCCCATTGACCGTAACACTGGATATTAGTTTTATATTTCTGTATTTAATAAAGCAAATTAACATAAACATACCTGAAATTAAATATTATTCAATGTTGAACAAATTCTTTAATTTTATACATCGGACCCGTGCATCATGTCAACGTTCCGCAATCTTCCAAAATGTGGGAAGCACTGCTGTCGATTATTGTTACGATTTGTGTGGCCATCTTTAAGCTTCAAGCAAAATTACTGTCGCAGCGGAGATTGTGTTAAGCTGAACGCGATACTTTGTGTAGAAATGTGTGGTTGCTCCTTTGGTGTCTCTTAATATTGGGTATGATCCTTAATGTTGGTGTCAAATAAAGTGGCAAATGAGCGGCTGTCAATATCAGCAATTGAAAGTTTAACTAACCATGTATTCGGGCTGTTTGATTGACTGGTGTTTAAACCACGTGATCTCGCATTGTTATAAATCAAGTGGAGGATTGCAGCACGCCTTATACCGAAATAATCCAACAAAATGATTTTCAGTTATACTGGAGCCCTTGGAACATTCATAAAGAATTGGAAAATAGTCTGGAGGAAGTGGAGATCCAAGGAACAGCAGCACTATTGTGATGAGATGAATCTAAGAAGAAAACTTAGGGTGCCTTTCTATTGTTGTATAACCCGTTCATCTTCTGGGTATATAATGGGAGGAGAAGGAGAGAGTTCTAAGTTGGTTCTATTTTCGCGATTTGTTTTGGGGCTTCTGTGCTGGCTCCGGTTGTCCGTGCTCAATCATCTTTTATTTTAATAATGAAGCAAGACGAATTTATTTTTTTGACGTCTTTATTACCCGAAGGGTCAAACGGCGATGAGAAGGTGGCATGCTTGGGAACAAACGACAATTACGTTTTGCTCCCTTGCCTAACTACCGCAATCTAATTCTATTTAGTTTTCCTTCTCATGCTTTTTCCTTTAGCCAATCAGAAATCAGCGACTAGGCCAGAGAAGGTGAACTTGTCAATCACTTCTAAAACGGTTAATGGTAACTTCTATGTACCATGCCGTCATTTAAATTTTTGTACACTACAATCATAGATTTGTAGGCACCACGAATTATGTAACAACTATCAGGTGCGCTTTCCATGAAGATTCGGTTACTACTGGTGTCAAAATCGCAAAAATATAAATAGTTTATCCCATTATAAGCGAAGCAGCAAACTGATGCAAAAAGAGTTCCAGAGTAGACATGTCTGTGCAGGAAAGGTTATCACTTGGAATTGTGCAAGAGATTGAGATCTGACATGCTAAGAAATGGTAAAGGCACAAAAATAATCTGCCCAAGAAGTCAAACGCATAACATTCTCTAGTACTTATAGAAAATAATACCGTTGTTCCTAAATCTTCCGTCTATTATCCTCCTGCAAATAAATACCCTCTGGGTAAAAATGAGACGTTCAAATCGTCCGAGATGCAATGCAAAATATGAATACAAATGATGGTGTCGCTTAATCGCAGATTTCGTATTCATCCATTTAATTTCACTCAAATTTTAACTGAAACATTCCAAGTGGTCTTGTGTCGCTTAAATTCCCAAAGAATTGAGAAAAAAAGGTACATGTTTTGTTTTACTTATAATATTGAAATGGTGAATTACAACAAGATATTTTGGGAATTTTGATCTTTGTGTCGGCCAGGCCTCCTGCCCTAATTTCGCAATGTTTAGCGAGCAAGCCTCTGGCGAATTTCCAGCCCAACTTTTTTTCCTGTCATGTTTTGTCACTTTTATTTTTTTTGTATCTTTTTGCAAAGAAATAGGATTATATCGTAATAAAACTGCAATCATAGTTTCTGGCTTATATAATTCATGCGTGGTTTTTTGTTCATTTCGTGAAATTTTATCCCAGTAATATAATAATCAACCAATCCCAGCTAGAAAAAACTGTATTAATTAAAAAGAAAAAAATTCACCTAAGTGTAGTGTGGTAATATTATAATCCCCACAATTGACATCGGTGTATATATTTGGTGAGAGTAAGACTTCAGAGAGAGTTCAGAGAGACAGATTAGGGACTTAATTGGAGAGGAGATGCTCTCTTTATACTTGTTTATGTGGTTGATTCATCGCTTCCTTCTTAACTAGGCTGATTTCTTATTCTTCTGGCTTTACTTGTTTCAATTAATGAATATTTTTTTTGTTGCTTGAATCGCTTTTTTTATTTTATTTAGCCATGATTTTTATTCGCGGCGCGGGGAGACCAACGCTCATAGTTACAGTATTTTTGCCATGAAAATAAAAACAAACGAAAAAGTTGAACTAAAACAAAAAATATTCATTAATTGAAAACAAGTAAAGCCAGAAGAATAGAATCAGCCCTAGTTAAGAAGGAGAAGCAGATGAATCAACACATAAACAGTTATAAAGAAAAGCATCTCCTCTCAAATAAGTCCCTAATCTGTCTCTCTGAACTCTTCTCTGAAGTCTACTCTCACCAATTATACACCGATGTCATTGTGGGTATATAATATTCACACACAGCTAGGTGAATTTTTTTTTTTTGTTAATTAATACAGGTCTTGTTTTCTGGGGGGGGGGGCTGGTTGTTGATATATTTAATATTACTGGATAAAAATTCAACAAATGAAAAAAACCACGAATGAATTATTAAGCCAGAAACTATGATTTGCGTTTTCTTAACGTAATAAATCTATTTTCTCTGCAAGAATGATACAAAAATAAAATTGACAACACGACAGAAAAACGTTGGGTCTGAAATTCGCCAGAGGCTTGCTCGCTAAACATTGCGTAAATTAAGGGCATGAGGCCTGGCCGACATAAGATCAATTTACAAATTCTTGTGTAATTCACCATTCAATATTTAAGTAAAACAAACATGTACCTTTTTTTCTCAATTTTTGGGATTTAAGCGACACAAGACCACTTAATTTTCATTTAAAATTGACGTGAAATTAAATGGGATGAATACGAAATCTGGTTAAGGCGACCCAGAATCTTTGTATCATATTTGCATTGCATCTCGGACGATTGAACGGTCTATTTTTACAGGGTATTTATTGCAGGAGGATAATAGACGGAAGATTTAGGAACAACGGTATTTATTTTTTCTATAAGTACTAGAGAATGTTAATGCGTTTGGAAAGTTCCTTGGGGCAGATTATTTTTGTGCCTTTACCATTTCTTAGCATGGTCAGATCTCAATCTCTTGCACAATTCCAAGTGAATAACTTTCTGCACAGAACATTCACTCTGGAAACTCTTTTGATCCAGTTTGCTGCTTTCGCTTATATGGGATAAACTATTTATATTTTGCGATTTTTGACACCAGTAGTAACGCGATGATCTTCATGGAAGCCGCACTGATACGTGTTACATATTCGTTGGTGGCCTACAACTCATGAATTGTAGTGTACTAAAATTTAATGACGGCATGTACCATAGAAAAGTTACCATTAACCGTTTAGAGTGATGACAAGTTCACCTTTCTCTGGCTAGTCGCTGATTTCTGATTTGGCAAGAAAAGCATGAGAAGGAAACTAACATAGATTAGATTGCGGTAGTTTATTCCGAGGGAGCAAACGAATTGTCGTTGTTCCCAAGCATGCCACTTCTCATCGCCGTTTGGACCCTCGGTTAATAAAGAGTCAAAAAAATAAATCGTCTGCTCATTTATTAAAATAAAGATGATGAGCACGAAACCGGAGCCCAGCACAGAAGCCAAACAAAGTCGCCGAATAGAACCAACTTAGGAACTCTCTCCTCTCCTCACCATTTATATACCCAGAAGATGAACGGGTATACAACATAGAAGGCAGCTAAGTTTTCTTCTTAGCATTTCCTATCCATCACAATAGTGCTGCTGTTCTGGATCTCCACTATCCTCAGACTATTTTCCTAATTCTATGAATGTTCAAGGGCTCCAAGTTATAACTGAAATCATTGTGTTGGAATTAATTTTCGGTATAAGGCGTGCTGCAATCCTCCACTTTGATATGACAATGCGGATCACGTGGTTACCAGAATCAACAGCCCGAATACATGGTAGTAACTATTCAATTCTGATATTGGACAGCCCGCTCATTTGCAACTTTATTTGACCACCAAATTAAGGATCATACCCCATATTAAGAGACACCAAGGAGGCACACACATTTCTACACAAGTACGCGTTCAGCTTAACACAATTCGCTGGACAGTAATTTGCTTGAGCTTAAGATGGCCACAAAATCGTAACAATAATCGACAGCATGTGTTCCACAGTTTTGGAAGTTGCGGAACGGTTGACATTGATGCACGGTCCGATGTGATAAATTAAGAAATTTGTTCAACATTGAATAAGAATAGTAATTAATTCAGTTATGTTATGGTTAATTTGCTTTATTAAATACAGAAATATAAAATAATATCCAGTGTACGGTCAATGGGAACATGCTTCTTATTTGTCAAGTTGGCTCGATAGAAAGAGAGTGCCACATGCAATGAGTCCCGAATATCCAATATTGGTTCCGTACTTCGTTTTTAGCACACTGCATTATTAACAGCAGCCTCGCATAGGTATCTTGATGAAAGGGAGAGTTTATTTTCAGCTAGATGATATTTTTTAGAAACTGTATCCAATTTTAGTTTATATGCTCATTCCAAGTATTTCAAAACTATACAATTGTTTAATCCATTTGTTAACACTGCGGACCGCCCGGATACTCACGGTCCGGTACCGGTCTGTGGTTGAGGGGTTTGCCTACGAGAAAATCATATAGGCTTTTTAATTGGATTTAATTTATGATATAGTATACGAAAATAACATCCTGTAAAACTTCAATATATACGCTATGAATTACTCGCTCAAAAAATATGATATATGTGAACAGACGGTTTTTGTGTCTCTGGCAATGACGTTAAACTGCATTAGTTGTGCAGTCCAATTCTGGAGCTGTGAATGTGGAGTACACTTCATGCCAATTCCATCTAGGTCCACTCTAAGCCGTAGTAGCAGTACCTGTTAGGACCCTCTCTAGGTAATAGATAATGCTTTAAAATGTTTGAAAAAAAATGATTCTTTACGAGAATGAAATACAACGAAAAGTCTTCAATTAAAATAATGTAAAAAGGTTGACGCCTTATTATTGTACTTATAAGCTAGCGGGGAACAAATGGATTCCTACGCTTTCCAAGAGTATTATCGCAAAGAGAAACAGCGCCCTATAAAATGCACCCGAGTCAACCGAGGAAGTAGCTAAGGTCCGTTCTTGTAATTGAATAAAGATAAAGAGGAATAAATTGCTAATAAGAAACCAACTACAGTATTGGTCTAATCTCTGCAAAGTTACATACTTAGGTAGGTTTTGTCCGTTACATTTGATATCACTATAGTAATCTATTGGAAGAGCGCAGTCCCCTATCTGAACAAGTTTGTTTTTTTAAATCAACTATAACAAGATTTTCATATTCCGGCCTGGATTGACGATCCGTTTTATCTAAAATTCCGAGAATTATATGTGCCATTTCCGGCGGATTTGGTCTGTGGCATATACCATTGACTTGTTCGCCACACAAAAGGAAAAAAAACACCAAAAAAAACAAAAAAAAAAGCATATTGCTAAATTTATGTGTCTGCTCTGTTACTCCTTCTGGGAGTAGTTTGTCTCATTCCTTAATATGTGATTTATTGCTCATCTCTTGAACATCTCTCACAATGTTACTCCCTTGAAGTCTATTAACGGAACTGATGTAATTCGTCTTTAATAGGAATCAACCACCCGGATAGATCTGTGAGCCATTAAAACTTTATTTATGAATAAACAAACGGAGATGCCAGGCGACATAGACACACACACACAGACACACATACACATACATCAACACACACACACGACACCACTCATATGTAATGATATATATATATATATATAATATATATATATATATATACTATATATACACCAACCCTCAGCACGAGCAGGATGTGACACATGTCAATTTCTTAAGTGGAGTTCTTCTCCTAGACCAATTGCTACACCAAGGTAAAGAGCCTAGTCCGCCTACTAATTTATCCATAGCTTGAGGAGAGTAGGATTCATACTTTCCCAAGGGTATTTGCGCTAAGTGAAATTGCAATTACCACGTCCAGGATTTGAACCGCGGGGCGACGAGTCATTTTCCATGAATTGACACCATACACAGCGCTTCCATATATATATATAGTATATATATATATATATATATATATATATATATATATAATTATATATATATATATATATAATATTGTTATATTATATATATAATATATATATATATATATATATATATATATATTATATATATATATTATATAATTATATATATATTATATATTATAAATATATAATATATATATATATATATATATAAATATATTATATATATATATTAATATATATATATATATATAATTATATATAATATATATATATATATATATATATGATATATATATATTATATATATATACTGTAGTGTGGGATGGTCACTATTTCAGCCTTTGCTGGAATGGGTAACCAAGGCCAGTATTGATTGGTGAGTGCTTCAATATAAAATAGAGCTGTTTATATAAATAATAAGATAAATATATAGGTTTTACATATCTATTTATTGGGTGACAAAGGAACTTTTCACAACCATATTGGTTTCATGCGATGCATTCATCACGGTGAAGATGTTTCAATGGAGAAAACGAAAAAATCAAAAATTTCAGAAAAAATTCAATAGACATGGGTGCGTATGATTGGATTAAAAGAGATGTGTGTATGTATGTGAAGGTGAATTGAAATGTAATGAGAGTGTTTATGGCAGTAATGAAGGTTGTGTACGCGTAGTGGCTGGTCACACACATAATAGTTTGATCTGGTTTAGTGTGGCAGTATTTTAATAGTGCTTACTGCGACGCGCTCGTGTCTATAACATGTATGTGTGTGTGCGCGCGCTCGTGCATGTTTTCTTTCTATCTGATTGCGTGGGCCGTGTATGATGTTACGGACGGGTCGTGATGGTTGGGGAGTGGGGTTGAATAATATTAAATTTTAGAGGTTGTAAATGTTGTTATTATGGGTGGGTGGGTGGGGTGTTTGAACTTCGGTGTTGTCTATTACGAGGTGTTGCGTTGACAACCGGAAACGTGGTTGCACGTGGTTACTATACTTTCGCGCATCTACAAGCATACAAAATAATATTCATACATATTATATGCACACACATGTCATCTATAATTTGCTGGTAAGCCTTGGATGTGTGTGCGCAACACGCGTGTACGTGGTGTATGCGTACGTGTGTGTGTATGTGTGTACGAGCATGCATGGTCGTGTACATGCGCGCGTATGTGCATATGTGTGTGTGTGCATGCATGGCAGTATGAGCGTGTGCATGCGCACGTTATGCATACATTTTGCGTCATGAAATGTGTTCCTTTGGCATCCTATCGTATTGTAGGTTTCTACGATATGCGCGCGTGTATATATGTATGCATGTTATTATGTGTGCCTGTACGTGAGCGTGTGAGTTGTATGTGCATCAAATTGTTATGAGTACGTATAGCTGTCCTGTCTGTGTGTAAATGTGTGCGTATGTGCGTACTATATGTGCACGTGAGCCATAGTAGTATGCGTATGCGCTCAGTATGTTATGTAAGGCTTACCCAGCAAATATAGTGACCTGTGTGTGCAAATAGTATGAATATATTTTGTATGCGTGTATATGTCGCGAGTATATGTAACCACGTGCAACCACGTCCGGTTGTCAACGCACACTCGTAATAGACCACACCGAAGTCAAAAACCCCACCACCCCCACCCATAATATAACATTTACAACCTTAAAATTAATATTATTCAACCAACTCCCCAACCATCACGACCCGTCCGTATACTCATACACGGCCACGGCATCAGAGAGAAAGAAAACTGCACGAGCGCGCGCAGCACACACATACATGTATAGACCACGAGGGCTCGCACGTAAGCATATTAAAATACTGCCACTAACAATAACGTATTATGTGTGTGGAACCAGCCACTACGCGTACACAACCTTCATACTGCCCATAAACACTCATCATACATTCAACTTCACCTTCACATACGACACACATCATTTTATCAATATCGCATCCCATGTCTATTGAATTTTTGAAATTTTTTGAATTTTTTCGATTTTTCTCACATTTGAACATTCACCTGATGAATGCATCGCAATGAAACCAATATGTTGTGAACAGTTCCTTTGGTCACCCAATAAATAGTATGTAACCTATATATTTTCTTATTATTTATATATAATAAATATATATATATATAATAATATATAATATAATTTATTATCATTTGGGATTTTGTATGAAGCATTAGGTGTGAAAATATAAGAAACCAGCTTTTAAATTGATGTTTGTTTATTTCGTATTTATTCTCTTCTCAGAAGAACTAAATCATTTCTATTCGTTTACGGAAATTTTTCAAACGAAACTAACATTTTCAAAAACTGAGTTTCTATATTTCACACCTAATCCTTCATACTAAATCCCAAAATAATATATAACATAGACACACACACACACACACACACACATATATATATATATATATATATATTATTATATATTTATTTATATATATCAACTAAGAAACTACGTTTAAACAACCGTTACACAAGCAAGATATAATATATATATATATAATATATATTCATATATAAGTACATATATATATATATTTAAATATATATATATATATATATATATTATATATATATATATATAATAATTATATTGTTTATGGATTATGGCAAATTTTGCTAATCTCCTTACGAATTGGGGGGGCTTCTGGCTTTTAGCAGGAAATTCTCTTTAGCAAGGTGTACATTAGCCAATAAAATTGATTGAGTTCGTTTTCCCGGCCTGAAGTAGCCTGCCGGTCTTACGCCGCACTGAAGACTGTAAACCAGTGAAACCGACCTGTAGTGGATGACAATTATATATATATAATATATATTATTATATATATAATATATATATATATCCAAATATCTCCTCCAGCTTGGATAAAGGAAGACTGGGGCTCATGGTATGCAATCAGTCCTAGGGAAGAAAGAAAACTCAGAATTGTACCTTGGTTTAGCTCAATAAATTGCACTTGGTATCACACCCTGCACTTTCCGTCAAGGTTTAGTTAAATTTATATGTCTCAATAGCAAATTAATTTATAATATATATATATATTATATATATATATAAATATATAATTTGCTTTTATATATATATAATTATAATAAAGTATATATATATATATATATTATATATAAGAAGTGAACTAGTTCTAAATGTAGACATTTAACAAGTTTCTTATTTAACCATCTTACCACTGATCTTAATTAATCTCCATATTTTTTAATCCTCTTATTAATGTTAATTTACATAATAGAAACCGCGTGCATTAATTCCTAAGCGTGCTTATGTTTTAAAATATGTCTTACGTATAACATTATTATCGAGTGAGCAAGGCGCCAACGTTAATTTTAACGTCTGATCGAGTTCTTTTTCAATATTCAATATTAACCTTCTGAAGATGCATAATACACATGAAACTATAGTGTACGCAAAATTTATCATAATATTTTTAATTTATGTTCAAACCTCTCGCTATTTTAGCATTGAACAACCTTTATATGCTAAAACTTTTTCATTTTTTATTCTCCATTATATATACTAGCACAATATATGCACCCTCCGGGTGCAATATTTAAGTTTTAATAATAATAAAATTCAATATTAAAATTAGAAAGGCTATGAAACTGATAGAATAACAGAAAAAAGATTTGAAACAGAGGGGGTATCTGATTAAAAAATAGAAAAACTTTGAAACTACACTCTTCATCATCTTTCCGTTAACTCCCGTCTTTCCTTGGTAACTTTCCTAATTTATAAACTATTTAGTTAAAATAGGGAAGTAAAAATATATACAGTTATTTCTTCTTTGTTCGGAATTTTCTTTTAAGGTTTATCCCCGAGATTTTTGCTTATATTTCATTAAGAAAATAAAACAAACAATTTAGAAATCAATAATATTAAGCATATATTATTAAAATCAAATTTTTAAAGATCAATTAATGCAAATTAGCCTTCCCATTCACACTGTAAACGGCTATTTTGTTGTATAATAAATACAATTGCATGTTATTAATATGTAGACATAGTCAA
>CM042138.1:69580486-69587490 GCA_023376005.1 Doryteuthis pealeii | reverse complement strand
CTCACAGCGGTGTAGCTCATTTTTACAGTAGAGGGATACATTGCTTGTCTAGTGTTGGTAATTATACCATGTTCTAGAACAAAATGGCATTACCTTTTTGACATACTATGTGGCAGAAGTAGAATGTTATCCACAGCGACCAAGTTTTCATTTTCATGAAGTGATTACATGTTGCCTGTATTGAGGATAATTATACTGTCCTAAACAAAATGGCTTTACTTTTACTTCACCTATGTGGGAAGTAAGGATGTGATCCACAGAGAACGATTTATCATTTAACTTGTATTGATACATGTCCTGTTGTTGGTAATTATACTTGCCTCTAAACAAATTATTTTTTAACTCACACTGTGTGGAAAAAGGAGGGATGTGATCCACAGAGACGAGCTTCAATTTGCTGTAGTGAATACGTGTTCCTAGTTTGTTAATACAACCTGCCCTAAAGCAAAAATGGCATTACTTTTTTACTCACCTATCGTACATATCGGAAATGAGAAGGAAAATTACTTTAAATTCAAAACCAGTTGCACCCCTTAAAAAGAATGTGACCTTGTAATCACATCCTGTCCGTTGTGGGCGTGGAAATACGTGAAACTTGTGTGAGAATTTAATTATCCAGATGCCTTCTTTGAAAAGCTAAGACACAGAATGAGATGTTTTGAAAACCGAGGCTTTTCACTGCGTATTAGCATCGTTTTAAATAATTAGGTTACGTATGTAACAAGGAGAGACGCGAATAAAAATCGGAACTGTGAATATTATGATTTCGGTAGGTCAGGCCAATTCGAATAACACACGATATCCCAACCCCTACACCTTCAAACTCGCTAGACTAGAATGCAACATTCGATACATTGATGGTGGTATGTTGCTATTTCTATCCCTTGTGACTCTACTTAGTCAATTTTGTTTACTGCTATCTATCTGCTCTATCTAATTCTATCTATCTATCTATCTATCTAGCTCTATCTCGGCTGTTCAATATATAATACTATATATTGTATATATATATATAGTTATATACTATATGTATATATATAATATATATATATGGCTGTTCGAATTATCTATCTATCTTATCTATCATCTTGCGTTCAAATCTTTGGTAACTATCTTTCTCGAATAGTCAAGTATCTATCTATCTATCTATATGGTTTGTGCAAATCTACACTAATATCTATACGTATACTTGCGGGTTCAATCTATTCTATCATCTGGAGTGTCTATCTATCGTATGGCTGTTCAAATCTATCTACTATCTATCCATCGTAAACATACAACGTTGTAAGTATGGTATCAATTAACTGTTCGCCTCTTACTGACAGTTGCCGATAGCCGTTGGAGCTCGACAGACAAAAATTCAGTCGGGTTTTGCTCCCGACTAGAAGTAGCTGTTAAAGTCGAGCTGCACTGAAGAGACACATAAACGTCAAAACACTGTGGTCTGTTGAGATTAATATATTATATTAAATATATATATATATATATATATATAAAAAGAGTCGTCGGGGCGGCCTAAAGTCGGGTTCAGCCAATTCAGCAAGGAGTCTATCCCCTTTTCACTAGCGCTAGACCAAGGCATCTGAGGTGGAGCGCCACACCTACCATCAGCTCCTTACTTTACCGCACAGATCCCTGTGCTACTCATACGCTGAATTGGCGAGGACCTGAATCAAACTAGGAACCATGTGGTTTCTAGCCGGACGCTCTACCGACTGAGCTAACCCGGTCCTATTGAAAATGTTTTCAAAAATATAACAGACACAAGATGTTAAGATCAAAGGAAAAAATTATATGTCTATACTTAAGTATATATATATATATATATATATATATATAAACGCACATATAAAAAATACGGTAAATAATATTATATTCACACATTCACCTTACACTCAACATTTTCATTTTTCTCCCTTACAAAATTTCCTCTGCATGTCCTGATGAGGTTTATCATAAACCGAAATACTTAAGTATAGACATATAACATTTTTCCTTTGATCTTAACATCTTGTGTCTGTTATATTTTTTGAAAAACATTTTCTTCACATATTGTCGGATTAATTTCTCATCATAATATATATATATATATATATATATATATATATATATATATATTGAACTTTGAACGGTGCTGTAGAGAACGTAAAATGGCATCTCCACTGTTAAAAAATGCGTGCTGCGTTCCTTGTGTAATGTTTTTTGTTTACATCTGCTTGTTCAGTCAGAGTTACCCGTTCTCGGCGAAATGGACCATATGACCTTTAGGCACCCTTTTGCGATCTCGATTCGTGGGGGACATTTTTTCCATTTACACTGTCAAAATCCGGTGTTTGTTTAGGGATTAGGGGTTAGGGGTTTATGGTTAGGGGTTAGGGTTATAATTTAAAAAACAACCAAAAATCCTCTGTTAACAATTAACTGAATTTGACGGTGTAAATGGAAAAAATGTCCCCACAAATTGAGATCGCAAAGGGGTGCTTAATGTCAAATGTCGGATATTTTTCTGTTTTATCGGTTCTAAAATCATTCTAAATATAATTAAGCATTTTATATCCATTCTTTATTATAACTTATTTGGTAACTTCTACATTTTTCTGCAGTAAAAATTGGGATTCATGTTTCGTTTTTTTTCGTTTCCGTTAATCAATACCCTCTCAAAGTATATATTATTATATTATAAATTATTAAATTAATAATAAAATATATAATATTTAATAAATATTAAATAAAAATTATATATATTTGAAATTGTAGAAATTCCGTATATGCTCAAGTAATAGATAATAAGATAAATATAAGAATAGTGAATTTTTGAACCAGTAAAGGAATAAGATAAAGATAAAAATAATGATTCAAAAAAGCTATTCTAAACGTTCATGCTTCAAAAACCTAAACAAAAATGACATTTAAAAAAGTGCAAAATCACAAGGGATACTCCTAATATACTCTAGAGAAAGTAAAAAAACTTACGAAGAGAAATCTCTTGGTTTGATAACGTAAAATAAAGTTACTCCCGCTGGACAATAACAGCAAACGGAACAAATGGATACAGCAGACCTTATCATCAACAAAATCAAACACTAGATCTTTAACCACAGAACACGAGCTATCACCTTCAGCTTGAAAATTTGCAGATGGAACTTTTTAAAAAAATGAATAAAACTCAGTGATCCTATCGACACCAATCGATACGAACCTACAACGCAAAACCAGAATGATTTGAAAGAAAAGGGCTTCTTCAAGGGATTATTTTATACAGCACGAAATCCAGCGTAGTGTTATGGTACACCTACGTAGGGGATATTATGTTCATATTCAGGACGAGAACTGTTTGTTATTTCACATATTTTGTCTTGCATTCTGTACATTTAAAAAAAAACTTTCTTATTAACATTAAATTCTATAGTTTCTTCTTGTCTGAGTAAGACCTTTGGGATCTTAATTCTTTTGGTACGCGTTGGTATCATTAATTACAGCTTCTATTTTTGTGATGTAGGTACTTGTAACCATAGTGACAATTCTTTTATATATTTGTATTATTATTATTTCTTGTTCTCTTTTTTAATTTTGTTATCGGTTTTGGTTTATTATTTTAAATGTCATTCTTTGATCGATAAGGCTAATGTAGTTTTTGAAATGGATTCTCGATGTACATTTCTACTCTCGTGATGTTTTGTAACTGAATATCCTAAGGGCACTTGTTTATAAATTGTTATGAAGTGATAAGATGGTGTAGGTTTTCATTCTCAAGGTTATCATCGTGTTTTTTCCCCTTGTAAGTGCTAAAGATCCTTAGGAAATTTTTGAATGAATTGGTTAGCATCTATCGCTCTAGTGGGTGTTTAGGCCTGAATATCCTAAGGGCTCTTTTTGTATGAATTGTTTAGAACTTCTTCTTGAAGGTTGGTTGCTTGGTTGGATTTTACGGATATCAACCCTTGTTGGTTATTTTTATGCTTATCACATTGTTTTTGTTAATTCTTATGAGTATTCAATTATTTTAAGACTCAATGTTTTAAACACATTTCTAAAATCCATTTTTTCATATTTTAACCAAAATAAAATGGGGACCCTAACAGGTGCTACCACTCCGGGTAAGACTAGAACCTGGGATTAATGGTGAATGAAAGGGTACTCCACATTTCCCAGAGCACTGGAATTGGAACTTCACCATCAGATAGAGTTTAACGTCATACTCAGTACATTCAGACCCCCAGATATCGCCTTCTAGCACATATATGGTAACAAGGGTTGGGTCTTACCATAAGTTCAGTAGGATTGGGACAATCATATAGATGCCCGGGCTTGACTTGACGAGCCGATTGATCGGAGGGGTCTTTCCAACTGCTCGTCTAGCCTAAGTAAGGACCAAAGTGGAGTGTTGCATGTCAGTGGATTCTAGAGCCCCAGCCGACACGGCTTAATTTATTCAGAATGTAGTTCTTTGAATCGGTGAGCATAATGTACTTTTCGAATGGATTTTTAGTGTACATTTCTTTCTCTTGTAAATGTTTGAAGTTAAATATCCTAAAGGCCCTTTTTCTATACTTTGGTCTTAAGGGTCTTTTCTTTTGTATAAATTGGTTAAAACCTCTCTTTGTATGTGTTTGTATTTGAATATCCTAAGGGCACCTTTTCTATAAATTGGTCTTAAGGGTCTTTTCTTTTGTATAAATTGGTTAAACTCTCTTGTATGTGTTTGTATTTGAATATCCTAAGGGCACCTTTTCTATAAATTGGTCTTAAGTGTTAAACTGATTTAGACTTTTCTTTTTCAAGGTTGTTTCTTGTCTTGTTTATTCGTTAGATTATGTATTTTTGATATCAAATTTGGCTTGATTCATTTTGTATGACTTTTCTCTAGGACCTCTCCCTCTGGTAGGTTTTTGGATTTTAATATCCTAAGGGCTTTTTGTGTGAATTGTTAGGATCTCTTTAATTTTGTATGTGTTTGGGTCTAAATAGCCAAAGGTTTTTTGGTATTAACTGGTTACTTAAATTTTATGATTTCTTTTTATTTCTTCTTAATTATTTGGGAACTTAAATTCTTTGATAGATGTTGAATATTATTCAGTACAAAATCTATTTTTATTTTCGTATCTATCTGTAACCATGGTGACATTCCATCACCTTTGTCTGAGGAATTAATGTGTATATTCCCTTTTTTCAATAGTTTGGGCAAATGCATGTAGGCGTCTTGTGGAATTGACTTTCATTCTCTGTAGAATTTATCGCTGCCTAAAGAAGCCTTTTTCTTTGGAAATCAATTCTGGTTTGGTTGTAATTCCATATCTATGGTGTCGATAGGATCTATGGATTTTGGTTCTTTTTTTGTTAAATTCCAGCTGCAAATCTCAAGCTGGAGGTGATAGCTTCGTGTTCTGTGTTGAATATTTAGTGTTGGATTTGTTTTATAATAACGTCTAGTTTTTTAGTTTTGCTAACTATTAACACCATGATAGGATGTATAAATATTGGGGGTCACGGACTGGTTCTTGGTTAGGAGGAAAGAGGAGGAGCGGAAGCAGGAGCTCTCAAAATATTTTGACTAACGCGAAGATAGACCCTTTGGTTTGAATTCAGTGTTTTTCCTTCTCTTAGACCGGTTTCCATACTAAGGTTAAAGAGCCCAGTCTGCCTTACTTGTTATCCATAGCTGGAGGGGAAATAGTTGGATTCGTATCTTTGTCCGATGATATTTAGCGTATGTGAAATGCAATCATACTCGTCCAAGATTTGAACTCGTCTCATCTAAGTTGGGTAACCATTACACCACACTGAATTTCTCCCAACTGATAAACCCTTTTTAAGAAGCTTTTTTTAAATTTCAAAAATCATTCTGGTTTTAGCCGTAGTTGAAATCTTATGGTGTTGATAGGATCTCTGAGTTTTCTATATTTTTTTTGTAAAATTCAATCGTGAGAATTTTCAAGCTGAACTGGAGGAGGAGGAAGAATTCTAAAAGTATTTTACTAAACAAGAAGAGGCATCTTGGTTTTGAATTCAGCTTTCCTTCTTCTAGACGGTTTCCATACTAAAGGTATGACCCAGTCTTCCTTATTATTTACCCATAGCTGGATGGGAGAATAGTTGGATTAGTAACTCTCCGAAGATATTAGCTATGATAGGATTGAACTCTCTATTCAATAGTAATGGGATCTACGGGAATAGTTTGTTAACCATTACTCAACGATGGACGCCCTATTACTCAACTCATTCGCCACGGGCTAGGATGTAACACAAAATCCTAAGTATAGGGAAACGCAAGTGAGGATCGAACACGCTAATTTTTAAAGAAAAAATGTAGTAATGAAATTAGTTAATAGCCATTGTTTTGGTAGAGGAAATAGGGGAGATAGAGGGAGAAGGTGAACTCAATGTAGTTTTGACTACTAGAAGAGAGCACATTTGGTTTTGAATTGCAGAGTTTTCCTTTGTCGTTGGCAAAACTAAGGTTAAAGAACACAGTCTGCCCTACTATATACTCTAGCTGGAATAGTAGTTTGGATCTGTACCTTTCTCGAGTATTTATCATGGAAATGCAAACAGCCTCACCCAGGATTTGAACTCATTCTCCCCTACGTTGGTAAAACATTACATTCCCGCTGAATTTCTCGCTGCCGATAAAAGCCCTTGAAGAAGCGTTTTTCTTTCAAAAGCATTCTGATTTTGGTCGTAATTCATATCTATGGCGTCGATAGGATATCTGAGGTTGTTTTTTTTTTTTTCCATTCCATCTGCAAATTTCAAGCTGAAGGTGATAGCTTCGTGTTCTGTGGTTAAAGATCTAGTGGGTTTTGATTTGTTGATGATAATGTCTGTCGTATCCATTTTGGTTTCCGTTTGCTGTTATTGTCCAGCGGGGGTAACATTATTTTACGTTATTAAACCAAAAGAATTTCTCTTCGTAAGTTGTTTTTCTGCAGAGTTTAATAGATATATCTCTTGTATTTTGAGATGTTTTTTAAGGTCCTTTTGTTTGGGTTTTTGAAAAACATGAA
>CM042138.1:69570486-69577986 GCA_023376005.1 Doryteuthis pealeii | reverse complement strand
GTGACTGGTCTCTCTTGGTGCTGGTTTACTGCATTTGGTTATTATGTGATTGAATGTTTATTCTTTTAACCCACATATTCTACACTTGCTATTTTGCTGTGTCCAATCTATGTTTGCTTTTATATAATTTGTTCTTACTACTTTTGCTTTTATATAATTTGTCCTTTCTGGGACTTCGAGATAAAGACGGATCAGCTTATCACAGCTAGAAGACCAGATCTAGTATTGATTAATAAAAAAAGGAACTTGTCATCTGGTAGATTTTGCAGTTCCAGCAGATCACAGGATGATGATGAAAGAAAACAAAAAGATAGATAAATACCTGGACCTTCCAAGAGAATTGAAAAAGCTGTAGATTATGAGGGTGAAAGCGATACGAATTTTTTTGATGCACTTGGAACGGTCCCAAGAAGCTTGGAAAAGAGACTGGAGGAACTGTAAATCAGAGGAAGAATGAAAAAATTCCAGAAAACAGTATTGCTGAAATTAGCTAGAATACTCAGAAGAGTCCTGGAGATCTGAGGAGACTTTTTATCACTCAGACTCCAGTGAAAGACCCTCAGCTAACGCTGCAAAAAACTCGATTATTATTATTATTATTATTATTATTATTATTATTATTATTATTATTACTAGCAAATATATGCACCCTCCGGGTGCAAGTATTTAAGTTTTAATATAATGAAATATCATATTAAATTAGAAAGGCTAATGAAACTGAATAAGAATTCAGATAAAAATATTTGGAACAGAGGGGGTATAATCGGAAAATAGAACATCTTTGAAACTAACTGTTCCACCATTTTCCCTTACTCCCGTCTTTCATTGGTAAATTTTCCTAATTTAACTATTTAGTTAAAATAGGAAGAAAAGAATAAAATTACAGTTATTTCTTTATGTTAATAGATTTCTGTTAAGATTTATCCCCGAGATTTTTGCTCATATTTATTAAGATAAAACCAAACAATTAGAAATCAATAATACTAAGCATATATTTATTAAAATCAAATTTTTTAAGATCAATATGCAAATTAGCCTTCCCATTAACACTGTAAACCGCTATTTCGTTGAATATATAAATATAATTGCATGTTATTAGTATGTAGATATTGTTAACAGTCTTAATGATGTAAAACAATTTTACTAATAATTGAGGTTTAAATAAAAAATAAAATCATGGAAAATGTGATGTAAATAACGAAGGGAATTGTGACTTGAATAGTAATATAGTTTCGGTTACAGACATACAAACCCACAATCTCCATTATAATAAGATTATTATTATTATTAAATATTCTATCATTAGGAAAAGCTATGTCAAAAAAGATTTCTTCCAGGCATAATTTACTATGTTTCAGCCCTTCATTATAAGCATTTAATATATTTATATTTATAAGATATTTAATTTCAGGTTGGCATTATCTCTTTGTATTCCCGCATATATTGAAACTGGCGGGCTTTATAATCTTAATTTAATCTGAATTAATTTAATTTGATTTAATTTAATATGACATATATATACATATATTTAGACATACATACACATACATACACATACATAAACATACGCATATGTACAGACGTACACGGTTATAGTCCCCGTGGTGCTGTGGTTAAATAGCTGGCATGCAACATAGTAGTAAGCAAGTCTGAACGTCCAATTTCGGACTAAAACCTCATCATTCCTTAAGCTATGGATTAAATAGTACCACTACTACTCTTCTATGAGGATGGTTTTGACATTAAATAAACCACGAACATTGATATGCCATTAAACAAAGAAACTAAACTGAAGCCAATATATAATTAAGGCATCGAGGTACCTTGCATGGTGTAACGGTTAGCAAGCTAGATTAGCAGACCATTTTTAGTGAGTTCGATTATCATTGGGCGCTCCATATTTCGGCCTTGTGCCACATCTAAGCTAAGCTTAGTAAATAACTATAAATAGGGCATGAATTAATGTTTGTTTGGATTTTGAACGGCCGAAGAGGGTTTTCTTTAATTCATTATGGTTGGGTATTCGTTTATTTTTTAAAGTTTATTATCTATTTAACCCATGTATGTGACCCTAACAGCTACTACGACCCCGGGACAGAGTGGACCCGGGAGTAATGGCGATGAATGGGCACTCTACTCTCCCCAGAGCTCCAAAATTGGAACCTTACCAGTAGATACCCGTAACAGCATACACAGGACACTAAGACTTTCAGCCACCGCCTTCTAGCACATATATGACGTGATCAGCCGATTGATCGCAAGAGGCCTCTTCAATAGCCCGTGTTGCAGTTTATGGACTACTCAGCCACCAGGATTCCATCCTTAAGCATCACAGGTTGTCACCCACGGCTAACAGGTGGTGCCATTGATGGGGGTCTTACTCCTCTGCAGAGGTTCAGTTGGAATATTCCATAGCCCTAGCCGACAAGGCACTCAGATGAGCGAAGTTTTATTAAATGAAGATAAGCTACAAGTAAATGATTAAAATAACCTATGGTTAATTATTGATGTCTGTAAAGTATATGAAACTAATTAATATGCATATACAAGATTATCACCAGGCAGACAAATACATTAACTGTTTTATTAAAAGCAATTCTTTAAGATCAATATGCAATTGTTTTGGGTAAGACTCTAAACAGTATTTTTCTATGGATGATCGTAGGTAGGTAAAATAATTTTTTTATTTTTGAAGCAAAAACAAATTACTAATTTAGCATTTTCTTGTATATACGAGTCGACGCGTTGGCCTGTTCCTTCGTCCGAGGGATTTGTTTACGTACACAGAATCTAGTAGCGGTCCATAGACAGTCGACCTCAAAAAGAATCCTCACTCCCTTTCTTTCGTTTACGGTCAGGCAGGTCAACAACAACAACAACAGTTTTTCCCAAAAAACCGAAGAGGATATTATTTCCCTTAGATCCATCCATTAATAAGAATGACGACGATTTTTAATTCAAACATTATTTTCAAAATTTAAAAAAATAAATTCACACTGAAATTTGAAGAGATAAATTTATAGAAAAATACAAAAAAATTGTATCTATAGAAAGATAACTCGATGCTATAATAGCAGAACAGGGTATATATATTTACCAACCCCTCCGCACGAGTAGTATGTGACACAAGGTCAATTTATTAAGCGGTGTTCAACAGGTTTGAATTCAGAGTTTTCCTTCTCCTAGACCGGTTGCCTAACCAAGGTTAAAGAGCCCGGTCTGCCCTGCTATTTACTCATAGCTGGAGAGAGAATTGGATTCATACCTTTCCCAAGGGTATTAGCGCTAAGTGAAAATTCAGTTACCGCGTTCAGGATTTGAACTCGTGGCGACGAGTGCATTTCCCATGACTTTAACCATTACACCACGCGCTAGGGTATAAAACCTAAAATTATGAAATTATGGATATTATATTTTTGTTGCTTAAGTTTTATGTGTTTCACTCAAACTTCAGACGGGAGTGTATGAGTATATATCTAAGGGCCGGATTAGCTCAGTCGGTAGAGCGTTCGGCTAGAAACCGCAAGGTTCCTAGTTCGATACCGGCCCTCGCCAACTCAGCGTATGAGTAGCACAGGGATCTGTGCGGTAAAGTAATGAGCTGATGGTAGGTGTGGCGCTCTACCTCAGACGCAAAAAACAATCTCTTTGGTATAGCGCTTGTGAAAAGGGGATAGACTCCCTCGCTGATTGGCGGATACCGACATTAGGCCGCCCCGACGACTTTATATATATATATGTATATATATATATATATATATATATATATATATATATATATATATATATATGTGTGTGGATTCCAATTAAGGAATGTGTTTGCATAGAAAGAATACTCAATGTTTTAATAGCAGAGCAGATATAAAACGTAAAATTATAAAAGTATGGATACTATATTTCCGTTACTCAAGTTTCACGTGTATATTAAAGTCCTCAAGCGGCAGAATAGTAATCTATTATCCATTGCCTTTGTTAATTCTTTTTACTTCAGCAGGTTCAATTTCCGACATGGTAGTTTTAATTGTTTCCCATACGTTTGCTTTGTTGTTATTCTGTTTGCCACCTTCCACTGATTTTGTTATATATCTTTTTATTTTATCAGTTTCAGTTTCCGACATGTTAGTTTTAATTGCTTCCCATAGGTCTGCTTTGCTGTTATATATTTTTTAAATCTTCACAACAGACGATAGATTTTCGATCGGATTCAGATCAGAACATTAAGGACACCATGGGATGATATTCTCTCCTGTAAATCTTTTATACTCAAAGAATTCACGGGTAAGCTTAGGTAGATAAGAAGCACAATTGCCGTGTAGAAATACACACTTCTCTTTGAAACTGTGAGACTGGCACTGGTACCATACTAAGTAAGTTTTGTCTGTATAATCGCAATAGTTAGCTCAATTTAGCTTAACTCCTTCAACGAATTCGAATGATTTAATAATAGTTTGGTTGACTTTTCCAATCCATATTGTCTCACTACAGCATTTTTATTGCCTTCTTTTAGCCACAGACACATCTAAATTCGATCAAGTCTATTATTTGGTCCATCCATCCGGTCCATCATTGTCTTCTGTAGTTATTTCTGTTTGATACAGAGAAGGAAAATTATTTATACGTATTGCATATATAATAATAATAAAGCCTAAAATATAAATATATATATATATTATATATATATAATATATATATATATATATATATATATATATATATATATATATATATTTGAAACATTTATATATATATATTTGAAAATTTATGTATATATATATTTGAAACATCTTCACCTGATGATTGCATCGCATGAAACCAATATGGTTGTGATTGTTCCTTTGTGACCTAATAAATAGATATGTAAAACCTTTATATATTTATCTTATTATATTATATAACAGCTCTATTTTATATTGAGCACTCTACTAATAATACTGCCTTTGGTACACCATTCCAGCAAAAGCTGAAACAGTGACCATCTCACACTATAGTATATATATATATATATATATATATATATATATATCGAACAAGGTTCATATATATATATATATATATATATATATATATATATGAACCTTGTTCGATACCGGCCCTCGCCAACTCAGTGTATGAGTAGCACAGAGATCTGTGCGGTAAAGGGAGGAGCTGATGGTATGTGTGGCGCCCCACCTCAGGCGCAAAAAAACAGCGTGAACGCTAGTGATTAACTTTATTTACTTTAATCCGATGTTTTCATTCCTTTCGCTATCGTTCCGTATGATACTCTTTTTCCTTAAACTTCCGACCGTTATTCGTCCGTGAAAACAGTATTTTCATGCAATCCTTGCCCCAAATTTTGACGCTTTAAAATATTTGCTTTATTGATAGCAGGTTGCCAAGGAGATCTTTTTTAAAGATCGTGGTTCATAAATCTTCTATATCTCTTTTACATCTTTACTCTCTCAATTTCATCCTTTTAAGAGATCTGAGCGCGAGTCAAAAGTGGATATTTCTCCATAACTCACTTTAGTTTACGTTCATCTGGTGAAAGTAAACTCTTAAAATATTTCCTTTTGCTTCATGTTCTTAACAGCCTTCTCTTTCGTTCGATGATCTTTGCAAAGATTCTTTGATATCTCATATGTGGACATTCCCTCATCCAATAACTTTCTTATTTTCTGTTTTAGACCGTTTATTAGATCCTTCCCTACATCCATGTTTAAACATACATTATAGAAAAAAAAAACAAAAGATAGTTTTTATTAGATTTCAGAGATAAGTTAATATTAGTTTAATCTGCATATTCACTTCACTCAAAACTTTTCTTAAAACTTTTCTTTAAATAAAAATTTCTCACAAACTAACCATTAAAATAGTATAAAATTTAGATAGATATTTTACTAAGCTGAAAATAGACGAGTTTAAATATGAAAAATATTTATTAAGAACTTTCTAAGTTATTAAAGGTCATATATATATATATATATATATATATATATATATATATATATATATATATATATATAATAAAATAGAGGAATTACATTGATAATTGAATTAAATTAACATGACCAGACAACTTGGCAAACACCATGTGCGATATCCGGAGCACTGGACATCCGGAGCACTGGACATCCGGAGCACTGGACATCCGGAGCACTGGACAGCTGTTTCGACCTCCTTTGGTCTCATCAGCAGTGCATACCACAATCTCCGCCACTAGAGATTGAACCAGTGGACCACAGAGTGAAGAGCGGAGACTCTACACCTGGGCCTCCAGTCCACGCCACAAACGGAGAATGCCAAATCATCTAGTCAATGGTAATGGTAATTCATGCGCAGCCACTTAACCTATATCTGTCTTGATGCCCATCGCAGGATTACAGAGGGCAAGGTCACCTCCAGGACAACGACTTCCCAATTCGGGGTCCGCTTCCACGGACACACAACCTAATGGGCAATGGATACATATTAATTTCATAAAATAGAGGAATTACATTGATAAATATATATATATATGCTAGTCTTATTAGTAAACACTTGCGGTAACTCAGATTCTTGCCCTGATGAGCTACTAAGCGAAACTATTAGTTGGCATATCTGACTTATTTGGATTAATATATATATATATATATGAGTGCGCACGCGCGCGTGTGTGTGGTGCATTCCTTTATAAAAAACACTAATATACGCACATCAACCTGGGATGAGTATAGTTTTGATACTTATGAAAAGAATTGATATATACATAAGTGTTCAATTATATATATATATATATATATATATATATATATATATATATATATTAGCGTAGGTTGAATGGATGTGTTGATGCGTATGCAATGAAGTAAGAGAGAAAAATAAGATCGCAAGTCAAATATGCAAATGGATATGACCTTTCTATTTCTTCCAGTCTAACACTTACTATGATTACACCTGCGGATCATAACAACTCTCGTATTCTGTTATGCAAGTCTCGTATATTCTCGAGCATCTCCACTTCTCCATTGTTCGTAATCATATTCGGATTGCGTTTTCGTGAATAGAAAATTGATTTTTGGCTTATGCGATTTTGGTTAATTCATTTCTTTTTTATTTTACTTACCCATGCACACGCGTAGAGTTTTTTTTCTTGAACGAAGTTTTTTTTTGTATATCTTTCAGGCCTTTTGTTTCTGTAAGTAAATTGCATTTAATATTTGTAATAACTTTTGTGGAGAGGAAAAATAGTGGAGATTGTGAGGAAAAGGGAAAATCAAAGTAAAAAATGAAAAAAAAAAAATCAATACATGATATTGTAATATTAAAAAGGATTATTCACTTAAGGGAATTACACATTTGATGGAGCGACTGCCTTTTTTTTATATTCATCTATCAATTATCCTTTACTCTTTCTCTCTCTCTCTCTCTCTGTCTCTTTCTCTCTCTCTCTCTCTCTTCTCTTACACACACACACCACACACACACAACACACACACACACACATTCAACACACACACTCTCTCTCTCGTCTCTAACATT
>CM042138.1:69552986-69560486 GCA_023376005.1 Doryteuthis pealeii | reverse complement strand
AAATATGAATACAAATGATCTGGTGTCGCTTAATCGCAGATTTCGTATTCATCCCATTTAATTTCACTCAATTTTAAAAATGAAACATTCCAAGTGGTCTTGTGTCGCTTAAATTCCCAAAGAATTGAGAAAAAAAGGTACATGTTTGTTTTACTTATAATATTGAAATGGTGAATTACACAAGATATTTTGGTAATTTTGATCTTATGTCGGCCAGGCCTCCTGCCCTAATTTACGCAATGTTTTAGCGAGCAAGCCTCTGGCGAATTTCCAGCCCAACTTTTTTTCCTGTCATGTTTTTGTCACTTTTATTTTTGTATCATTTCTTGCAAAGAAAATAGGATTTATACGTAATAAAACTGCAAATCATAGTTTCTGGCTTATATAATTCATCGTGGTTTTTGTTTCATTTCGTGGAAATTTTTATCCAGTAAATATAAATATATCAACCAATCCCAGCTAGAAAACAAGACCTGTATTAATTAACAAAAGAAAAAAATGTCACCTAGTGTAGTGTGGTAATATTATATACCCACAATTGACATCGGGTGTATAATTGGTGAGAGTAAGACTTCAGAGAGAGAGAGTTCAGAGAGACAGATTAGGGACTTAATTGGAGAGGAGATGCTCTTCTTTATAACTTGTTTATGTGTTGATTCATCTGCTTCTCCTTCTTAACTAAGGGCTGATTTCTTATTCTTCTGGGCTTTACTTGTTTTCAATTAAATGAATATTTTTTTGTTGCTTGATCAAGCTTTTTTTATTTATTTAGCCCATGATTTTTATTCGCCGCGCGGGGAGACCAACCTCATAGTTACAGTATTTTGCCATGAAAATAAAACAAACGAAAAAGTTGAACTAATACCTAGATCATGCCAGACAATAAAATGTGCTGAGACAGGAAAATGGCAGTGATACCAATTATACGTGAAGCCATTGAAAATCTCCCAAAGACTTGGGAAAAAACAGGTGAAACTCGAGATCAAAGAAATAATCGAGACCATCCAAACAACACCACTATTAAGATCAGCTAGAATACTTCAAATAGTCCAGGAAACCTGAGCAGACTTGTCGTCACATAGATTTGAGTGAAAAACCACTAGTCAGTGTTGAGAAAAATTCTCAAGGAGTAATCAAACTTGTGATCTTGTAGATTTTGCAGTCTCAATAGATCAGTGAGTGAAGGTGAAAGAAAACGGATTAACAAATACCTGGAGCTTGCCAGAGACTTGAAGAAACTGTGGAATATAAGGGCGAAAGTGATACCAGTTGTAGTTGGTAGTCTCCAAAAGTTTAGAAAATAGACTTGAGGAGGTGGAAATCAGAGGCAGAATCAAGACCATCCAGACAAAAGCATTGTTAAGATTAGCTAGAATACTGAGTAGAGTCCTAGGGACCCGAGGAAACTTGTTGTCACTCAGACTCCAGTGATATATCATCAGCTTGCACGAGTCTGAAAAACTCGCATAAATATAATAAAAAAAAAAAAAAAAAAAAAAAATATAATAATATAAAGTAATAAATATTTCGTGGATTTTGCCGCCCCGGCCGACCACCGAGTAAAAATGAAAGAAAGCGAAAAGATAGGCAAATACTTAGACCTTGTCAGAGAACTGAGAAAAGTGTGGAACATGTAGGTGAATGTCCTACCAATTGTAATTTGTGTTATTGGAATGGTCCTCAAAGCCCTCGAAATGGATTTGGGGCAATTGGAAAACAGAGGAAGATTTTAGACCATCCAAAACACAATAATTTTGGGATCGGCTAGAATACTCAGAAGAGTCCTGGTGACCTAGAGAGACTTGTTGTCACTCATCCTTCACTGTTAAAAACTCAATAATAATATCAATAATTGACGTATATATATAATATATATATATATATATATATATATATATATATATAAAGAAAGAGATAGATAGATAGATAGATAGATAAACATTATCATTCAGACCCAGGTGAAAAGTTATCAGTTTTTGTATGTGAAAAACTCGCAAATAAAACATAAAGAAACTTAGAGGTCAGAAAAGAAAAAAAAATAGGTTGGTGGAATTGGATATTCTTGGAAGAGTTGAAACAAACAAGACGAAGCTATTTATAATATTAGCAAGACGAATGTAAACGATGTTAGAAACTATTAAGTAGACTTGCTGTCACTTGATCTCCAGCAAGAGCTACCACTGGTGAAACATGCAATGAAATTCAAAAGATATATGTATGTATTTACCCAAAACATTGGTACGAGTAGGATGTAGCTCAAGGTCAATTTTCTCAAGCAGAGTTTGACAGGCTTGAATTAAGATGTTTTCATTCTCCTAGATCAGTTTAGCTCAGTCGGTAGAGCGTCCGATTAGGAACCACAAGGTTCCGGTTTCGATACCGGCCCTCACTAACTCAGCGTATGAGTAGCACAGGGACCTGTATGGTAAAGTCAGGAGCTGATAGTAGGTGCGTCACTCCACCTTGGACGCCAAAACAAGGTCCTTGGTCTAACACTATTGAAAAAGTGATTTACTTCCTCGCTGTATGGCTGATACCAATTTTTGGCCACCCCGACGACTTTACTTTTTAGACCGATTACAGTACCAGTGTTACAGTCTGCTCTACTACTTCCTTATAAAAGTAAACCTGTCAGGTTACCCTAAAGTCAGTATCAACTAGCCAGCGATGGAGTCTATCTCCTTTTCACTAGCGATTGCTTTTAGGTCTGAGGTAGAGCGCCACACCTACGATCAGCTCCTTACTTTACCGCACAGGCTCCTGCGCTACTCATACGCTGAGTTGGCGAGGGCCGGTAACAAACAAGTAACCTCAAGGTTCACAGATGTGTGTATATATATATATATATATATAGGGGCCGGGTTAGCTCAGTCGGTAGAGCATTCAGCTAGAAGGTTCCTAGTTCGATACCGGTCCTCGCCAACTCAGCGTATGAGTAGCACATGGTTTTGTACGGTAAAGTAAGGAGCTGATGGTAGGTGTGGAGCTCCACCTCAGATTCTAAAATTATCTCCTTGGTCTAGTGCTATTGAAAAGGGGATATACTCCTTGAAATAATTACAGGAGACAATGATGGACCGGATGGATAGGCCGAACAATAGAGTTGGCGAGGGCCGGTATCACAGAAACCTTGTGGTTCTTCGTCGGACACTCTACCGACTGAACTAACTCTGTCCTTTCCTGGAGGAAAACAGTTGGATTGATACGTTTTCTAAGGGTATTACTATGTGAAATGCAACTAGCCTCGTTCAAGATTTGAACTCGTACCATCGTGTCCATTTCCAACAAAGATAGCAACTACACGATGGCCGCTTGCAAAGATATAGATAGTACGACGTAGGATTATGTAAATCTGGTAAATAGAAAAGACCGAGGTAATCCCCAAATACCAGGTAATCCTCAAACAAGATTATCACAATAGATTGCAATCTTAAGACATACTCATCACCAAGGGAACTTCTTCGGGAAATAATTTTTTTCAGAGATTTGCTTTTCTTAATAAAACCAACATTGTAACTGATAAATATAAAACGAAATAAATAATAATAATAATAATAATAATAATAATAATAATAATGGAGATTCGCTTCCGGTTTTTTTCCGGAAACTGCTTACGTCACATTACCCAAAATCGTCATAACATAGAATAAGATACACTCAAAATTTGAACATGCAACATTAGACAGTCCTCATTGTTTTTTAAAACAAGTTTTAATAAATACATGACTGGTATTATATATCTATATATAGTTTGTTTTATTTTAATACATATTTAAAGTTTACATTTCAAATTGTTTTATTTTTTAATCCTTTAATGAATTTAATGATTTTACTTAGGGTACAAACTCGTTGACATTGAATTTTTTACTCCCACCCCTCAGGCAATATGTTTCGAAAAATCTATTCTTACATCACCCGGAGGGTGTTTTTTATTTTGTTTTACTACTACTACTACTACTACTAATAATAATAATAATAATAATAATGGGAACTTAAAGCGACAAACTGAAGAGATGTCACATCAGAAGACATGGACACGGCTACGAAGAGGAAACATCAAGAGAGAAACTGAATTTCTTATAATCGCAGCACAAGACAATGTCATAAGAACAAACTATATAAAGGCAAAAATAGACAAGAGGTAGCAGAATAGGAAGTTCAGAATTTGTGGAGGCAGAGAGGATATAGTTAACCATATAACCATATAATAAGCTAATGCAGCAACCCAGCACAAAGAGAGCACAAGACTAGACCCGACTGGGTGGGAAAGGTCATCCACTGGGAATTGTGCAAGAAATTCAATTTTCACCATACAACTAAATGTTAATGCACATTTTTGTTTTATCACATTTCAATCGCTGTATCCTCTGGCCTTTTTCAGGGTCTATTTCACTCAATAACCTTCGGGGAATGTTGAACCGAAGTCTTTAAAGTATAAACGGGATATATTGTTCCCATTGTTTTTCCTACCTTATCTGGCCTTCATGTCAAGGGAAATTCCAACCTCCTACCTACGGATTTTCTCTTATTTTACCGAACTGCCTCTCACCAGAATCTGTTCTAGAAAGTAAGATGCATAAAGACCTCTGAGACATTGATATATAAACCGATCCCCTATCCTGTACCAGAAGACCCGGTCCTAGTTTTAATTAACTAGAAGAACTTGGCTTCTAGTGGATTTTGGTGTGAAAATAATAGAAAGCGAAAGCTGGCATAATACACAGACCTTGCCAGAGTACTGATAAATCGTGGAACATGGAGTAATAATACCAATTGTAGTTAGTTCTCTTGGGACCTTTGAAAATAAAATAAAGCCAAAAACTATCAAATACATGGACCTTGCCAGAAAACTGAAAAATCGTGCAACATGGGGGGGGGATAATACCAGTTGTTGTTGGTTCCCTTGGGAACTTGGAAAATAAAATAAAGTAAAAAGCTGGACAAATACTTGAATCTTGACAAAGCTGTGGAACATGAAAGTGCCGTTTATAGTAAATGTAGTTGGTTCGCTTGGGACAATCCCAATAATTTGAAAAAGAGACATGGGGAACTGGGGATCAAATGAACAATGAAAAGCATCAAGACCATTTCTAGAATACTTTCTTAGATTGTTTTTTTGTATTTTACGGCATGTCAAACCTTTTTGGGTTATTTTATGACAAAGACCTTTTGTTTAATTCATTCTTCAAATGGAACTTCACCATTAAATACAATTTACATCTTACACAGCCAGGACACTAGAATACTTATATTTGTTCAGGAGACCTGTGAAGAATTGATCTCACTGAAACTCTATTGAAAAAATGCCAGTTAGAACAAGTGTGAAACTCGCAAAGAATAAAGCAATAAGCCCTGTCGGCTGGGACTTGTAGAGGGGTAAGATCCCCCGGAATAATGCTACCTGTTGGTCGTGGGTGGCGACCCATGATGCTTAAGGACGGAATCCTATTGACTGAGCACTCAATGAAATGCAAGACCCTACTTTGGCCCTTAAACTAGACAGTCGGTCGGAGGGGCCCTCTTGAATCAATCGGCTGCTCACGTCAAGCTCAAGCACCTATATGATTTTCCCCATCCTTTTTATCATATGGGTTCTAGAATGCGGTGGCTAAGTGTCTTCATGTCCTGGCTATGGCGTAAAACTGATGGTGAGGTTCCATTTCTGGAGGTTTGGGGAATGTGGAGCATCCCTTCATCACTATTGCTCTCTGATTCACTCTGACCCGGAGTGGTAGTACCTATTAGGGTTCTATCTATGGGTTCAATAGAAAATTTGTTTACAAAAAAACTTGAATTTGAAAATTTTTCTTCCAAATTATCGCTATGAATCTTTCAAAATTTTGCCGGCATTAATTGACCCACTGTGGTTGATATGCCATTAAACGAACAAACAAATTAACAAACAATATGGCAACAACAATAAAAAAAACACAAAAATAACAATATATTTTTCAACTATTTGATTCTTGAGCCTTACTGTCTCTTGACCCCCTCCCCCCAAGTTTCTATCCGAGACGTCTGGTGTGAAATTGTATATAACAATATCTTTATGATGAGAATAATAATGCCGCTGATAAAGATAGCTGAATCACACTTTATCATAAAACGATTTTGTATAATTATATTCTTAAGCAAATATCAATGATTTTATTAAATTCTCATTTTCCTGAATGACGTGTTCTGCTTTTTATTGAAGAAAAATGACTCCATAGTAATTTTACCACGGCTTACATCTAGCTTAAAATGTATTTTGGACGAAATTCAATTTCAATATGAAGAACAGGTAATCATTTAATAATAGCTGGATATTAGGCTCATACGCAAAAATATCTTTTTAGATACTTGTTGTTGTTTAGTTTTTTTTTTCTGCGTATTTCTTTGATTTTTTTGGTTTTGTTTGTATATTTTTTCAATATTTTTTAATTTTTTCTTTTTTTTTTTTTCAGGAAAATTATATTTTTAAAAAATGTTGTTTTATGTCGCTTCCGTGGAAGAACGGTTTCTTTTGGGGAAAGAAGAGTCTGCCAAGCGTAGCGAATTTATATGACTGGTAATGTAATAAAACGAACATAATACAATTCAGTTATAACAAATTCTAAATCTCAGGCGATTTGCGAATCTATTTATTTTCGTCTTTATTCGGTTAGCACTAAACAAAATGTCTTTATCGCCGATATTGGCCTAAACCGTTTGGGACTATCCACTTACACACACACACAAACACACACACATATGCACACACACACGCATACACACACACGCATACACACACACACACATATATATTAAAAGAGAGACAGACAGACAGACAGACAGTAACTGTGTGTGTGAGGAGAGAGAGAGTGAGAGAGAGAGAGAGAGTGCCAGTTGAGAGAGGGAGAAAAGAAAGAGAGAAAAAGAGAAAGAAAGAAAATGTATGTGCAGAGAAAGAGAGAGATTGGGGCAAGTGTGTGTCGAAAGAGATAACTTGTATGGAGAGAGAGAGAGAGAGAGAGAGAGAGAGAGAGAGAGAGAGAGAGAGAGAGAGTATGTGGGAAGAGAGGATGGAGAAATTGTGTGGAAAATGATAGATAGATAGATAGAGAGAGAGAGAGGGAGAGAGAGAGAGAGAATGTGCGTGTGTGTGTGTTTGTAGATTGCGTGTATGATTGGAGAGTGTGAAAGTAGTGAGAGAGACAGAGAGAGAAAAAGAGTGTTTGTGTATATATATATATATATATATATATATAGAGAGAGAGAGATAGAGAGAGAGAGAAAGGGTGTGTGTGTTTGTGTAGAGATAGATAGAAATAGAGAGAGAGAGTATGTGTATGTAAAGAGAGAGAGAGAGAGAGAGAGAGAGGAGAGAGAGAGAGAGAGAGAGAAAAGTGTGTGGGAAGAGAGGATGGAGAAATTGTGTGGAAAATGATAGATAGATAGATAGATAGATAGAGAGAGAGAGAGAGAGAGAGAGAGAGGGAGAGAGAGAGATAATGTGCGTGTGTGTGTTTGTAGATTGCG
>CM042138.1:69537986-69547986 GCA_023376005.1 Doryteuthis pealeii | reverse complement strand
CAAGGAAATGGAATTATTATCATTTCATTCCTGCGAGTTTTTCACGTCAGTGTAAGGTGATGGTCCTTCATTGGAGTCACAACAAGTCTCCACAGGTCTACAGGACTATTCTGAGTATTCTAGCCGATTTCAACAATGCTGTTATCGGGATGGTCTCTATTCTTCCTTTGATGTCTAGTTCATCTCGTCTGTTTTCTAAACTTTTGGGGATAATTCCAAGTGCACCAACATTCAACATCATATTTCAAAGTTTTTTTTTATCAATTTTCTAGTAAGGTCCAGGTATTTGTTTATCTTTTTGTTTTCTTTCATCTTCACCCTATGATTTTTTCTCTTTTTCTTGTTAATCAACACTAGGTCTGATTTTCTTTGCTGCGATACCCGTTCTTATCTCAAAGCCCCAGAGAATGTCATCTGTCTCATTCTCAAGAACAGATTCTGGTTTATGCATATACCATTTTGTTGTATTCCATATCAGGAAAAAAAGTCACTCTCAACCATTGTAAAAGGTAATGGAATTCTTTTGAGATTCAGAAAAAAGCAGAAAATAATTATTTCCTCCTTAGCCATCAGGTTTGTCTGGTTCGTAAAATCGTTTGATCATGTTTGGTATAGACCTCCATGAACAATGTTGCCGTGAATACTTCCCTACAGAGTCCCTAAAGATATTTCGTGAAGATAGCCGTGGAATAGTCACGAACACCACAGTTTCCTAAAATGCAAACACACGCATAAGAAACAGAAAAATATATGAGAAATCTTGTGAATGCTATAAAATACACAGGGATTAGCAGATGTTCGGTTGATAACGTGCAATACAATTGAACTATCTACAGGGTGATTGTAAAGCAACTCCCTATTTTTATAAAATTTGTTATTTATACTATCCCCCCCCCCAAAAAAAAAAGAAGAAGAGTAGTGGTACTATTTTACCCATATCAGGGTGGAAGATACTATGTAAAGATTTATTTCTTAATGATATATAACAAACATCGCAAGATTTTAAATATGTTAATAATATGGACTGTTTTGAGACAAATCTATGTCAGCTAGACCATAATAGAGATAGTCTTAATAAATAAGATAATAATTAATATCAAATAAAGCTTATTTAGTGCAGATTGAGAATATAACGTAAATAATTAAGGGAATTGTGACGTTGGTATTGACATAGTTTTGGTTACATACAGATAAATACACAATCTCCATTATAGTAAGATTTATTTCTGAATCATTACTTTTACAAAAAAATGAATATGAGAAGAACACACATAACATGGAATTCTATTTAAAATTCTGTATGGACAGCCACATCCGCTTCTAGCCTCCCAAGAAACTCGAAAATCACATCAACTGGTCTTCGCAGGAACTCTTGTGAAATGGCAGAAATAAATTCTCGTATTTGTCATTCAAGTTTTTCGAAAGTCGTTGGTTTCATAGAGTAGACTTGCTCCTTCAGTTCAAATCCTGAACGAAGCTAGTTACATTTATATGGCGCTAACATTCTTAGGAAAGGTATACATCCAACCATTCTCCCCCCCCCCACTGGGGATAAATAGTAGGGTGACTGGGTTCTTTAACCTTAATTTAGCAACCAGTCTAGGAGAAAGAAATATGAGTTCAAACCCGTTAAACTACGCTTAAGAATTTGACCATGTGTCACATCCTGCTATGTCTATATATCTACATATGAGGAAGAATGAATAAAGAAAAGAAAGAACAGAATGAATAATAAAAGATGAATTTAATCAATTATTTATTTATTAGCCATTCTGTTCTTTATTTTCTTTATTCTTTATTCATTCTTCCTTATATTGTCGGATTCATTTCCAATTTCCATTTTTACATATCTACATATATATATATATATATATATATATATATATATATATATATATATATATATATATATAGGTAGGTAGGTGAATACGTAGATAGATAAATAAATACGAGGGTGAGTAAAAAAAGTAATGCCATTTTGTTTAGGACATATATAATTATCAACACAGGAACATGTATCATACACAGAAATGAAGCAAGTCCCCTGTGGATCACATCCCTACTTCTCTACATAGTCACCGTTTCTCTCACTAGCAATCTTCCACCTTCGAATGAGAGCATGTATCTCTGCCCCGTAAAATTTTGTTGACTATCCTTTGAGCCAATTATTCACAACAGATTTCACTTCCTCGTCCCTGGAATAGTGTTTGCCTCTCAAACCCTCTTTCATGGGGCCGAAGAGATGATAGTCTGAAAGTTCTAAATCTGGTGAGTATGGAGGATGCGTTAAAGTTGTCCAGCCGAATGAGGCGATTTTTATCCGTTGTTCTTATGCTTGTGTGTGGTCGAGCATTGTCATGCAGAGGGAAGACATTGTCAATTGACAAGTTGGCTCTTACTCGTCAGATTCATGCTCTTCTCATTAGGGTCTCAATAGAGGCCTTAATTTTATTTAAAAAAAAATTCAAACGAAGTAAAGAAAATGGCATTACTTTTTGACAAGCTCGTATATATTATAATTATATATATATATATATATATATATATATATATATATATATATATATATATACCGGCCCTCGCCAACTTAGCGAATGAGGGGTCTGTGCGATAAAGTGAGGAACTGATGGAAGGTGTGGCGCTCCACCTCAGATGCTAAAATAATCTCCTTGGTCTACCGCTAGTGAAAAGGGGATATACTCCCTCGCTGTCAGGCCGATACCGACATTAGGCCGCCCCGACGTCTTTACTTACTTATATATATATATATATATATATATATGTGTGTGTATGTATGTATGTGAGTGTGTATGTGTTTATCAACAATGATATGAAAATACATATTTAGAGACGCCTTATAAAGAACAAATATTAAGATTTAAAAAAAATATATATGTTTAAACACAAACAAAATTTTGCACTCTATTAAAAATTAATCATAAAAATATCATCTTAGACGGAACGCAGGTTTTATTTTTTTAAAATCACATGAAATAAAGAAAATGTCATTACTTTTTGACTCACCCTCGGAGATAGATAGACATATGGAAACCGGAAAACGTATGAGAATGCTTTTGAAATAAATATATAAAAATATACAGAAATTAGCAGATGTTTACTAGGATTTGGTTTCCTCACAGGAAGAAAATCCGACAATACACACCTTGCTGTAAGCTTCATCGAATGATTTTGTTCTGAAATTGGGTGTATCAAAGAATTTTCGTTTGTTTATCAACCTTTAGTCTAAATTACTACTGTACTCGTGATGTTTCTTAGATCTTTAAGTTCTCTGGCTCGGTCTAGGTATTTTTAAACAGTTTTTCTCTTGATTTCACTGAGGGCTAAACGTTGCAACTTTTTATAGATGATTATATATATATATATATATATATATATATATATATAATATATATATATCAACAAGTCACGACCATGTTTTCATTGTAGTAGCATAAGTAGTTAATCCAACCTTTTTTCAAGTATATATTTAAAGAATATATATGATGCTATCGTCTTCTTACAATATCTTTTGACGTGTTTTTTTTTAACTTATGGTCTTTAAAAATGTTCAAGTGGCAGCAAATCTCTGCTATCTAGGACTCTCCTCAGTATTCTGTCCTATATCAATGGTACTGTCATCTTGATACTTTCACGGAATATCCCATGCCGTTGTGACTAACGTGCTGTACTGTGTTTTCCTGATAAGCGAGTTCGAACTCCAGTCGTGCTAATATGTCTACTTTCAGAATAATCCCCGCCGGAAAGGTATGAACCAACTCATCCCCAGCTATGAGTTAAATAGTACCCCTACTGTACGTAATTATTATTTATAATTTATCAAATAACGTACAGAGCTTTATATACCACTAAACAAAGAAAACGATAGTGGAGAGTTTTAAAATTTACACACGATTGTTCCGAAGAATCTATTGTTGGTACTACTGTACTCGTAATGTTTCTTAGATCTTTAAGTTCTCTGGCTAGGTCTGGGTATTTTTTAACAGTTTTTCTCTTGGTTTCACTGAGAGATAAACGTTGCAACTTTCTATAGATAATTATATATATATATATATATATATAATATATATATATATTAATACTATTTCTCGTCTTTTGTATTTTTTCGAGTTGCGTCACGCGTCATGACATCTTCGCGTGCGTGGATCGCGACTTGCCTTTCAAAAATATAACGCTGACCAAATACAATTACACATCTAAAAAGATTTTCATCTCCTGTCATATATAAAAACATTCATCATTTTCTTCACCCCAAGACACATCCTGATGAAGGTTTAATGAAAACGAAATGTTTAAACATCGATAATTAAATTCATCCTATTTTCGGAACACTTGTTTTTTCAAATTTTCTTTATATATATATATATATACATATATATATATATATATATATATATATATATATATATATATATATAGAGAGAGAGAGAGAGAGAGAGAGAGAGATAAAAAGTTTAAAAATGTGTTAAAAACTGAGTTTTAAAAAAACTGAATACCTATCAAGAATGAGTAGAATAAAACATCTTCAACATAGAATAAACCAACAAGGGTTGACATGCCGTAAAATTCATGAAACCAAAACAAATCACACTGATTGAACGTAGGATGATTTACTGTATTCTACCGGTGTAGTAGTTTGGAACATCCCACAACATTCAGTCTTTCCTCATATAAGACCACGCTGTACTTTTCTTTGCGTGGGTCCTTAGCTTTCTCGATCGCTTGCCAGATCTTAAGGCTGTCAGATCTTAGGGGTTCCAGGTGACCCCAATACAGCATTTTTGAGGTCCGCCCACAGTTTTTGCAGTGGCGGACACTTCGTATCTGGTAGTTGTCTGATCGTATTTAGGCGAATTCCTGGTATTCGTATGCAGATGTTCTGGCATCCGTATCACCTGACTAAACATGGACCAGCGTAGTTGTGTCACCGTTGTTGATAGTGGAATAGTGATGCTGATCTTACACAGAGTATTCTGATGATAGTTCTCAGATGTTCGGGGTAGCAGGTATCAAGCGTACCCATAGTGCATTTGGAGTTGCTAGCTGTTGCAATTGTACAGATGTTGCATGGTCATCATCATCATCATGATCCTGATCATCATCATCATTATCAACATCATGCAGGCTGGCGTTACGTATATCCATGACTCTCTCTTTCTGTCTGTCTGTCTGTCTGTCTGTCTCTGTCTCTATCTCACTCTCTCTCTCTTTCTTTCGCCAACTATGCCTAAAGGCCATGGGAGGTCTTCTACGTAGCTTTTAGCTCATTGATGTAAGTTTTTTCTCGGTCGGCCTGACAATGGTGTGTCCATAAGTAGGTGTCCACTGGAGAAAGTCTCGTATGAGTTATTTTTTCTTTTCTTCAGCATTGTCCAGTATCTCTTCTTCGTGATAATTTGTGTGATAAGAAGTGGGTATAAAGCTGTTTTCTTGGAGGGTGTTGTTTCAAATATTTGTTTAAGACAGCACGCAGCATCCTTGTGTAGCATCCACCTTTTTGTGTTTCGTTAGAGTCCAAGTGGTGCAGCCGTACAATAGCACTGATACGGCTACAACTTGGAAGAACTTTCGCATTAACATATTACTGATATCAGATTATCATATGATCGATAATCTGTCTCTAGTAGTCCATGCCTTTCGTATGCGTACATTTATATCGATTTCTGTAGATGAGATATTGCTACCTATGTGAAATGGTCTATGTATTTCAGAGGCTTATCATCGTGTGAATATGTTTCCTCCTTGTTTAAAACACCTTATAGCGATTGGTTTCCCTTCTTTGGATGGGGTAGAGATTGACAAATGTTTATCTTCCCTTGTCGCCAGGGTTTGACACTAGGGGGAATTTCTACCTGGCTAGCCAACGGGAAAACTAACTCTCTCTTTTCATCTGGAAACCACATATATGCACAAGAAAAGTTGTCTCTATCCGTTTGGACTTGGCGGGCTTGTTCCTCAACTAGAGGCTTATACCTGTTTATGTACGCAGCCTCTTCTACACCCTATGGCTCCACTGAAGTTACACGCATCAGTTGCATCTTTACCATGTACCTGTTATACAATAGTTTTTCTATACAGTAAGTGACTACTTATATTCTCCATTTACTAGCCTCAAGACTATCTACAAAAACTCTTTCCATTAGGATTTTCGTCCTAGTTTGTTTTGTATTTGCTATAGGTGATATACCCTATTGACCAATGGAATGCGCCGACAGGGTTACTATAAGTAACACGGACAATTGTGGCTTAGCAGTAAGCCAATGCGAGTGCCAATAACTCTGTTCGTCGGACGTAATTTCCACATCTCTCTATTGTATTTGTCTACTTTCTGTTAATACATTTTTCTACATTTGTTACCCATCATTTTGTTCTTATTTGACCCCTTAAAACCTCACAACAGTATTGTATGTTGAATGTCGCTCAGAGAATAAAGTCTGTATTCGTTATAGCTCTTGTTGGAATTGGTTGAATATGAACATGTAAATTCATCTGCGTTCGGTGGCGTTTCTGAGGCATTCTAATGCATTATAAGAAAGGGTATTAGCTACCGAAGTGAAACCACCCTTAATTCTTCTAACCTGAACTCAGTTTTATCTGAGTTCACATTGAAGCCAATGTCGCCTTTTCTTGCTAATGCAACAGTGACTGGTTTTTATTCAATATCATTGGACGTATATATCATTTAACACATATTGAATTACTTATTCAATGTTAACTTAGATAACTTTCATTCAAGTCTGATTGAATTTAGACAATTTTACGCATTATAAGTGTATGTTTATAAATCTGATTTACAATCATATTTAGATTTTACGATCTATCATGCACTTAACACTTAGGGACATTTTGAATTGCTTTGTGATTTATCTGTTTTGGTTGATCGATTCTCTTCAAAATATAGCGCGTCCTTGTTGGTTGGTTGGTTGGTTGGTTGGTTGGCTGGTTGGTGGGGTTTTATGGCAGGCCAACCCCTGGGTTATTTAAATCCAAATATATTTTTGTTTTATTCATTCTTATTGGGTATTCAAATTATTTTAACAAATTTTTCAAACTGACTTTTGATTTATTTAAACCAAAGATGGGTTCCTAATAGGTACTACCAAATACGGATCAGAGTGCACCTGGGAGTAATGGTAATGAAGGGCTACTCCACATTCCCTAGAGCTTCAGAGTTGAACCTCACCTCTAGATGCAGTTTAGCTTCATACCCAGGATTCTCAGACCCTCAACCATCGCCTTTTCGCACATATATAAAAAGGGTTGGGGGTTTGCCATAAGAGTAATACGGTCAGGAAATTCATATAGGTGCTAGGACCTGATGTGACCCACCGATTGATCGGAGGGGCCTCTCCATCTAGACTAATTAAAGAGCTAAGTGGAGTGTTGCAAGTCATGGACTGCTTAGCCACCAGGATTCCATCATTAAAAATCACAGATTGCCACCCATGATGAACAGGTAGCCCCATTGGGGTCTTACTCTTCTGTAGAGGCACAGTCGGTGTGTTCTACAGCGTGTCCTGGTTATGACGTTAAACTGTATCTATATGAGGAAGTTCCAATTCTGGAGATTAGGGGAGTATGGAGTAGCCCTTTATAGCCATTATTCCTAGGTCCGGATGAAAATATGGTGTATTGATTTGTTTACCTTTGAGATTTACAAATGCTTGACATTTTTAAGTAGAATTTCAATGCTATTTCTATGTATATTTTAATTTTTAAATATCTTTGAATATAAATCAAATCTTCATAATTTTTGCACAAAAAGCAAGAACCGGTGATGTTTAATGTGTATATATATTTACTTTGTTGTTAATGGTTTTATTTTCCTAATTTCATTCGGACATGCATACACACACACACCAACTGTCCTTTATGTATAGGTGAAAGAAGGATTTATTATTTAGTTTTTTATTCACCTCTTCTTTTTAACAAACAAAATGTCGCAACTGGGGTTATAGGCAGTTTAACTGTCCCAAGTCTTAAAAACTGACCTTGTGTCACATCCTTCTCATTGCATAAACACATATATTCAAATATATTATTTAGCTTTTCTTGTCTGTATGTTGTACCTGTTCTTTAGACAAAGGAAGCCAAAGAAATCATTGGTTAAGATGTTGTACAACTAGAATTTTGTTTTTTAAAAAATTGAAATAGATCACTAAGTAGGACTGAGCCTATTCTAGTAGTGACCACCCCAAGTGGAGATTAACAGGTTTGAAATCAGTTTTCCTTCTCCTAGACTGGTTGCCTAACCAAGGTTAAAGATGTTGAACTTATTTTAGATATAAGGCATGGGGCAAATGGTCACTCCTAAATATAGACTCGTTGACTACCACGTGACCACCGAAGGCATTTCTATTGTCCAATCACTGGCACTGCTGCTGCTGCTTCTGCTGTATTAATAGAGGCACCATTCTAAACTTATTTCATTGACATTTGGATTCTCTTGGACGTAGGACTTACAAAGAATACTCTAAAACCGGATTCTTATTGGCTTGCTTACTTACTTATTACATCTGGAACAAAGGATGCCGAACAGATACTTAACAAAAGAGCCCAGTCTGCCCTACTATTTACCCATAGCTGGAGGGAGAATAGTTCTCACCCAGAGCGGTCGTTCGTCTTAGAGTCCCATTTATGCTTTGAATAGATAAAAAGATGAGTTCTACAAAAATACACATATAAAGTAAAATTGATTACCACCTTGTCTCGCATTTAAAAATATTGTTTAAAACCAGACTATTTACCTACAAAGCATTCCCATACAAATCATATATACAAAAATTAGGTGACATTAAATAAACCCCAGGGCTGATATATTGTTAATGGAAACAAAAAACAAAACCAAAACCTGCCATTCTTCAGACACTTTAATAATTCCACCCTCCGAAAACGTTTCATTATTTCTAAGAAATAAATACTACCGGTATATTTCGCAGGGAATTATGGTTTTATTTATAATCTTTTAGGCAGTTTTGGGAAGACCAGAATAGATTGTTTTTTGAATGTTCAATATATCCTGAATTCGACAGATGGGTTAAATCTTCTCAGGCAGGATCAAAATATATTATATAGAGCATTATATAGAGCATTATATATATATATATATATATATATATATATATATATATATATATATATATATATATATATATATGCAGGAACTCTCAATAGATTTCTCATGAACTCTTAGCTGATTAACAAACGAATATTCTTTTGATACGCATTTATTTAAAATTTCCTTTTATTTTCTTTACAAAAGAAAAAAATAAACATATGTTCGGCAAGAAACAAAAAAGAGGAAAAAGCTTACGAGAGGATACGGCTAAACAAATTTTCTCTATTGAAAATACGCGCTTATTCTGCCAATGCACACGGTTTCATGTTAAATAGAAATTTTCGAATCCCTTGAGTGGAAATCCCTAATGAGGGGAACGGAAGAAAAGACGGGGAATTTTTAAATTCAGCCTAGCAATCAATCGAATTCACAAATGGATGCTTTTTATTTATTTATTTATTTGTTTGTTTGTTTTTGTTTATTTATTTATTTGTTCTTATTTATTTTTTAAAAATTTTATGGCTTATTTTGAAAAATATTAAAACTCGCGTCTTTTGATAAAATTGCTTCTCTTAGGAATTTACATTGACCAAGAATTTGAAAAACGAAAAATGATTCTAATTGATAAAAATGCATTTTACAAAAATGCTAAATGTGTCTCAGATTTAGTCCTATCTTCGATGGCATTGATGTGTTCTGTAACGTCCATAAAAATAAAATTGGTCTTCCCCAACCCATCCACTCACCCCCTCTCTCTCTCTCTCTCTCTCTCTCTCTCTCTCTCTCTCTCTCTGTGATGATTATATGCGCGTGTCATTTGTATATTCCAGGACACTTTCAAGCCATGGACAACTGCATCTAACACACACACACATACCCCCCCCACATATATATATATATATATATATATATATATATATATAT
>CM042138.1:69527986-69535486 GCA_023376005.1 Doryteuthis pealeii | reverse complement strand
GAGACGTAATAGGCCGAAATGTACATACAGAGATTGATTTTTCTCGATTTGTTTAGCCATACATTTAATAGGTATTCCCGCCTAATTCATTATTAATTAATTAATTTTCAAAATTAGGTACGACTCCAATTAAACACTTATTCTCCAAAAAATTATCGGCAAAAAGCCATTCTAAACAAACCTTGTTTACAACTTACCACATCGTCGTGTAATAAAAGTCACTAGAAGAGGAATGTTAACCTACTCTAAACAAATCATAAAATCTAAGAAGTTCGTTTGGTGTTGGGGTTATGGGATCGGCCTGTCAGCTTTGGCAGTCCGGTTTCAAATCACGCACAGGGCGGTCTTCCGATATATAGCTCTGCTGATGAGGCCTAATAGGCCGAAATGTACATACAGAGATTGATTTTTCTCGATTTGTTTAGCCATACATTTAATAGGTATTCCCGCCTAATTCATTATTAATTAATTAATTTTCAAAATTAGGTACGACTCCAATTAAAAACACTTCTCCCAAAAAATTATCGGCAAAAAGCCATTCTAAACAAACCTTGTTTACAACTTACCACATCGTCGTGTAATAAAAGTCACTAGAAGAGGAATGTTAACCTACTCTAAACAAATCATAAAATCTAAGAAGTTCGTTTGGTGTTGGGGTTATGGGATCGGCCTGTCAGCTTGGCAGTCCGGTTTCAAATCACGCACAGGGCGGTCTTCCGATATATAGCTCTGCTGATGAGGCCTAATAGGCCGAAATGTACATACAGAGATTGATTTTTCTCGATTTGTTTAGCCATACATTTAATAGGTATTCCCGCCTAATTCATTATTAATTAATTAATTTTCAAAAATTAGGTACGACTCCAATTAAACACTTATTCTCCAAAAAAATTATCGGCAAAAAGCCATTCTAAACAAACCTTGTTTACAACTTACCACATCGTCGTGTAATAAAAGTCACTAGAAGAGGAATGTTAACCTACTCTAAACAAATCATAAAATCTAAGAAGTTCGTTTGGTGTTGGGGTTATGGGATCGGCCTGTCAGCTTGGCAGTCCGGTTTCAAATCACGCACAGGGCGGTCTTCCGATCTATAGCTCTGCTGATGAGGCCTAATAGGCCGAAATGTACATACAGAGATTGATTTTTCTCGATTTGTTTAGCCATACATTTAATAGGTATTCCCGCCTAATTCATTATTAATTAATTAATTTTCAAAATTAGGTACGACTCCAATTAAACACTTATTCTCCATATATATATATATATATATATATAATATCTTTTGATACCGGGACGATTTAGCCCATCTGTTGTATTCAGGATATATTCGAAAATGGATCTAGCTTGCTAAACCTAAATATATTGATAGTAAAACTCTGAGAAAGCAGCTACTTTCCCTTTCTTTTCGAACAACATATCCACTTAACATCCAATGAATGCGCCCCCAATGGAGCCTCCTGATGGCTGTAGGTCGCGATGCTTTAGGACGTGATCCTGGTGTCTGAGCATTCCATGACTTTTAACACTCAACTTTGTCTAGACTGGTGGTCGAAGAGGCCCCCTCCGATCAATCAGCTAGTCATTTTAAGCCCTAGCCCCTATATGATTGTCCCAACCATATTGCTCTGATACTAAGACCTCAACCCTTTTTATCATATATGTGCTAGGTGGTGGCTGAAGATCTTAGTGTTCTGGGTATGAGGTTAAACTGCATCTAGTGGTGAATTTCCAATTCTAGAGCTCTATGGTATGTGACGTACCCCTTTAGCGACCTTACCCCAAGGTTCACCCTGAACCAGATTGGTTGTACTAGTTGGGGTTTCATCGATGGGTTGAATAGATCAAAAAGTGAGTATTAAGAATTGAGTTTAAAAAAAAATTAGTTTAAAAAATGAATACCCAACAAGAGTGAATAAAACCAAAAGTATTCGTCTTAAAATACTCCAGTAGGTGTTGAAATGCCGTAAAATCGAACCAACCAGCCAAGTAATGAAAGTGGACAAGGACCTCATTGTAAAGTCGCTTCCTTTTGAAAACATTAATTATTCGATTGAACATCGATAGATTTGTGCAAAAAAAAAACTTTGCTGAAAACCACTGATTTGAGATAACAAAACTCTTTTAAAAACGATTAATTTCGAAAGATTTTGGTTAAATTCTAAATTTTACCATTTTAGTTTATTTCAGCCTTCAAATTAATCTTGATAAGCAAGTGTACGATGAGTGTTCAACATTTAAACATTTTGTGCTTTTATTTCAATACTGAAATATAATGACTAAAGAGAAAGATGTCTATTCAAACAGCATACAATTAAAGCTATCATTATTTTTATCACACAATTAGTGATCTTTTCCCCTTTTTTCTTCTTTAAATACTGGTAGGATTTTCTTATCAGATATTAATTACATGATTATATAATGACGTTACTTAGTCTATTATAACACTTACCTCTTAATTCTTAAATCTTAAACCTATTATGTTATAAACTTATAAACTTCTAGAAAGCTTTTGTTATGTTGAATAGGTTAAGATTTAAGAATTAAGAGGTAGTGTATAATAGACTAAGTAACGTCTTATATAATCATGTAAAATAATATTAATATCTGATAAGAAAATCCTACCAGTATTTTAAAGAAGAAAAGAAAGGAAAGACACTAATTGGTGTGATAAATAAATGATAGCTTTAATTGTATGCTGTTTGAATAGACATCTTTCTCTTTAGTCATATATTTCAGTATTGAATAAAAAAGCACAAAATGTTTTAAAATGGTTTGAACATCATCGTAACTGCTATCAAGATTATTGAAAGGCTGAAATAATAAAATGGTAAATTTAGAATTTAACCAAAATCTTTCGAAATTAATCGTTTTTAAAAAGAGTTTGGTTATCTCAAATCAGTGGTTTTCAAGCAAGTTTTTTTTTTGCACAAATCTATCATGTTCAATCGATAGATTAATGTTTTTCAAAAGGAAGGCGACTTTACAATGAGGTCCTTGTCCACTTCATTACTTGGCTGGTTGGATTCGATTTTTACGGCATTTCAACACCTACTGGGAGTATTTTAGACGAATACTTTTGGTTTTATTCACTCTTGTTTGGGTATTCATTTTTTTAAACTAATTTTTTTTAAACTCAATTCTAATACTCACGTTGTTTGATCTATTCAACCCATGATGAAAACCCCAACTAGTAACAACCAATCTGGTTGCAGGGTGAACCTTGGGTAAGGTCGCTAAAGGGGTACGTCACAATACATAGAGCTCTAGAATTGAAATTCACCACTAGATTGCAGTTTAACCTCAATACCCAGAACACTAAGATCTTAGCCACCACCTAGCACATATAATGATAAAAAGGGTTGAGGTCTTAGTATCAGAGAATATGGTTGGGACAATCATATAGGGGCGGGCTAATGACTAGCTTGATTGATCGAGGGGGCCTCTTGACCCACCATCTAGACAGAAGTTGAGTGGTTAAGAAGTTCATGGAATGCTCAGACACCAGGAATCACGTCCTAAATGCATCGCGACTAAGCCATCAGGAGGCTCCATTGGGGGCGCATTCATTGGATGTTAAGATGGAATATGTTGTTCGAAAAAGAAAAGCGGAAAGTAGTGCTTTCTTCTCAAGAGTTTTACCTATCATATATTTAGGTTTAGCAAGCTACGATCCATTTCGAATATACCTGAATACAAACAGATGGGCTAAATCGTCCCGGTATCAAAAGTATTATATATATAATAATATATATATGGGAATAAGTGTTTAATTGGATCGTACCTAAAGTTTTGCAAATAATTATTAATAAGGAATTAGGCGGGAATACCTATTAAATGATGGCTACAAATCGAGAAAACAATCTCTGTAAGTACATTTCGGCCCTAATTAGGCCCATCAGCAGAGCTAAGAAGATCGGAAGACCGCCCTGTGCGTGATTTGAAACCGGACTGCCAAGCTGACCGGCCGATCCCAATACCCCAAACAACCAATAACGAACTTCTTAGATTTTATGATGTTTGTTTAGAGTAGGTTAACATTCTCTTCTGTGACTTTTAATAACATCGACGATGTTGTAAGTTTACAGGTTTGTTTGAACTGGCTTTTGCCGATATTTTTTGGAGGAATAAAAGTGGTTTAATTGGAGTCGTACTAATTTTGAAAATAATTAATTAATAATGAATTAGGCGGGATAGCCTATAAAATGTAGGCTTAAACAATCGAGAAAAATCAATTCTCTGTATGTAACATGTTTCGGCCTATTAGGCCTCATCAGCAGGCTAATAATATCGAACGACCGCCCTGTGCGTGATTTGAAACCCGACTGCAAGCCTGAGCGATACCATAAACCAACAACCAAAACGAACTTCTTAGATTTTTATGATTTGTTTAGAGGTAGGTTAACATTCCTCTCCAGTGACTTTTTATTACACGAACGATGTGGTAAGTTTAACAAGGTTGTTTAGATGGCTTTTTGCCGATAATTTTTGGAGAATGAAAGTGTTTAATTGGAGATCGTACCTATGTTGAAAAAAATTAATTAATTAATAATGAATCTAGGCGGAGAATACCTATAATGTATGGCTAAACAAATCGGAAAGAATCATCTCTGTATGAACATTTGCCTAATTGGCCTCATCAGCAGAGCTATATATCGGGAAGACGCCCTGTGCGTGAGTTGAAACCGGACGCCAAGCTGACAGGCCGATCCATAACCCAACACCAAACGTATATATGATGATTGTTAGAGTAGGTTAACATTCCTCTTCTAGTGACTTTTAATTACACGACGATGTGGTAAGTTGTAACAGGTTTGTTTAGAAATGGCTTTTAGGTGCCGATATTTTTGGAGAATAAGTGTTTAATGTTTGGAGTCGTACCTAAATTTGAAAATTAAAATTAATTAAATAATGAATTAGGCGGGAATACCTATTAGAAGATGGGCTAAACAAATCGAAGAAAAATCATATCTCTGTTATGTACATTCGGCCTATTACGTGCTCATCAGCAGAGCTATAGAATCGGAAACCCGCCCTGTGCAGTGATTTGAAACCGATTTATGATTTGTTTAGAGTAAGGTTAACAAGGAATGGTAACCTACTCTAAACAATCTAAATCTAAGAAGTTCGTTTGGTGTTGGGTATGGGACTCGCCTGTCCCAGCGTTGGCATCCGTTCAAAATCACGCACCGGGCGGTCTTCTGATCTATAGCTCTGCTGATGGGCCTAATAGGGCCGAAATGTACATACAGAGATTGATTTTTTCTCGATTTGTTTAGCCATACTTAATAGGTATTCCGCCATTCATTATTAATTAAATTTTTTCAAAATTGGTTACGTCATTAAACACTTTATTTCCCAAAAATTATCGGCAAAGCCATTCTAAACAAACCTTGTTTAATAATATTAATATAATATAAAATATATATATAGTATATATATATATTAATTATATAATATAATATATATATTATATATAAGTATAAAACTTAACAATATGTTAAAAAGAAAATATTTATAATTTATATTAATTTTCATGGCTATATTGAACATTATTCGATTTTATATATTAAATATAAAAATTTATTAATTAAAATCATAATCAGATCAGAAGTTTGTGCTTAATCCGGATCATCGAGAGAGAAGCAGAAATAATTTAAATTCAAACCGAGCCATTGTTGCTCCAAAAAGCGTGTAAGCCATGCGAGATCGGTTCGTCATTTACACATCTGGCTGCGCGAAAGGAATCACAAACGGACTCCGTCAAGATTAATCTTCGTTCACCGAATCCAATTTCCTCAGATGATAAACCGTACACAAAAACGGGTCCCCTAGTTTATCATTACGGTGCTAACACTTATAAATAGTTCAGGTGACACTATTTAAATTAGCAAATATAATTATTAAGGATTAAAACTCAGTCGAGTATAAGATACAAACAAGCTTATAGCAATCTATATAAGGCAGCTTCCATCCAAAACCAGCGTGCATGATATCCAGGCTATGTGATCAAATAGGGTTTAATTTCACGAACTTCATACAAAAATAACTGGTCTTTCCTATCTATCACTCAAATCAAATTCAGATTCGCCATTTTAGTTCCGCAGTTTAACTTGAAAAATATTACTTGAAGGAACTTTTATGACAATCACTACTTAATATTGCCCTGGTGTGGTTAATAATATTAGTATGTATAAACCATAGTTCATTCCATACTTAGATACCATCGGATTTATTTCAATTTTTCTTCTTTAATATATAATATTATATATATATATTATATATATAACATAAATAAATATATATATAATATATATATATATTATTATATATATATATATTCATGAATAAATTGTGTGTGTGTGTGTGTGTGTGTGTGTGTGTGTGTGTATTTAACGGTCGGAAAATTAAAAAGAAAAAAATAAAATCTATCGTGTAAGATTCTAAGAAAAGGGAACTGTTTGATCATAATTTAACTACTGGCTAGACTGCTGAAATTAACATAGCAATATATTTTCAACACCCCTCTAAATCACTCACTTTTTCTCACTGCATATACAACGAGGAGGTTAATCGAAATATAATAGAGAGGTGGAAGTTCCAGGCAGAAGATTGAAGTAGAGAACAGTTTTTTTTACTTAATGGCAAATGAAACTTTAGAACCCATAAAATGTCTTTTTCTCGCCAAATAAAACTCAATCCTAAACTGGACTGATTTTGATATGAATTTAAAGTGATTAAACAAAAATAGGAAAAATCCTTTCGCAAATAAATATTTTTGAATCACCTAATTTAGTAAATAATAAATATTTGTTGAGAATGAGAAAGTGTGGATATAACAACACACAGTCAGCATAATCATAGATATTCCGCCTCATTCTGGAATGAAGATGTCTTCAAACTTTAATTGAAATAATATATATGACCGCATGAACCCTCCTCTTATCACATATATAAGAGCATTCCAAAAAACAATTACGTCATAGAGGTTCTTCACTAACGAATGAACATGCTAAACTATCCAGACACATCACTCGCCTACACCGGATTAACACATGTTAAAACCCACTATATACACTTTGAACATTATAACCTTCTATAATGCTTCCCTTTCTAATAATGTATCACAATTTTTCTTCAAATAATAATTTTCTCCCTGAAGATGACCGAAGGTAGACTAGTTGAGGATTAAACACAAACAAGAATATCCTGATTGTCTTAAAAATAATTTTTTGTTCAACTATATATATATATATAGATATAATATATATATATATATAATATATATATAGGTTAATTATTATTATTGTTGGAGAATTGATTATAGAGGTCATTACTTATGTAGAAGTTTTTATTATTTGTTTTTATCTCATCGATTAATAATACCATTTTAAAAGTCGGTCCTACATTGGTTTCTTGAATAACACTTTTTCCTCCTACCATTAGGTATTCTGAATAACATCTTTTAAAAGTGTTATTCAGCAAACCAATGGTAGACCA